>CM033348.1:11039931-11437431 GCA_019395295.1 Osmanthus fragrans | reverse complement strand
TGGCGTAAAGTGAAGATTGGGGGAGTAGAGAAAATCAAGCCCAATCGCCTCTTCATGGAGGCCACACGAATTTGGATCCTGGGGCTCTTAAGGCCCACATTTCGTCCTCTTTTGCTTCTGTTGTGCGTGGGACTTCGACAGAGGCTGAAGGTTTGGCCTCTAATCTGCATTTCGTTCAACCAAGTAAGGAGGATGGGAGAGTGAAGGTCCAACCTCCCATGGAGGTTGTGGAGGAGGGGTGTGAAGAGTGGAGGTCGACCTTAATTGGGTATTTTATTGGGAAGAGGCTTCCTTATTGGTGGTTAACTCCATTGCCTTGAAGTTATGAGGAAGGATTGGGCTTAAGGAGGTGCTATCAACTGATCGTGGAGTGTTTTTGTTTAAATTTGGCACCATCAATCAAGCGGCCAATATTATTGATCGTGCTCCTTGGCATATGGTTAATCACCCTCTTGTCTTAAAGAAATGGCAGCCCAATCTGCAATTAGATAAAGAGGAGTTTAAGAGGGTGCCGGTTTGGGGAAGGCTTATGAATGTCCCATTTGAATATTGGACTCCTAAGGGGTTGAGTTTTGTAACAAGTGCTGTGGGTAAACCTCTCTATGCAGATAAGATTACACTCTCAAAGAAGAGGCTTAGCTTTGCTAGGTGTGTGGAAATTGATGCTTCAGAGGAGCTGATTAAAGAATTTGACGTCTACTGTCCAAACGGTGATTGGATCACTATGCATAGTTTGAGTGGACCCCGATCAGATGTAGTTCGTGTGGTGTTTTTGGTCATGCTTTAGGTCATTGTATGCAACAAAGTCAGCAACAGGTGGGCGTTAAGCAGTCCAAAAAATGGGTGCAAGTCTCTAAGGTGAATCAAGAGATAGTTATGGAGGATGTTGAGGAAGCTTGGGTTGATGTCAAACGAAAAATGAAAGGGAAGAAGGTTTCGGTTGCTGAGGTAGCTCTCTAAGTAAGAGTGACTTGCAATGTGTTGTGTTTGATAGTAGTTCCAAGCCTTTAGCTATTCTTGCACCAACTGAGAATGACATAAGTTTGGAACTGGGTGAGCTGGTGGTTCCTAGGGCGGACTCTTTGCTTGTGGATGTGGATGTGGATGTGGATGTGGATGTGGATGTGGATGGTACTGAAGTGGATGTGGATGTGGATGGTACTGAACCCAAGGATATGCGTTGTGAGGAGGATGATTTAGACTCCTCTTTTCAATCTTCTCCTAATTCCTTGGCTGCAAAGTTGACTGATTCCCTAGAGAAGAATAAGAAGAAGGGCTCGATGGACAAAAGGAAGGGCAAGAAACACCACTACCCTAGAAGGGGTCGGTGGAGTTAGTCTATGGAGGTACGTGCTCACATTCCCCCATCTTTTTTAATGTTCATTGTGTTGGGAATTTACTTATCATGCACAGCGGAAAATTAAATAGATTTCAATTCCCACCAAGGATCTGCTTTGTGTTTAGATAGAAACTGTGATAGGAATCATACATTTTATCAGATCTGCAAACTCCTTTGCTATTCTTGTAATTCCAGCAATCCAATCTACCTCCCACAGCTGTCCAATTGTCCAGCCTCCAACGGTATCCACACAGGGAACAAGATTGAGAGAGAGAACTAGGGTTTCTTTTCTTGTGCTAGCAAGAATAATTGAAAGTCCATTTTCAAATCTCAAACCCTAGCAGCTTATTTATATAAGCCCAAAAGGGCTTGGCTCGTCCTACAATTTAACCCGGTCCAACATTTAATTAATCTAATTAATTAAATTCGGTCCATAAATTAATTAATCCAATTAATTAATTCGGGCTTATTAATAAGCGATCCAATTAATTAATTATCCAACGCTTGTCAATTAATTAATTGGCGGATCTCAATCTTCTAGTTCTCCTTTTGTGTGTGACCCATTAGGTTTTCAATCACGATGCCTAACGACGTGAATTATTATTTTGATCTAATCAAAATCGATAAATCAAAACACCCTTTTGATTTATCTCTAATTCACATCCGTCGTCCCAGATTGACATCTAGCAATGTGTCAGGGCAATACATGTGACGGGAAATGTCATGTGGTATGACAAAACCAAACTCGTTCGTTTATCGTGAAACTATAATCCCTTCGTCAATATGATCCGATCAATTACGAGATATGGATTGTGTCAATCTCGATTATCGATCATATCTTTCATTCCACTTATTAAGTCAATGTAAGTCGAAAACTTCTTTTCGACTTATAGGTACACCTTGGCCAAGGATTTCGTTATCAACTTAACTGGATGAAATGTAGATCATAAACTCTTACTATCTAAGAGCGACGAATCCTCTATTGATCATTCACAACCTTCATATAATTCTTGACATACCCGAACGATGCCGTATTAGCGGCCATTGACAGAGCAACTTCCAGCATCACCAAAGCATGACTGTCGTGATAAGGTACTATGACGATCTCAAGTCGAAGGATCAATTCCACCACCGAACGTTAGAGATTAACCACTGACACTCAGATAGTTATCCATGTGGAATCTCTCAGCGGGTCTCCAATGTTTTGTTCTATAACAAAACATTCACGTGTTCATTTAAGTGTCACTACACTTTAGCTTGTGAGATCAGCTACTTACTTCACAAGTAAGGAATGCCACACGTGGTGGTCTATCCGTAATAACGATATCCGTATCTCGTTATTACTTACGACCACGGATGATTTAAGATTCAATTATATGTAATTTGTATCTCACAATCACAACTCCTTGTGATTAACAAATTACCGAGATCTGAATCTACGGACTCTATTATTTAATTTAATAGATCTTGCCATAATAAATGCATTAAACATATATCAAAAGTACTTATGCCCAAAGTTGATTGGACCTAGGGCATAATACTTACACATTGGACGTTGGAATGTTAAGGGTTTGAATCCACATGAAACATAAGGAGGTTCAGAATTTGTTACAAAATCAGAAGCTCTGTTTTTGTGGCCTTGTGGAGACTAAGGTCTTAGAGGTGAATAGTGCAGCGATTGGGCGGTCTATTAAGGCCTCTTGGTTGTTTGAGGGTAATTATGCTCATTGTTCTAGAGGTCGTATTTGGGTGTGTTGGGACCCTAGCATGGTGAAGGTGACAGTTGTTGGTTCTTCGGATCAAGCTATGCATTGTCACTTGGAATTTTCATCGACTTTGCCAAGCTGCTATGTTACCGTTGTGTATGGAGAACACACTCCTAGTGGGAGAATGGCACTTTGGAATGATATTTAGATGCAGGCAGATAATTTTGATGACTCTCCTTGGTTGATTCTTGGGGATTTTAATGCAGTGTGTAATCAAGATGAGTGTCTTGGTGGTTCGAATGACTGGCTGCCTTGGAAACAAGACCTTCAAGATTGCGTGATTGAGTCAGGGTTGGAGGACCTCCATTACGGAGGTTGTTTTTTTACTTGGAGTAACCGACGGCGAGACAAGCCTATCTTTCGAAAGTTGGATAGAGCTCTTATTAACCATCATTAGATGATTTTTTGAAGACTTCAACTTAATGGCAAGCAGAGGTACATTTACCTCAATTTTTAACTTAGCAAATTTTTTATTCTCATAGATTGATTACTGATCTGATCTCTGTGCAGAAAACTTTAAGAAGAGGAGGCACCCCACCTCGGATATGGCCACCATCTTGCAGCTACCTCCATTGTAGGGAGGAAAGGGTTGAAGGGCACCACTGTTGGTGCGAGGAGGGTGCGTGAACAAGTTGAGAAGGTCAGCAAAGAGGCTACTTCTCGGTAACCCACACCAGTAGATAAGGGCAAAATGCCCTTGAGGAAGTGCCACAGAAGTGGTATCGGCTGCCCAAAGTTGATGGAGTTGGTGGCTTGAATGACTGCCCCCCACCTCGCTCTGAGGTTTCCATGGGGGAGAAACTGTTGGGTGCATCGGAGCTACAACCCCAGTTGGGAAGAAAATGCCTTCAGAGTCAGGCTCCGTCGTAGAGGGTAAGGACGTCGAGTGGCCCCTCTACTTCTGGACCTTTTCCTAGGACCAAATTGGTCCCGTCTCAAAGGTCTGATGAGCTATCTCCGGAGGTCCTTTCCATGCTCTCCGCAGATGTCCAGACTGCCACAACCAATTTTTACAAGTTTTGGATGGAGAGGTGGTAGAATTTTATGCAATCAAGTGACCCTGCCGACGTCTTCACAACAATTGTGAGTCAAATGGCGAGGGCCTTTGGCGTGGCCATAGAAGTGTAGGCCCTCTTTAAAAACCTTGATGGAAAGAGTACTGATATGGCCATAAGGTGGCCAGGGCCAAAGAGGAGACTAGTATGGTTAGGGCTGAGCTGGATGCTGTGAAGAAGCAGAATTTTGAGGAGTGATGAAACTCACCTCTGCTTTGGCAGAGATTGAAAACTTGAGAAAGGAAGTCCGATAATGCCAAAGTGAAGTGGCTTCAATGATGAGGCGAGTGGAGACTTTTGATGCCCACAAACATATAGCTGCCAAGGCCTTGGAGAGGATCAACCAGGAGAACGATGCCTTGAAGCGGCAGTTGGGAGAGTCCAACTCTAGAATTGCTAATCTTATCGAGGAGGTCGAGGCAGATAGGAGGGAAGTAGAGTCTACTGGGCTGAGGTTGAGAAATGCTATATCAACAACTTCCACCAGACTAAAGTATACAAGAGCTTGCCCAACTACTGGAGAAGGTGTACTTACCCTTGGTAGAGTGGATGGAGACCAATCCCCTAGTCGTCGACACTTCTGAGTTGAGGGTGGTGTTTTTGGAGGAGGACAGGAAGGAACCTCAAACTCCGACTGAGGACAGTCAACAGATAGAGGTGGAGGATGATGCTCCATTGATCTGTCCAATGCCAATATTCCTTTTGTACCTCCCCCCAACTGCCTAGATAGGATGAATATGTAAATTTGGCCTCGAAGCCCCCAGTTTGCAACTTTTTTTTATGAATCAATGAAATTTTGCTTTTTATCCAAGTTTCTCAAGTATTAATGTTTTCCTTTCCGATGTATGTATGGTTGTTTGCACTTCAAATAAAGTCTTAGGGTATGTTAACCCTTTTTTTCCCCTAGAACTAGGAATTCAAATTCTAAGTTCCAACTTTGTGCTATTTGATATTACAAAATTTTCATGGAATTCATTTTCTCACTTTCTCTCACACATGTGCATTTTGTTGGTATTTGAGGAAAATGTTTTCCCACCACTTTGGTGGGAAAATAAATTCCAGTTTTTTTTTTTTTTTTTTTTTTTTTCTCAATAGGAACAAATTCTAAACCCAATGGTAAAAAAAATTATCACTTTTATTGACAATTTCCATGCCAAACAAAGCCAAATGAATGATATTCGGTATGACTTTTTAACTTTTTTTTTGATAATTGGAACAAATTCTAGACCCAATGGTAAAGAAAATTCATCACTTTTATTGAAAATTTTCATGCAAAATAAAGCCAAACGGACACCAAAATTTTTACATTTTCAAGGTGGAAAATTATACCAATCAAACACAATTAATTACAATTCCAAGTAAAAAAAATTCTAGGCAATTCAATTCAATTCTTTGTAATTCATTTTCTTTCCACCCAAATTCCACATTTGTAAACAAATGGACCCTTAACTTCAAATAAAGCCTTACTTGTGATGTTTTCTACATTCGCCATTTTTGCAATTTTCACAAGTGTTTGCACTTCTGCCTTCCTTGAGTGGTTCGTCCACTTCGAGGCTTTTTAGAAATTTGTAGTTGAGACGTGTTGTCCACTTCGTCGTCGAAGTGGCGCACCTTTAACATGTAGTTGCAGAGTGTTGCGCCTTTGGCATGTCGAAGTCTTAATCGTAGTAATAACGTACCGTCTTATCGTCGAAGTGTACGTTTTTAGTTATATGTCGAGGCTTATAATAACAACATTTTGGCATGTTGTTCACTCGTAATTCGAGATGAGGTCCCTTGGGGGATCTAGTTCCTCATCGAAGCGTTGATGTCTTTCATTTGTAATTTTTTGCAATTTTCTTTTTCTTCCTTGGGTGTGAGGTTGAGTGGTTCGACATTCCGAGGTCCCACCAACAACTTTTAGTTGTGGAGGGAACGTTCTGTCCACTTTACGATTGGAAGGGGTCCTTTTGGACGAGCCTCCTTGTCGAAGTGTGACGTTATGACTATTCTTTAGTTTTTCTTTCCTTGGGCATGGGGTTTGGGTTGCCCTCTCATGCCGAGGCCCCGTAAATAACTCTTAATTGTAGAGGGAACATTCTTCCTACTTCACGATTGGGAGGGGACCCTTTGGTGTCGCCTCCTCGTCGAAGGGTGATGTTTTGACTAGTCTTTAGTTTTATCTTCCAGGCATGGGGTTTGAGTTGCCCTCTCATGCCGAGGCACCTTAAACAACTCTTAGTTGTAAAGGGAACGTCATTCCTGCTTCGCGATTGGGGGGTCCCTTTGGGACAGTCTCTTCGTCGAAGGGTGACGTTATGACTAGTCTTAAGTTTGATCTTCCTTGGCATGGGGTTTGGCCTCTCATGCCGAGGCCCCGTAAACACTTTTAGTTGTAGAAGGAACGTTCTTCTTACTTCGCGATTGGGATGGGACCCTTTGAGACAGCCTCCTCATCGAAGGGTGAACTTATGAGTAGTGAGATTTCATTTGTAGAACTCTGTAGGAGACTTTTTGCAAAGCAACCATTTATTTATCACATATTATACACGGAGGGAGTTACAATTTTTCATTGATGATGTCTCCTCGGATGTTCTGTTTTTCATGGATGAGGTTGTACCTTTTCATCCATGGCTTCGATTTTGTAAGTTCCAGTTTGGACTTCTTCCTTTACACGGTGGAGACCCTCCCAGTTGGGTCCTAGTGTTCATGTTCCTGGTTCAACTTGACCATTAGCTTGCTGGTGATGAGGTGGGGAAAAATGCTTTCTAAAACCCAGTTCGTCACATAGATCTCTAACTTTCTTGTTGTCGAACTGTCGCCCATTGTCTTAAACAATCGAATGGGGAATGGCGAACCAGCATAAGATGTTTTTCCACAAAAATTTTGTTGTGTTCGTTTCAGTGATTTTGGACAGTGGTTCGGCTTCAACCTATTTGGTGAAATAATCAATGACGATGATAGCGAAGCAGACACTACCTTTTCCTTTAGGCATTGGTCCAATGAGATTTTCCATTTGGCAAATGGCCATGGGCTTTAGACGACCGTAGCCTTTGGACAACTTGCAAACCGTTGGCATTTATTGCACTTTTGGGCGAACTGCCTGGCATCCTTTTTCAAGTTCGACCGGTAGTACCATTTTCTCAGAACTTTTTTCTCTAGAACCCACCCTCCGTAGTGATTTCAACACACTCCTTCATGCACTTCACGGAGTACATAATTAGCTTCCTCTCCTACCGTGCATTGAAGTAGAGGCCCATAAAACCTCTCTTGTATGGCACATCGTTCTGGAGGACGAAGTGTGCAACTCCTCTTCTGAGCTTTTTTGTCTCCTCTTTGTTAGAAGGTAGGACTTGGTCCGTTAAGAATGCAATAATTGGTCCCATCCATGACGGGGTATCTTCTACCCACATCACCTCTTCACATTTTGAAATGAAGAGCTTTGGGAGGTGATCTATTGGGACCACAACGAGCAATTCAAAATCTCTACTGTTTTCTAATTTTGAAAGAGCATCTGCATCGTGGTTTTCACTGCGTGGGATGTGTGTCAGCTCGAACTTGTCGAAACTAGGTACGAGTTCTATTCCCATCTAAAGATAAGCAGCCATGCCCTTGTCTTTGATAGCGCCCTTGACAAGGCTAACGACTAGCTGGGAGTTTGATGGATAGCCAAGAGGCTTGCATTTCTCTTGCGAGGAGAAGGTCGGCTAGAAGAGTCTCGTATTCAGCTACATTGTTGGTGGCCTTGAATCCAAATCTTATGGCACAGTTCAGCTTGTGCCTTTCTGCGCTGACCAGTACCACTCTTGCACCAAAACCAGCCTCCCATGAGGAGCCTTGGATGAAGAGGTTCGAGGTGGAGGGTTCTGCAAGTTTCATTTTCTCTTCCATTTATGGAATTTCACTCTGCTACAAAGTCAACCAAGGTCTGACCCTTGAAAGCAGTTTGGGTTTTATACATGATGTTAAGTTCAGTGAGCTCAACGGCCCATTTCAATAATCTGCTAGAGGCATCAGGTTTTTGGAGTACCTGCCTCAACAGGAAGTTGGTTAGCACTTGGATGACGTGCCCCTGAAAGTAGGGCCTTAGCTTTCACGAGGCTGTGATGTGGGCCAGAGCTAACTTCTCCACGTTAGGGTATTGAGTTTCTGAGGCAAGAAGTGTCTTGCGAATGTAGTATACGGGCAGTTGATGACCCACTTCCTTCCTAATTAACACCGAACTAATAGTTTCAGTTGCCACTGCAAGATATAACAATAAAGGTTCTCCGGGCTTCGATAGGAGAGAAGCCTGACCTACTTCTTCAGCGCTTGTAAGGCCTCCTCACTTTCTTCGGTCCACTGGAACTTGCTCCCACTTTTCAAGACCTTGAAGAAAGTGATTCCACTTATTCGTGCCTTTTAAGACCACTTCGATTTGTAAGCTTTTTATAAGCATGTCATCTACATATACCTCTACTATTTTTCCAATGAGGTCAGCGAACATTTTATTGACTAACCTTTGGTAGATGGTTCCGGCATTTTTCAACCCGAATGGCATCACCTTTTAACAGTATAAGCCTTGGTTTGTAATGAAAGAGGGGTGCTCTTTGTCTGCTGGGTGCATTGGGATTTGATTGTAGCCTGAATTGGCGTCCATGAAGCTTGATAATTCGTGCCTAGCTGTGGAATCAACCATTTGGTTAATTCGGGGAAGTGGGAAGCTGTCCATAGGACACGCTTGGTTCAAGTTGGAGAAATCCATACATATTCTCCACTTCCCATTGTGCTTATTTACCAACACTTGAACACCCACTTCGGATAAGTTGCTTTACGAATGAAGCGGTTGTCAATTAACTTCTTCATCTCTTCCTTTTGTCTGTTTGGAGTGCTTCTAGATTGATTTTTAAGTGGTGGCTGCTAACTTTGGGGTCGATTCCTACCATATCCTCGTACTTCTAAGTGAGACATCCAAATTGTTACTGAGGAAGCCTTTCAACTTTTCCTTTTCAAGAGGTGGCAAATTTTTACAGACCTGCAAGTACCTCACCTGATCTGAGGACCCTACCAAAACGCTCTCCAACTCCTCCACATGGGCTATTTGAGACTGGAAATCAATTATTCGAGGGTCCAATTCGTCAGTGATGGCTGCTTCTTCAACGATTTTTCCTTCTTTAGGGGCTCTCCCTTTTTCAGGGATTGAATCGATCTCCATGAGTGATCTCTTCTTCGAAGGCCTCGATCCCCTTGTGTAGGGTACTGCCCTTGTACAGGGTCGTCGACTTCCATTAAAATTACATTTACGCTCCTCGGTTCGGCTTTTCGAATGGAGCTAGTATAGCATTCCCAAGAACCTCTTTTGTCGCCTCAGATAGTGGCAATGCCACTCCATAGGGAACTTCATCCACAAATAGTGGATGGAGGTGACTGCCAATAATTCTTTTTCAGGGC
Source organism: Osmanthus fragrans (assembly GCA_019395295.1). Lineage (NCBI taxonomy): Eukaryota > Viridiplantae > Streptophyta > Magnoliopsida > Lamiales > Oleaceae > Osmanthus > Osmanthus fragrans. Next base: position 11,427,862 of record CM033348.1, on the reverse strand, counting down.
AGGTCGTCCTAGCACTCCGTGATAAGCGGAGCGGTGATCCACAACCAAGAACTCTACGAAATTGTGTCATAAGAGGTGCCACTCCCATTTTTGTTGCCATAGTGATTTTACCTCGGGGAATGAATCTTCAGTAAACCCGTATAATGGGAATGACTCCTATGATCAATTTCCATTTTGTCAAAGGTAGCTCCAAATATGATGTTGACCGAGCTCTCATTGTCTACTAGCATCCTCTTGTGGCCATTCCTGGCCACCACAACCCTTACAACCAAAGTATCACAGTGGGGATAGTGTACTCCCACATCATCGTCCTATGTGAAATGATCGGTTATGCTCCTCCAATGGAGGGTTGGCTGTTGCTTGCTATCAAGCTTGACATTAGGGGGTCTTCGGCCTCTCTAGTGTTTCTTTGGGCGTTTCTCTATCGCCACCAACGTATGGGCCTCCGAATATGATGTCGATTTCTTGGATAAGCTCGCCTCCATTGTTGGAAAGAAGACTTCTTCGGCGTCTCTGACATTTTTAGGCCGCCAACCTTCTTTAGGTCATCTACGATCGCCTTTTTGTTCCTCTTCGATTACTGTTGTTTTGTTACCATCCTTGCCAAGGCACGTCATTCATTTGTTGGTCATTTCGTTGGTTGTTGGTTTGCCTTTCCAAGTCCCAGCATCCAAAGGTGTTGTGTTCGTAGGCAGGGTGGTAGGAACAATAGGGAGCGTCATTCCTATTTTTGGTCTGTCACTCTTTCCTCTACCTCTTGATCCACGTGTTGGTGACAGGGCAATCTTTCTTGTCGTACTTCGGGATTGAGGTTGACCTCTTCATAGGCCAGGTTTGGAACTGCATTCAATGTGACTACAGCCAACGCTTCCCTTGGATTAAGATTTGAATGTCTACCTTGATGGTCAATGAGGTGAGATGCAGGACCCCGGCTCGCCCTGTTACGGTGATCTCTCAATTCTTCATTGATGATCTCTCGTCTTATCATTTCCAACAAGGCATCGTAAGTGATGGGGTCCTTATTTTACACATCTCTCCGGAAAAGAGTGTTCATATCCAGCCCTCCTCTCAGGGCAGTTAGGGCCTCTCTGTCCGTGACTAGGACACAGTAGGTCATCTCATCCGTGAAACGGGATAAGATTGTTTTCAGTGGTTCCCCTTATTGCTGCCTCACGAGGTCTTTCACCTTCTTTGCTCATGGCGAAGTGCTTGAGGAATGCTTTCTTGAAGTCAGACTAGCTTTGGATGCTGCCTGCTTGTAGCCATCTACTACACTTCGGCTGCCCCGCTTAGGGTGAGGTGGAAGGCTCTGCATTTCATTACAGGGGTGGAGCCTTTTAAACTCATATGAGTTTTGAAGCTGTTGAGATGCTTTGCAGGATCTCCTCTTCCCTCATACTTTAGTATTTTGGGTAGTGTGAAGTGGTTCGGCATTGGGATATCCCGAATTTCTTGCGAAAATGGTAGAGTATCATCATCATCAAGGTCACAAGACCTCTGTGGCTCATCAGAGTCATAATCCTCTCTGACAAGCATGTCCCGATGTGGCTGGGACGATCCTATTTGGTCCCTTGCTTGGTTCCTTCTCTCACGCCTATTTCTAGGTTGAGGTCTCACTTCCTAGAAGAGTGGCTTGGTATGCCTTTCAAATCGAGGTTATTCCAGGGGCCTATTTCTAGGCGCTGGAGGAGGTTGGTTCGACCTATTTCTAAGCGGACCGAAAATTCTATCAAAGGCACTCCTAGTCCTTCTTGGCGACCTTTGTAGAGCATCTGAATCATAGTTCAGTGGAAAGTTGTATGGCGCCTCATGGGATATTCACCAGCATAACAGTCGGAAGAGTCTAGTCCAACCTTCCTTTCTAGGGGTTCTTCCTGCTGATATGGAGGTTGACCTCTTCTCACGTAGCTGTTAATTTCGTCATATGGGTTATTTTGATAAAGCTCATCTCCTTGCTCAGCATTGGGAGTGATTATAGCACATCGGGAAAGAACGATATCATCGAAATACTGAAGGCTATCCAGCAGAAAATGGGCAAAACCATGTAGTCGCATAGGTCTTTTCTGGGACAAATTTTTCTATTTTCGATAATTTGCTAAATTACCTATGGAAATAACTCCCAACACGTCTTCTTAACCCTAAATTCAACCAGAACGCCCACGATTCATCTCCTATCATTTTTCTCTCAATTTTGGGCTGAAGAACAACATGAGGAACTAATCCTCTTGTTGAAGCAAGGAAGGAACTCATCCGGAATTAGAGATTTCACGTCGTTTGATATTTCTTTTGTTAAACAATTCTAGATTTAAATTTTCATTTTTGTGGATTTATTCTGAAATTGGTTTAATGATCATTAGATCTTTCATGGATTCAATCACATTTTTTCCATTGTTTAATCAAACTAATTATTGAATTTCAATTTCATGAATTTTATTGGTATGATTATTTACTGCTTTATGCTTAATGTATATGGTTGATCTATAATCCAATTTCAATAAATAATTTTCACACATTTTTTTTTTGTGTTTTATGAGCAGTGATCCCCTGAGCAAGAAAGCCCTACGAAGGACTTCTTCCAATGTTTGAAAATCATAACCCTTTGACACTGCATCTATTGCCACGAACACCACATCACATAACACAATGTCTAATAGTGAGCATGATATACCTTATAGGACTTTACATGATTATCTTCACCCCACATGCACATCCACACCATCATGCATTATGTTTCCACCTAATATGCCACGTATGGAACTTAAACCGGGAATGATTCAACTTCTTTCCAATTTCTATGGACTTGAAAATGAAAACTCATATGTGCATATTGGGGAATTTGAGGAGGTGGTTGCGACCTTCCACAATCAACATGGTACAATGGATGAAATTAGACTTAAATTCTTCCCATTTTCTCTTAAGGAAAGGGTGAAAAGTTGGTTGCATTCATTGAGACCACGTTTGATTGGAACATGGGGCGAAATGACTCAAGGTTTTTTTAGTAAGTTAGCCACATCATAAAACTAGTGCCTCGAAGAAATAAATCAATTCATTTGCCCAAAAAGATAACGAAACCCTATACCAAGCATGGGAAATGTACAAAAAACTACAAACTCTTTGTCCCCACCATGGTTATGAGAGTTGGCACATTGTGAGCTATTTCTAAGAGGGTTATCATCTAGGGAATGTCGGTTTGTTGAGATGATGTGTAATGGCGATTTCCTACAAAAAGATCCAGATGAGGCTATAGAATATTTAGATGACTTAGCTGAAAAAGCCTATATACATGGACTGGACCTAGTGCCACTGAGAGTACTAATAGGTCACGACTCGCAAGTAACCCCACTAATACAGGTATCTACCATCTTAGGGAGGAGGATAGCCTTAGAGCAAAGGTAGAGGGCCTAACTAGAGAACTTGAAACCCAACATGCTAAAGACTCGAAATCTATACAGAATGCATCTCGTGTTGAGTCTAGTGGTAACTGTTTCGTGTGTGGGGAAACTAATCATCCAGCACAAGAGTACTTTACTTTTGATGAGATGAGGGGGGTTTACGAGCAAAACTATAATGCCTTGAGCATGTACCAAAAGCCATAAACTCTTTTCTCTGAATCTTACAATTCGGGGTGACGTAATCACCCAAATCTTAGCTGAAAGTCTAAAAATCAGCCACCTGCACAGCCCCCTAGATCGTACCCTACACCACATCATGCACCTTCATCTTTTAGAAGACACTTTACACGTTTTTATAGAGGCACAAGGTAAAAAAAAATAAAAAATTGAGACTATGATTATCCAAATTGTTGAGGAAAACAAAGAAATAAAAAATCATATGTTTAAATTAACCAACGCTTAACTATAGTGGAGCGTGGAAAATTTCCAGCACAAGCTCAACCAAATCCTAAGGGACAACACATGGCACAAACCTCAAGCTTAAAAGAAAACAATCTTAAGGAAGTAAATGCCATCACCACTCGATCTAGGAAGATTATAGAACCAATCCCCCAATCTAGGGAAAATGAAAAGGAGTCTAGTAAGTCTAATGAGAGTAGCCCTAGTGAAGCGGTAGTGAAAAATCTATCTAGAGTACCTTTCCCTCAAGCTCTTAAGCCTACCCCAAAATTTGCTAGCCAACATAGTGAAATTTGGGAACACCTTAAACAAGTAAAAAACAATCTCACTCTCTTGCATGTTATTTCATAGGTTCCTACCTATGCTAAAGTCCTTAAGGACTTGTGCACTATGAAAAGGAAACATCAAGTCAATAAAACTGGTTTCTTGACCGAGCAAGTGAGTGTTGTGATAGATCAAAGGAGCCCACCAAAGTATAAGGACCCTGGTTGTCCTACTGTGTCTTGCATCATTTGGAAACCGTGAGTTTGCACAAGCTTTTCTTGATAAAAGGAGCAAGTGTAAACCTCACGCCTTATGCAATTTACTTGTCCTTAGATTTAGGTGAGATGAAACGGCGGCCTCTGTTGTCTTACAATTAGCTGATAGGTCCACTATTAGAGCTAGGGAAGTAGTTGAGGATGTTTTAGTTCAAATTGAGCAATTTACTACCTCGTGGATTTCTTGGTTTTGGACGTAAATGCTGATGTAAATGTTGACTTTAAGATTCCTATTATTCTTGGTAGACCTTTCCTTGCCACAGCTTGTGCTCTCATTAATTGCAGGAATGGTCTTCGAAGTCAATATTTTCAACATCACTAAGCAGCCAAGGAGGGTGTCGTGTCATCAAACTTACTTGATTGATGCACTCACCCAAGAAGTATTTGAGGATGTGTTTCTTGGACCAGCAACTACTGACTACAACTCTTTGAACCCTTCTCTCTTAAATTCTGAAATTTTATCAAATTACAATGATGTCTTATGCTAACAATTGTTCTGTTTTGGCATAATATCAAGATTATGGAAGATGCAGGTGATTGTGTCCAATGAGTTTGTTTAACCGCAAGGAAATTTGGGACCGCCCTGGCTAGATGTGTTTAAAGAAGGACATATTGGGTCGAGCCAACGACAATAAACAAAGGCGCTACTTGGGAGGCAACCCAAGGGAAGTTCATTCCTTTCACTTTTTAATTTATGCACTTTTATTTATTTTTTGCGTTCTTTTTAGGTTTAGTTTCATTCTTTGCATTACCATCCAATTGAGAACTTTCAGGTTAACCTTTCTTCGCGCTTATGTTGACTCACATCCGCATCCAGGTGATATCTTTCCTTCCCTATTTAGTATTCATGTTTATGCATTGAGGACAATCCAATATTTTGTTGGGGGGGGGGAGAGTTACTTTGGATTCTACTGAATTTGTCATGATTGGTTAAATTTTTTCCCTAAGTTTCTGAGTTGCTGCATGATTGTACTTTTGAATAACAAAATATGCCACTAGGAGTTAATTTTGTTATGAAAGTCTAGATGTTAAGACACTTGCCGAATTCTTTTTGTGCACACAAGCCTTGTGGTAAGATGTTAGTTGACACATGTAGCTAGAGAAGTCTATTGTCAAGGTTTCTTTATGTGAGAATTGGTGAGAATTAAGAATCATATCACACTAAAAACGGTAATAAGCATCCATTGATTTTGTGAATTGGAAACTTTTTGTGAGATTCACATGGTTTATGGTAAGACGGTGGATTACTTGGGATATGATAAAGGTCAATTTAGGATCAACAGTTGAGTCTCTCAAACCTTCCTTTGAGCTATATACACATATATCGCTTCTTTGTTCTTGCGCCTACATTATCCATACTTCTCCATTTGAGTGTATGCTTATTTTCCATTTCTTTTACTTCCAAGTGTGTAGTTAAGAACGGATGCTATTTGTGAATAATAAAAGCAAGAAAAATGACAAGATTTGGTTTGTGTTCAAGTATTTGAAAAAAAAAAAAGGAAAATAAATATTGAAGATGCTCTACTTGGTTGATTTTGGGGTTTGAAATGTTGAAGAATATATTGATTTAAAGATTTTACTATTCACAAATATTTAGGCCCCCGAATTTGAGCATTCATGTTTATCAACTCCATAAAGAGAAACTCTGTACTAAACACTTTGATACTCGTGAGTTATGGAGCTAAACCTTTAGCTCGAGACATACTTGATGTTGCATGTGTTAGGGTTGACGGTAAGATGGTTATGGTTTGACACACACTCACACATTTGGCATGTGTTTTTGACATCTTGATAATTATGACACTACTAATTTCTTGTGGTGTTGAGTTTGAAGAGAGCATGATGTGTGGTTAAATTAGAACTTTACAATTTTACTTGTGATATAGACCAGTCTTTCATTCATCTTGCTCTGCATTAAATTGCTAGGGACTAGCAAAATAAGCAAGTTGGGGGGTGATAATAGCACATTTATCACGTTTTTCATCCATTAATATCTGTATTCCTTTGTTTATTTGACGCCTAAATGCACCAAGTACCTCTATATCTTGGTTTAGATTGCTAATGGATGAAAAAGGAGAAAAGTGGAAGAAAGGAACGAAAAAGGACTAAAAGCTACACCTCAAAGTTACACTACAACATCGCGTTATTCTTTGGGCGTAATCATGGAGGAATAGGACCCCCCTCCCCCCGGGCTTGCATGTTCATAAGTATTTCATGCATGGCATGATTCTGCTGAAATTCCTCATATTTTAAGTCATGAAACACACTTCTCCACTGAGCCTAGCAGCCACCCTAGACTGGAGACCCACGCTGATGAGAACAACGTATTAACAATCACTACGCAACCCCTCAAAAGATTGACGATCCCAAAAACGCCTAAAGATAATCCGGTTTAGAGTTCGAACCAAGAATAATGAACCAAGCTACCAAACAAAAATGAAGTTTGAATGACCTCTTAATTACACAACACGTGATCCACACCCGATGTTGAACGCCACAAGAAAATCTTGATAAGTACACGATGTTCAATGAAGAACGATGATTGAAAGCACAATTGTCTCTCTAGTTTAATTATCAAATTGTCAAAAAGTTTTAATATAATGAAATATGAAAAAGTATTTATACTAGATCTAAAACTAGTAAAAAAAACGTGCATAATCTAGCGAGAATAGTAATAAATATGGCCCATTTGTTACATGATGAATAAATATCAGAAAATCTAGATCACTAGCATACATGTCCTTAATATATTCAAAACCTTAGAACTAAGAGAAGTCAATAGTGCATTACCACCACATTTTCCTTACATTGCTTGTGTCGGATGATATATGGGAATGTCTCTACGAACTTCATCCATCTTACATACCTTTTGTTTAACTTACCCTGACCTCACAAATACTTCAATGACTCATGGTCCGTGTGAATGACGAATTCCTTAGGCCACAGGTAGTGTTGCCATACTCCAAGGTTCAAACAAGTGAATACAGCTCTTTGTCATAGGTGGGATAATTGAGCGCTGCTCCACTTAGATTTTCACTGAAATAGGCCATCGGTCTTTTATCCCACATTAAAACTGTTCCAATCCCTATTGTTGATGCATCACACTCAATTTCGAAAGTTTTATCAAAGTTAAGAAGTGTTAAAACTGGTGCCTTACGCAACCTATCCTTAATTGTATTGAATGCATGCTCTTGTTCATCACCCCAATGAAATTCCACACTCTCCTCTATGAGTGGTGTAGTGATTATGCTAAAATTTTCACAAAACGCCTATAAAAACTAGCCAAACCATGAAAACTCCTAACTTCAGTTATGCTTTTAAGTGTTGGCTATTCTTTAATAGCTTTTATCTACCCCATTGGCACCCACTACAAATTCTAGTAAAACAACATTCTCCATGTAAAACGTACATTTCTTAAAATTAGCATATAGTTGTTCCTTTCTCAATACCACAAGCACATACCTAAGATGTTCTACATGCTCATTAAGGTCCTTGCTATAAAACTTAAATGTCAATCGCATAAAAGTGCTCGGTGCATTAGTGAGTCCAAACGACATTACTAACCATTCATACAAGCTATATTTAGTTTTAAAAGCAGTTTTTCACTTATCACATTCGCTCATTCGAATTTGGTGGATACAGGTCAATTTTACTAAATATGCAAGCACTAATTCATCTAACCTAGGAATAGGATGACGATACTTTACGATTATGTTGTTGATGGCTCTACAATCCACGCACATCCTCCAAGTCCCATCTTTCTATAGCACAAGTAGCACTGGAACGACACATGGACGCTCTCCCTTACATATCTAGCTCATCAATTCCTCCACTTGCCTCTGAAGTTCATTTGTGTCCTCGGGATTACTTCGATAAGTTGGTCGATTTGGAATGACAGCTCCAAGAACGAAGTCAATCTGGTGTTCAATGCCTCGAACGGGTGGTAACCCACTAGGCATGTCCTCCAGGAAAAATATCGTCAAATTGCTCCAATAAAGAGATAGCCAAACTAGGGAGGGTGGGTTAGGTTCCTCAAGATTGAGGAAGGACTCCTTATAGACTAATAATATCACTTGTTGCCTCTCAACTATCGCCCTTTTCAACTCACTCCCTTTTGCAAAGAAATTTACTTTCGACTTTTCTCTCTTCTCGGACAACCCTCTTTCTTTTCTCTCATGTGGCTCCAGTCTCTTTTACTCTCTACTAGCTACCTCAACATTTTCTCTCATACGGGACTATTTTCTCTCTTTTCCTCTAACTCTTTCACTCTCATTTCTTCCTCATTTTTCAATTTGATTTGGTCTTCATACACTTGTGTCGGTGTTAATGCACAAAGGTAACGGACCTCCCATTCTTAACAAAACTATATCGATTCTTGTACCCATCATGAATAACCTTTCGTTCATATTGCTGGTCTACCCAATAAAATATGTCCCGCGTGCATAGGTACCACATCACACATGATCTCATCCCGATAACTACCAATAGAAAAATTAATCAACACCCTAACTTAACTTTCATTTAACCATTGTAACCTATAGGGTAGATGGTGTCTTAATATAGTTAATCCCAATTTTTCGACAAGATTTGTGCTAACCATATTAGTATAGCTCCCACCATCAATGATCATGCAACAAGTAATTGTTAACGTGGCATTGTGTATGGAATATCTTGATTTGAGTATTGAGAGCTCGTCTCGTAACTAGTAACTCTCCGATAGCAAAATCCAATTTGTCCCCATCACTAACCTCTTCCAACACACCTCTGTGGCTGGTTGAACCTGAGATGTAGGGATTGTATGCGAGGGTTTCACTTGTTCAGGGTGTTCCCCAGTCCTCCGAAGTGATGCTTCTCCTTCATTAGCACTCATTGTGTCCTTCCATCGACTGTTTTCGAAAAAGTCAATCTTCCCAACTTTTTCCAGAGGAAAATACGTTGATTTTAGCTTGTGCAATATCCTTCTTCAGTCGTTCTTTATTCAAGAACAACCCTCCTTTTTTTCAAAGGGATAGGATCTCCTTTTGAAGTATAGATAGCATTTGTTCATGGGATTCTCGTGGTTTAACTGTTAATTTTCCACAGACGACGTCAATCTGTTGACTCCAAAAAATGTTGCCAACAGATGTCAATATCGGACTCGTGATACATGGACAAAATCCGATGAGATTCGATCGGAGACGAGGGTGGAAGCAATAAAGTATGGCGAGTCGAAATATCAATGGGTGATTATTGTTTCAAGAATATAATAGATTGTAGATGATAGTTTGCTAGATGTTTAATTAAGATAATGACTTGTTTGTAAGAACAAGATGAAAGATCTTCAAACAAATGTATATAATTCATATTTGCCAAGAGAGTTCAAGCACAAGCCTTTTCAATATCAATTTTTTTAGCATCCTAGTAACGTTACAAAATTTGCAATTTATAGCAAGAATTCGAGACTATATCCGCGTAGCAACATTCTATCTACCTAAACCTCCAGTCAGCCGTCCTACATTCCTAGTCCGACGCTAATTAATACAGACACCCATCAGTCACTCTCAAATATATAGATTTGTAGGTATTGAATAACTGGGGAATCATACCCGATAATTGCAAAAATATCGTGAGAAAAATGTTACTGTATTAGCCGAAGTTGGTTACTGGTGAGACACTTTGATGCCGAAGTGGTCCATGACACAACTGAAGTGGTGGTCACTTCGGACGAAGTGCTAAGTCATATGGCCGAAATGACATGCCTTGGGAGGAACATAGGACATCTTGACTGAAGTCCATAATGTCTGAAGTAAGTCAAGCCGAAGTTGTGTACGTTTGGGCTGAAGTGCCAAACATCGGCTGAATGCAAGAGGTTGTTGGCAATAAATATGAGGAGATTCAGTAATTCAGCTTTGGTGAACACGAAGAGCCTTTAATAATTGCATTGTAATGATTAGATGTCGTTTCACACGTCTCCAAAAGGCTGCTACGATGGTTTCAACTTCCAATACACGCAACAGCTACCGCTATAAATGCACCATAATGGCTGTTGCAGGCGTGCTGGTAGTATTACAAATAATGCGGTGGGGTACATGGGAGGTACGCGAAGATCTGGGCTATAGAATACGAAGCGGCTGAAGTGGTGAACAGTTCAAATTCGATCCCCAATTGAACGGCTGGAGTCACTGTATCACCATCCAACAGCTGGGGTTGGATTCCTTGGCCTATAAAAGGGGAAACGATGGTAAAATTTTACAATTTTCATTTGCAAGATCTACATTCGAGATTTCTCAAGCTTTCTTCTTCCTTTTCAACTTCAGTGACTTTCTTGCTCCTTGAGAGTTTTCCAGCGACCCTTTTATCTTCTAAACTTTCATCATAAGTGTCGAGAACAAAGGACTTTTCCAATAGTTTTCTCTGAACATTGATGACCTCCACCATAGCAATATAGCTACTGAATTGGGTTTTAGCATCACCAACACTACGGACCTTAGAAAATTAGTCATGGACCAAGTGCTTCACAAGTGAAGGGGGTCAGTTCAGAAAAAATATAGGGGGCTTCAAAAATTCAATCCACTGTCACTCCTATTCGTTTAGCCCAACTTAGGGAAAATTTCTACATCCCCTATGACATAGAGCTTTTGATCCCTCTTCCAAGGAGCATGCCTGCTACCCTAGGTCGGGTTGTGTCGCCATCAGTGAGCACCTACTGAAGGCAGGACTTCGTCTTCTTCTTCATCATTTCTTTAGGGCAGTCCTTAGGCTATGACTCGTCCCTACCCAGTTCGTCCCAAACGTATGGGCTCAACTGGTGGGGTCTTACTTCCTTTGGAAGGAGACCTCCCTAGGCGAGGACCGGCTCCTTTACATTTGTCAAACCCTCTTCCAACCTCAGTCCTTGGGCAAAGGTGATTTTAGGGGGTGGTATTCCTTGTGTCGCTGCGGGTTGCACTCCCCTTTGTCATCGAACTTCCCTCTTCCATCAAAGGGTGGAAAAGAATCCTTATTTTTTTATGACAAGTGGCTTGAGGGCCACACAGTTTCCATGTCAAAGTACCCACTTCGTACTCCGAAGCGAATGAGTATTATACACCTTAAAGCGTCTGTTTGTTGTGTTTTGAAGTTTATTCTGATATCTCAACTGCTTTACAGATGTGGTCGAATGCTTCGAGCTTACCCCAAGGGAGTTCGATCAAATCAGGGACGTCTACCTACATCCAGCCTCATCCAGAGAATACGAGAGGCTTATCGTCATTAGACTTCAACTTAATGGCACGTAGAGGTACATTTACCTCAATTTTTAACTTAACAAATTTTTTTATTCTCATAGATTGATTCACAATCTTGTCTCTGTGTAGAAAACTTCGAGAAGAGGAGGCATCCCACCCGGATATAACTATATCAATATTGGGCTCATTTTATGGACTGAATTAAACAATTCATGTTGGGCTCAAGAAAATATATGGTCGAATAAGTTAAGCCCAAGTTATTTCATTTCGAAGGAACGTATTTAATATTTATTTATTTTTATTATTTAATAATGTACCTTTTAAGATAATCAGCAAAATGAATATAATGCCGTACCCAAGGGCACCATGTTTCCCATTAGAAATCCACGATAAAAAAATCTATTTTTCTTCTATTGGTGGACACGTGTACTGTTTTGATAGTAGTTCTTCTTTTTTTTTTTTTTTTTATTACAATCAAATAAGTTAACAATGGATTGAATTCTTTCCTCACGTGTCTTAGTTGAAATGGAAGAGTATGACTTGATTGATGGAAAATATAAGGTAGCTTCTTTTTAGGGGTTTGAATGGTTTAGATTATAATATAATTTTGAACAAAACTCTTGGCATGACCTTGTACCTTAATATTATTTAAATGCTTTGATTTTGGGAAATTATAGGGATAGCTCCTACGTGTTGTGTGGAAGGTGTTGGGATTGATTTATTAGTTGTATTTTAATTGCTGAATTTTGGGAATTCATAAGGATAATTGACACATTTATTGAACAAGAAAATAAATGATTTTTAATTGTATTGATTTCCGGGGATTGAAACTTTTTTGGGTGGAAAAAGGCACATTTATTTCAATCATACCAAAACTTTATTGATACTAGGTACGGGCCCTATAAATACCCTCATTATGTCCAAAGAATTCTCAACCCAAAATATGTCTACTTACACATGACGGAAAATATACACCACGAATATTCATATTCAAAGTTTTATTTTGAGTGAAGAGGAAAAAGGTGCAACCCGTATTCTCAAAAGATCTACAACATTTTTATTGTCCAAAGGGGTAGGATACTATGTGTGAGTTGATATGTCCCAGAAATATTATGATTTCTTTTACGTAATTTATTTCATAAAATGCTAATTGACCTACGGGTCTCAATGAAATGAAATGAAATGTGAGATCTCCTTCGAGTTTTCTCAAATGTTGCCCAAAAATGTATTAGAGCATTCGATTTATCTCCGACTGCTCTTGATGAAATGATGGTATGGAATGTTTAAAGAGTTATTATATTGTTTTGGGCGCACGTATCCTACTGAGTTTAAATTACTCACTCCTTAAAATTTTAATATTTTCAGATCAGATCGGTCAAATATGGATGGTGGCTGAGCGGTGTGCGGGTTGCCAAGTAAAATTTTCAGGAAAAATATTCAATAAATTCTGTTACGATATTTTTTTTTTTTTTTTTTTTTTGTATTTTCTTTAAATGCTTTAAATTTTGTGACTATATGTTTAATTCAATATTTGAAGGTTCAAATAGATTAAGAGTTTAAATTCTCAGTTAAATGTTTCCGTTGCAAGTATGAATATGAAATGGTATCGGTAACACCCCAAAATTTAAGTCAATAAAATTTGGGGCGTTACAGTATGGTATCAGAGCCCAAAGTTATAAAATTGATTCTGTAGACCCATATTTATTTTCAAATTTTAAATAAGATAAAAGCACTTTTTTTGGTAATTTGATTATATGTTATTATATGTGATTTTTTTTTTTTTTTTTGTTTACAGGAGTCTTTGGATATATTTTTAGAGATAAAAAACTTGATGATAATTTGATGATAAGTTGCTATATGATTTGGTAAAAATAAATAAAAATAAAAATAGTGACCGTGACAGTGTTCATCTGTGAACAGTGACGCTGGAAATGTGAAAATAATATATATATATATATATATATATATATAACTTTTCAAATCACTGTATTCTTATGTTGTTAATGCATTCACTGTTGATTTCATATGTGGACAGTGTAGAGAAGAAATGGAGTCAAAGAATGAGTCAATAACGCAGATTTGGTAACTAGCACAGTTTTGACTAATGATTTTACTATTTAATTAATTATCACTATCTTACCCTTAAATAAAGGCAGTAAATTAGAGAGAAATCATGCACCTTCCTTTGATAAAGAATAATTGGCAGTAAAATTAGAGAGAAACCATACACCTTCCTTTGATAAAGAATAATTATGTGTGCCTTGTAATTGAAATAATTTTTGTACACGTAAAAAAAAAAAAAAGTAATAATAATAATAAATAAATAAATAAAATAAAATTATTTGACTTTAAATGCGGGACAGATCAACAATGTTTACATATACATGTTGTGTGTATTAAGGGACTTTGAAATTTTTTGCAACTCTGTTACTAGCTTTTGTCTCATTTTGTAATATTAAAGAATAATATATGGAAATCTTACCGTATCATTCACATCAAAAATAAATACATGTATTGTACATGTTGTACTAGACCATGACTTATGATAGTAAGAACTAAGAATGTTATTTATGCATTGAACCGTGAATATTGATGTGAAAGGTGGAGATATCATGTAGTATTGGTCCATGTGCATTACATAATATATTTTATCAAAAAAAGGGATTTAAATGAAAATGACGACGTGATATTAAATTTAGATTTTTTTATGTATAAATGTTACGTGTAACAAATACCTATCTGGTTAGCTGTTTCTTTGCGTAATGTTTGATAAAAATAAAAATAATAATGATAATAACAATGTTTTTTTTTTTTCAGAAAAATTGATTTCAAAAGACAATTTAGTTTTTACTCATTCGCTTAGGTTTTCTTGATTTGCATATTCATAAGATTGAAAGACTTTGTCAAAAAAGGACCTAAACTATCTAAGAAAAGTTTGGAATTTAAGTGGTCCACTGGTGGTCCCCTCCTATTCTGGAAGCCTTTTAGTTGCGCGTTATTCAAATCATCAAGACAAATGCCAATGAAAAAAAAAGATTATTAAACTATATGATAAGATATCATTATAAACATTTTAGTTAACAAACATGAATTTGAACAAGGTTCTTGGTACCTAGCGCTCACCAATCAACTACCAACCGACGGACCGAAGGTATGTAAAAATGTTTATTTAAATTTTGAGCATGAGATATACATTCTCATACTTAATTCGAGAAATGTTCAAAATGAAATGAAATGAAATGTTATATTCTAGTATAAATTGCGAACATGGTGTTAAATGTATTGCTTCAATTTATGAATTGTTTTCTCCCATACTTTTAATCAAAATCGATAGAAGTATAATATTTTATTTTGACCTTATAATGAATTATGCGAGCATAAGAGACAATGTGTTATCACTACTAAAATAGTAAGCATAACTGGATTTAGATGCGTTAAACATAATTAGAACCTTGTGAATGCATAAAAATATTGTAGATGTACGAATTTCGAGGACGAAATTCATTTAAAGGAGGAATGATTGTAACACTTCAAAAATTTTAATATTTTCACTCCTTCAAATTTTAATATTTTCATATCAGATCGGTCAAATATGGATGGTGGCTGAGCAGTGTGCGGGTTACCAAGTAAAATTTTTAAGAAAATATTCAATAAATTCTATTACGATATTTTTTTGTATTTTCTTTAAATGCTTTAAATTTTGTGACTATATGTTTAATTCAATATTTGAAGGTTCAAATGGATTAAGAGTTTAAATTCTCAGTTAAATGTTTCCGCTGCAAGTATGAATATGAAATGGTATCAGTAACATCCTCAAATTTTAAGTCATCAAAATTTAGGGCGTTACACTAGTGGCTCGAATGACTGCCCCCACCTCCCACTGAGGTTCCCATGGGGAGAAACTGTTGGGTGCATCCATAGCTGCAACCCCAGTTGGGTAGAAAAGGCATTCCGAGTCACCAAGGTTTGCTCCGTCGAAGAAGGTAAGGACGTCGAGTGGCCCCTCTTCTTCTGGACCTTCTCCTAGGACCAAATTGGTCACATCTCAAATGACTGATGAGCTATCTCCGGAGGTCCTTTCCATGCTCCACGCCGACGTCCAGACTGCCACATCCAATTTTTACAAGTTTTAGACGGAGAGGTGGTAAAATTTTATGCAATCAAGTTACAACGTCCCGACCCCGAGTGGACCGAAACTTTACTTCATTAACCAGTAGTTCAGTAACAAGTGTACATGTTTTCTTAGCGGAAACTTAAATCTTACAATAATAATTTCAAAATCAATACTTGAAATGCTTTAAACAAAATACTCAATAATTTTCTAAAATTTCGAAATGGAATTTATTTGAAGAAGATAGATCGTGTCCTCGCATTCAGCATTATTCAAATGTTTTAAAAACATAGCTTAACAAACGTTTCATAAAAATAAATCTAAATAACTTGTTCACCGATTTTCATGGGCTCGTTGCATCACTCTCCATCTTCTCCTTCATCCATCCCCAAGGTAGGAAACTTTCAATCTATAGAGAATGGATTAAACCCGTGAGTTGAATACTCAATAGATGTCATTGGTGCATTCGTGGTTAAGCTATACATTTCAAAACTTGTAACTTTAAAACCTTTTCATAGAGGATTTCCGATAGAATCTCAATCACGTAGAGTCATGACTTAACACGACGCCTCGACCGAACATTCATGCCGTACCTGAAGGCACCATTTGACATGGAAGGGTATGCCGTACCGAAGGTACCATTTGACATACAAACATTAACATAGATCATGCCGTACCCAAGGGCACCATTTGACATGGAAACATCATTTGCAAAAAATTTACAACCTAACACGAATTAACAACTTTGCATCTCCACCTACCTTGATTGAATACTTTGAAACTTGTTGAAAAATGCACTCCTTTGATGTTTGAAAACCCTTGAGGATTGACGCTTGAAAACACTTCTCCAAACTTCTAGGAAAAACTAGTTTTTCTTCTTCTCCTTTCTCTCTTGAAAACTCTCTTTTTTATGCTTAGAAGCTTTTGTTTTTGGTGTGAGGAAAATGAATGTGAAATGGGGTCTATTTATAGGTGCATTTCTCATAGCTTAAGGAAATGAAGGGTCAAACTCTCATTTAAGATGAGAGAACATGGGGTGCCATTATGTGGGAGTTTTAAGATATTAACAAGCTCGAAAATCGTGTGTTAAATTCCATAGCTTTTTACATTCCGAGTACTTTGGTTGATGATGCTGCACAGCTTTCAGTATTTCTATCATAACTTTTTCTCCCGTTATCCGATTGAGGTGATTCAAAGTGCGTTGGAAAGCTAAATCAAAGAACTACAATTTTTCTTCAGATATAATTACCAATTCAAATGTTTTCTATGTCAAAAATGGGTCTCAAATGAGACTAAAAAATCTGAAATATACTTAGCCACCTAATATTCATGTCTTAGTGCCAAAAACGGTATTTGTCAAATAAATGCAAATTTGAACCTTCATAACTTGTAAACATATTAGACCATTTATTGGGCTTCATTTCCTTATGTGAGCTGGGCCTAAACTCTTCATAGAAAATATAATAAGCCTACTACAATTAAATTTTCGTCTTTCTACATCCTCCACACCTTAAATAAAATTTCGTCCTTGAAATTTACCTCGTGATTGGGCGAGGCGTGTTGTATACTTGACTTTAGCTTCTTCTTCTCTTTCTCAGGTGGCTTTTTCTACTCCGTGATTATTCCATTTGAACCAGTATCTGAATCGGTAACTCCTCATAAGACAAGTTTTTTTGCACTTCCAAGGATTGATAGTTTACCATATGCTTAGGATTATGTATGTACTTCTTGATCATCGATATGTGGAACACGTTGTGCACCGTCAATAGTTCCGACGGCAACGCCAATCGATAAGCCACATTTCAAACCATGTCAAGTACTTCGAAAGGTCCGATATGGCACTCCCTTCATTGGTGCCACCTTTAGAAAAACTTTTTCTTCAATTTGGAATTCCAAATCTCTTCTTCTTGTATCGGTATAGCTTTTCTGTCTATCCTGTGCTGTCTTTATCCTAGCACAGATCTTGTCAACTGCCTCGACTGTCCTTTCAACGATTTCTGGTCCCAAAACTCTCTTTTCTCCAACTTCATCCCAATGTACGGGTGATCTACTATTACCCATATGGCATTGTGTCCTCTTGCTGACTTCGGAAAACCTACTACGAAGTCCATTGCTATGTTCTCCCACTTCTATTCGGGTATGTCCAGTGAATTTAACAATCTAGTCGGTCTTTGATGTTCCTCCTTAACTTGTTGGCAAACTATGCACTTTTCCACAAATAGTCCTATGCTCCTTTTCATATTCCTCCACCAAAACGTATCTCGAAGATCTCGATACATTTTCGTACCACCGAGATGTGCAGTGTACGGGGTGGAATGAACTTCTTCCAGTATAACATTCCTTAGAGCTTCATTCTATGGCACACAAATCCTTCCTTTAAATATCAGTGTCTGATCCGAAGCTATTCCAAAATCTCTTCTTTTATCAGTACCAACCTCGTTCTTGATCTTTTGCAGGAATGGGTCTTCACTTTGTGCTTCAATGATCCGTTCTCTAAGAGTAGGTCGAACTACCAAAGTTGCTAACCGAGCAGTAGCTTGCTCCGGTGTGGTAACTGCTTCGATTCGCAGACTTCTCAACTGTCCTATCGACTTTCTACTTAGGACATCGGCAACCACATTGGCCTTACCCGAATGGTAATGAATAGTACAATCATAATCCTTTACCAATTCCAACCACCGTCTCTGTTTAATGTTCAATTCCTTCTATGTGAAGAAATATTTGAGACTTTATGATCGGTGTAAATGTCACACTTCCGTCCATACAAGTAGTGTCGTCATATCTTCAAGGTGTGTACTACCGCTGCAAGTTCCAAATCATGAGTCGGGTAGTTCTGCTCATGTTTCTTCAATTGTCTTGAAGCATAGACTATCACTTTTCCATTCTGCATCAGCACACATCCCAATCCTTGCTTGTATGCGTAATGGTATATAACAACCCTTCCGTTCCTTAAGGTATTGTTAACACAGGTGCATCAACCTCTGTTTAAATTCGTGAAAACTTTGTTCGCATTTATTCGTCCATTGAAACTTTACTCCTTTCTTTGTCAATTGCGTCATTGGTCCAGCTAACTTAGATAATACCCAGCGAAACCCAGGAAACTTTGAATTTCGCCAGCCTTAGTTGGTGCTTTCCAGTTGGTTACTACTTCTACCTTCGCTAGATCTACTTCAATTCCTTGGACAGTGACTACATGCATGTCCAAGAAATCCAACACTTTCAAGCCAAAACTCGCACTTCTTGAATTTGGCGTATATGTTCTCCTTTTGTAATACTAATTCTTAGGTGCTCTTCATGTTGTTCCTTACTCTCGGAATATATCAGAATGTCATCAATGAAGACTATGACAAACTTATCCAAGTACTGATGAAATACACGATTTATCAGGTCCATGAACACTGCAGATGCATTGGTTAAACCAAACGGCATCATCGTAAACTCGTAGTGTCCATAACGAGTTCTAAAAATCTGTCCTAGGTATATCCTTTGACTCTACTTTCAATTGCTGGTATCCTGATCGTAAGTCGATCTTGGAAAACACCTTAGCTCCCTTCAACTGATCTAACAGATCCTCGATTCTCGGGAGTGGGTACTTATTCTTGATGGTTAATCGATTTAACTCTCTATAATCGATGCATATCCTCATACTTCCATCTTTTTTTCTTCACAAACAACACCGGTGCACCCCATTAAGATACGCTTGGCAGTATAAAGCCATATCTAAGTTCTTGTAACTGCTTCTTTAACTCTTGTAGTTCCTTCGGAGCCATTCGGTATGGGGCCTTAGATACTAGTGCCGCTCCGGGAATTAGGTCTATTGTGAATTCCACTTGTCTATTTGATGGGATGCCCGATAGTTCTTCTGGAAACACATCTACAAACTCCCGTACTATCGGTACGCCTTCAACCTTCAACGTTTTTTGTTTCTATCCTAAGATATTTACTAGGTATCCTTGACATGTTCCTTTGTTCAACATCTTCCTAGCTTGTAAAGCCGATACTAGTCGAATAAGAGGTTTCATTGTCATTCCAAAGAAAAAAATGGTTCCTCTCTGGGTTTCTGAATTACTACCTCTTTTTCCTTACATCAAATGGTGGCGTAATTACAACCCAACCAATCCATGCCTAGTATTACATCAAAATCATTCTATCATTCATTGTCAATCCATGCCTGTAGAAATGCTAACTTCTAATGTTTCTTCTGACTTATCACAGGTAATACTAGACTTAGCCATAAAAGTTGTTGATACAAAGGAGTGAGTAGCTTCTGAATCAAATAATACATAAGCAGGCGTATTGGCTATCAATAGTATACATGCTATGATGTTCGAGTTTTCTTCTGCATCTTTCTAAGTCAATGCAAAAACCTGTGTTTCCCCTTTCTGGTTCTGAACATTGTTATCATATTTCTTTAGGACAAATGTGGTACAATCCCTCGAAATATGCCCTGACTTACCACATCGGAAACAAGCATTCTTGCCTTGCAAACACACGCCACGATGCGTCTTTCCACACGTAGGACATGGCTCTATAACTGGCACAATGCTCCTTTTGGCATTGGGTCTGCCATTAGCTTTCTTGTGTTGCCACTTGGCCTTTCCCTTGTCCTGGCCATTCCACTTCCTTTTACCCATATAACTACTATCCGGTTGCTTGACCAGTTGACTATGTTGCTCGGCGTTAGTCTTCTGATACCAGATGGCATGAGCTCTTTCCAGCATTTCACGATAGGAGGCGAAATGATGGGACATAAGTATCATGCTTATGTCTGGGTTCAACCCTTGTTCAAACCTCTTGACTTTCTTGTCCTCCGTATCCACTAGATGTGGAGCATACCTTGAAAGTTGATCGAACTTCCTTTCATACTCAGTCAGAGACATAGTCCTTTTCTTGAGTTGGAGAAATTCACCTTCTTTGTGATCCCTCAAAGATTGTAGGAAGTACTTATCCATTACTTCCTCAGTAAACGGCTTCCAAGTCAATGCCGCTTGTTGCTCTGGGGTCCTCATCCTTGACATCGAGTCCCACCAGTGACTTGCATCACCGGTGAACATGAACTCAGCGCACTGGACCTTCTTGGCGTCCGTGCACCCTATTAATCAGAATATTCTCTCCAACTTGCGAAGCCATTCTTCGGTTGCAAGTGGATCATCTGCTCCATTGAAAGTAGGAGGCTTGTGTCTTCGAAATTGCTTGACAACTGAAGCATGGGTTGGAGGAGCATTAGGAGCTAATGGTAGGGGTTGAGCTTGGTTCGGGTTCTGCCTGCCAAGGTCTTGAATAGCTCGGAGGAGATCTCTTATCAAGTTGGCTTGGTTTGCACGGGCCATTTTCCTTTAGACAAAATATATGGTTCTTTTATTAGTTTCACATTTCGAATACCAACAAAGAAGATAAAAAATTTTATTTCTTGACATAAGGAAACTATTACAAGGATTTAAATCTAATCCCTATAAGTTCTATGGGTTTTCTTTGGTGGAGCCTCATCTCCAGAGGAGTCCTCCGCCTCAGGTCCGGACTCTATGTCCATCTCAATCTGTGGCTCAGGTTCAGAATCATTCTCTTCTTCAGGCTATTCCTTTTCATCGAGTTCAATTACTTCCCCCAGTTGAGGTTCTAAGTTTTCCCTCAATAGGTCTAGGAGTGAATGGCAATATACTTCAAACTCGAATAAATTTGGGTGCTCCTCTAGTATTGTATCCCAAACCATGACTCCCATATCTCCCCATTGAGGTGGGAGGGAGTGTGAGGTTATCTATAGCCTCCGCATGCGTGATCTCCATTCCAGCATTCATCGCTACCGTGCATCTCTCATAGATGTCATGTACGTATTCGTCGAATGGACGGAGCGGATCGATCACATAGTTTTGGTAAGAATGAATAGCAGTTCTTAGTTTCAATGCTGTTCTATAAGCCCTAGCAGTTCCACGAGCCGTGGTCTTTCTAGCAGTTCAATAAGTCCTAACTATATCTGCTACATAAAGCCCAATTATGTGTTTTCATGTCATATCGTATAAATCTTCTGCCCTTAATTACTAGCCCAAGTCCATAACATGCTTTTTTATATAGGACATCCTTGATTCTTAAGACATACTTGAAAAATAATTTCAAAATATGTCATAACATAACAAAGCATAAATTTTTCATAAACTTTGAAACATGCCTGGGCTGTAGGATGAGATCGATGGATGGATGCACGATACCATGGAGTACCTTAGACTTTTCATTTTCATTTAAAAAAAAAAAACATAATTCGTCTACAGAACCGGCTAAACCTTTGCTCTGATACCACGCTGTAACGCCCCAACCCCCTAGTGGACCGGAACGCTACTTACTTTACTTCACTAACCGGTAGTTCAGTAACAAGTGTACATGTTTTCTTAGCGGAAGCTCTTACAATAATAATTTCAAAATCAATACTTGAAATGCTTTAAACAAAATAATCAATAATTTTCTAAAACTTCGAAATTGAATTTATTTGAAGAAGATAGACCGTGTCCTCGTATTCAGCGTTATTCAAATGTTTTAAAGACATAACAACAAACGTTTCATAAAAATAAACCTAAATAACTTGTTTACCGGTTTCCATGGGCTTGTTGTATCACTCTCCATCTTCTCCTTCATCCACGCCCAAGGCAGCAAACTTTCAAACTGTAGAGAAGAGATTAAACCCATGAGTTGGATACTCAATAGACATTGGTGCATTCGTGGTTAAGCTATACATTTCAAAACTTATAACTTTAAAACCTTTTCATAGTAGGATTTCCTGTAGAATCCCAATAACGTAGATTCATGACTTAACACGACGCCTCGACCTGACATTCATGCCGTACCTGAAGGCACCATTTGACATGGATGGATATGCCGTACCGAAGGTACCATTTGAGATACAAACATTTACATAGATCATGTTACCCAAGGGCACCATTTGACATGGAAATATCATTTGCAAGAAATTTACAACCTAACACAAATTAACAATTTTGCACCTCCACCTGCCTTCAATGAATACTTTGAAACTTGTTGAAAAATGCACTCCTTTGATGTTTGAAAACCCTTGAGGATTGATGCTTGAAAACACTTCTCCAAACTTCTAGGAAAAACTAGCTTTTCTTCCTCCCCTTACTCTCTTGAAAACTCTCTCTTTTATGCTTAGAAGCTTTTGTTTTTGGTGTGAGGAAAATGAGTGTGAAATGGGACCTTATTTATAGGTGCATTTCTCATGGCTTAAAGAATATGAAGGGTCAAACTCTCATTTAAGATGAGGGAACATGGGGTGCCATTATGTTGGAGTTTTAAGACATTAACATGCTAG
The DNA here is from genome assembly GCA_019395295.1 of Osmanthus fragrans. Taxonomy (NCBI): domain Eukaryota; kingdom Viridiplantae; phylum Streptophyta; class Magnoliopsida; order Lamiales; family Oleaceae; genus Osmanthus; species Osmanthus fragrans. The sequence continues at coordinate 11,404,841 of CM033348.1, read as the reverse complement.
AAAATCATGTGTTAAATTCCATGGCTTTTCACATTCCGCCCACTTTGGTTGATGCTGCACAGCTTTCAGTATTTCTATCATAACTTTTTCTCTCGATATCCGATTGAGATGATTCAAAGTGCGTTGGAAAGCTAACTCAAAGAGCTACAACTTTTCTTTAGATATCATTTCCAATTCGAATATTTTCTATGTCAAAAATGGGTCTCAAATGAGACTAAAAAATATGAAGTATACTTTAACCATCCAATATTCATGTCTTAGTGCCAAAAACGGTATTTGTCAAATATTTAGAAATTTGAACCTTCATAACTTGTAAACATATTGGACCATTTATTGGGTTTCCTTTCCTTAGGTGGGCAGGGCCTAAACTTTTCATAGAAAATATAATAAGCCTACTATAATTAAATTTTTGGGTAAACACAAGTGATCCTGTTGACGTCTTCACGACAATCGTGAGTCAAAAGATGAAGGCCTCTGTCGCGGCCATAGAGATGCAGGCCCTCTTTAAAAACCTGGATGGGAAGAGTGTTGATGCGACCAATAAGGTGGCCAGGGCAGAAGTGGTGTCAGCAAGGCTAAGGCCAAGCTGGATCCTGTAAAGAAGCAACATTTTGAGTCGATGAAACTCACCTCTGGTTTGGCAGAGATTGAAAACTTGAGGAAGGAAATCCACTTTTACCAAAGTGAAGTGGCTTCGATGACGAGGTGAGTGAGAGACTTCTGATGTCCACCATCATACAACTGTCGAGGCCCTGGAGAGTGCCAACCAGGAGATCGTTGTCTTGAAGAGGCGGTTGGGAGAGTCCAAGTCTAGAATTGCTAATTTTATCGAGGAGTCAAGGAGGCTCGGAGGGAAGTAGAGTCTGTTGGGGCTTGAGGCTGAGGCTGAGAAATGCTATATCAACAACTTCCACCAGATCGAATTATATGAGAGCTTCGCCAAATACTGGAGAAGGTATGCTTACAAGGACATGGTGGAGTTGATGGAGACCAATCCCCCAGCTGTCGACACTTCTGAGTTGAGGGTGGTATTTTTGAAGGAGGACAGGAAGGAACCTCAAACTCTGGCTGAGTGTCGTCAAGAGATAGTGGTGGATGATTATTCTCCTGTTGATCCATCCAATGCAATTATTCATTTTGTACCTCCCCCACCCCAACTGCCTAGATAGGATGAATATGTAATTTTGGCCTCGAAGCCCCCAATTTGTAACTTTTTTTTAAGAATCAATGAAATTTTGCTTTTTATCTAAGTTTCTCAAGCATTAATGTTTTCCAGTCCGATGTATGTATGGTTGTTTGCACTTCAAATAAAATCTTAACTTCAAATAAAGCCTTACTTGTGATGTTTTTTGCTTTCGCCATTTTTACAATTTTCACAAGTGTTTGCAATTCTACCTTCCTTGAGTGGTTCGTCCACTTCTAGGCTTTTTAGAAGTATGTAGTTGAGACGTGTTGTCCACTTTGTCGTCAAAGTGGCGCGTCTTTAACATGTAGTTGTAGAGCCTTTGGCATGTAGCTTGCACTTTTGTTTTAACAACTATATTCGGCACTTCAGCCCTACTTTATGTCGAAGTCTTAACCGTAGCAATAACGTATTGTCTTATCTTCGAAGTGTACGTTTTTTATATGTCGAGGCTTATAATAACATCATTTCGGCATGATGTTCACTTCGTAATTCGAGAAGAGGTCCCTTAGGGGATCTGGTTCCTCATCAAAGCATTGATGTCTTTCATTTTTAATTTTTTACAATTTTCTTTTTCTTCCCTGGGTGTGAGGTCGAGTGGTTTTTTCCCATTCTGAGGTCCCACCAACAATTTTTAGTTGTAGAGGGAACGTTCTATCCACTTTACGATTGGGAGGGGTCCCTTTGGGCTAGCCTCCTCGTCGAAGTGTGACGTTATGACTAGTCTTTAGTTTTATCTTCCCTGGACATGGGGTTGGATTGTCCTCTCATGCCGAGGCCCCGTAAACAACTCTTAGTCGTAGAGGGAACGTTATTCCTAATTCACAATCGGGAGGGGTCTCTATGGGACAGCCTCCTAGTCGAAGGGTGACATTATGACCAGTCTTTAGTTTTATCTTCCCTAGGCATGGGGTTTTGTTTGCCCTCTCATGTCGAGGCCCCGTAAACAACTCTTAGTTGTAGAGAAAACGTTCTTCCTACTTCGCAATTGGGAGGGAACCCTTTGGGACAGCCTCCTCATCAAAGGGTGACGTTATGACTAGTAAGATTTCATTCGTAGAACTCTGTAGGAGACTTTTTGCAAAGCAACCTTTTATTTTTATCACAAATCATACACGGAGGGAGTTACAATTTTTCATTGATGATATCTCCTCAGATGTTCTACATTCCATGGATGAGAAACCTTTTCATCCATGGCCTCGATTTTGTGAGTCCCAGTTCGGACTTCTTCCTTTACACGGTAGGGACCCTCTCAGTTGGGTCCTAGAGTCCCGGTTCCTGGTTCCTTTGTGGATTGCAAGACTCTTTGGAGGACGAGGTCATTTAAGCGAATGGATTTCTTCTTCACTTTTGAGTTATAGTACCTTGTCATTTTCCTCTAATAGATAGCCAATTTGGCCTGGGCCCCGTCTATCATTTCTTCAAGGAAATCCAATTTGCACTTTCTCAACTCGTCATTCGATATTTCATGGAAACATCAACGTTGAGATGACAGTCCCACTTTAACGGGGCTCGTTACCTCTAACCCATAGGTCAAAATGAGGTTTGGCTTGTAATTGTTTGGCTCATGGTTCAAATAGCCCATAAGAAATGGGGCAATTCATCCATCCAAGCGCCTTTGGAAGCGTCTAGCTTCCTTTTCAGTGTATACTTAAAGGTTTTTTTGACTACTTCAACTTGACCATTATCTTGCAGAGGATGAGGTGAGGAAAAATGCTTTCTAATATCGAGTTCGTCACATAGATCTCTAATCTTCTTGTTGTCGAACTGTCGTCCATTGTCTGAAATAATCGAATGGAGAATGCCGAACCTACATATGATGTTTTTTTTTTACAAAAAATTCATTTTGTTCACTTTAGTGATTTTAGACAGTAGTTCGGCTTCAACACATTTGGTGAAGTAATCAATGGTAACGATAGCGAAGCACGTGCTACCTTTTCCTTTAGGCATGGGTCCAATGAGATCAATTCCCCATTTGGCAAATGGCCATTGGCTTGAGACAACCGTAAGCTCCTGAGAGGGAGGCCTTTAGACGGTTGCAAACCATAGACATTTATCGCACTTTTGGGCAAATTGTTTGGCATCATTTTTCAAGGTCGACCTGTAGTACCTTTGTCTCAGCACTTTTTGTACTAGAGCCACCCTTCGGAGTGATAGCCACATACTCCTTCATGCACTTCGTGGAGTACATAGTTAGCTTCCTCTCCTCCTACGCATCGAAGTAGAGGCATGGAAAAATCTCTCTTGTATAGCACATCGTCCTGGAAGATGAAGTGTGCAACTCATCTTCTGAGCTTTGGTGTCTCCTCTTTACTAGAAGGTAGGGTTTGGTCCTTTAAGAATGCAACATTTGGTACCATCCACGATGGGGAATCTTCTGCCCACTTCATTTCTTCACATTTTGCAATGAAGGGCTTTGGAAGGTGAATTTATTGGGACCACAGCGAGCAATTCAAAATCTCTACTGCTTTCCAATTTTGGAAGAGCATCTGCATGGTGGTTTTCACTACGTGGGATTTGTGTCAACTCAAACTTGTCAAAACTATGTACGAGCTCTATTACCATCTTGAGATAAGCAGCCATGCCCTTGTCTTTGGCAGCTAAGTCACCCTTGACTTTGCTAACGACTAGCTGGGAGTCGTTGTTGATGGATAGCCTCTTGGCTTACATTTCTCTGAAGAGGCGAAGGTCGGCTAGAAGAGCCTCTCATTTAGCCACTTTGTTCGTGGCCTTAAATCCAAATCACAGATCAGCTTGTACCCTTCTGGGCGAACCAGTATGACTCCTGCACCAGAACCGGCCTCATCGACGAAGAGGTTCCAGGTGGGAGGTTCTGCGAGTTTTATTTCCTCTTCAATTTCTGGAACAACAGTGAACTCTGCCACAAAGTCAGCCAAGGCTTGCCCCTTGACGAAAGTTCTAGTTTTATACACGATGTCAAGTTTAGTGTGCTCAACGGCCCATTTCAGCAATCTGCTAGAGGCATCAGGTTTTGGAATACCTGCCACAACGGGAAGTTGGTTAGCACTTGGATGATGTGCGCCTGAAAGTAGGGCCTCAGCTTTCGTAAGGTCGTGATAAGGGCTCAGCCAACTTCTCCATGTCAGGGTATCGAGTTTCCGCAACAAGAAGTGCCTTCATAATGTAGTATATGGGCAGTTGATGACCTGCTTCCTCCCTAATTAACACTGAACTGACAGCTTCGGTTACCAGTACAAGATATAAAAATAAAGGTTCTCCGACCTTAGGCCGAATAGGAGAGGAACTTGGCCCAAGTACTTCTTCAGTGCTTGTAAGGCCTCCTCACTTTCTTCGGTCCACTGGAACTTGCTCCCACCTTTCAAGACCATGAAGAAAGGGAAGCACTTATCTGTGGCTTTTAAGATGAAACGGCTCAGAGCTGCCACTCGACCAGTGAGGGCAGGTCTTTAGGTTCCTGGGGCGACCCCATCTCAATAAGAGCCTTGATTTTATCTGAGTTAGCCTAAATGCCTCATTTTTTTCACCATATAGCTAAGGAATTTCCCCGAGACTATCCCGAACGCACATTTCAGTGGGTTCAATCTCATTCTGTATCTCCTAACCTTAAAGACCATTTCGAGGTGGAAGCTTTTTACAAGCATGTCATCCACATATACCTCTACTATTTTTCCAATGAGATTAGTGAAACTCTTTTATTGACAACCCGAAAGATAACCTTGTAACAATATAAGCACCGATCTGTAATGAAGAAGGTGTGCTCTTCGTTTGCTGGATGCATCGGGATTTAATTGTAGCCCGAATAGGCGAACGTCCATGAAGCCCAATAATTCGTGCCTAGCCGTGAAATCAACTAGTTGGTCAATTCGGGGAAGTGGGAAGCTGTCCGTAGGACACGCTTGGTTCAAGTTGGAGAAATCCATACATACCCTCCACAAGTAATTCAGCTTCTTTACCAGCACGGGATTGGACACCCACTTTGGATAAGTTGCTTCACGAATGAAGCGGTTGTCAATTAACTTCTTCACCTCATCCTACAAGGCTTCGTATCTTTCCGAATTTAGGGCCCTCCTCTTTTGTCTGTTTGCCACTTCTGGATTGATTTTTAAGTGGTGGCAGCGAAGACATCCAGATTGTTGTTGAAGAAGCTTTTCAGCTTCTCATTCTCAAGAGGTGGCTTCCAACCTGCAAGTACCTCACTTGATCTGAGGAGTACCTCACTTGATCTGTTTGAGATGGCTATTTCTTCAGCGATTTTCCCTTCTTTAGTGGCCCTTCATTCTTCAGGGATTGAATCGATCTCCATGATCACCTCTTCTTCAGAGGCCTCAATCATTATGACGTCTTCCCCTTGTGCAGGTCACTGCCCTTGTACATGGTCGTCAACTTCCATTAAAATTACATTACGCTCCTCAATTCGGCTTCTCGAATGGAGATAGGATAGCGTTCCCTGGAGCCTCTTTGGTTGCCTCGGACAGTGGTAATGCCATGCTTCGTAGGGAACTTTATGCACAAATAGTGGATGGAGATCAATGCCAACAATTCTTTCAGGGCAGGTTATCCTAGCACTTCGTGATAAGCGAGGCGGTGATCTACAACTAAGAACTCCACGATGTTGTATGCCATAAGAAGTGCCACTCCCATTTCTGTTGCTAGAGTGATTTTACCTCTGGAATGATGCTATCTCCAGTAAATCCGTATAGTGGAATGTCTTGGAGGTCATCCCATGATCAATTTCCATTTTGTCAAAGGTAGCTCTGATTACACCCAAAGAATAACGCGGTGTTGTAGTGTAGCTTTGGGGTGTCGTATCCACAGATAGATGGAAAATTACTCAAAGGATCAAAAGGATGGTTGTTCTTGGTATGTGTAGTGAAATTTGTATCTTTGAATGAGATTTAAAATCAAAGTATAAAGTAGTGAAGCATCGGAATTCCTCAATTGGATTGTGTCAATCACATCAATTATTCATTTTATAACTCAATTACAGAATTTTTATCCCAACTCTCTAATCGGAGGATTTAACGTGAAAACCAATTTAATTCACAAATGTAATCCTAGAATCTAAACTTATAACATATTCGCACAATTCTATTGAAATCAAATTCAAAATCGACCATATACATCAAGCATAAGGCAGTAAAGAGTCACGCAAATAAAATAATTAAGATTGAAACTCAACAAATAGTTTAATTATTCAATAGAAAAAGCATGACTGAATCTAAGAAAAATCTAGTAAAAGTTAAATCAATCTTAACATAAAATAATTGAAATTGAAACTCAACAAATAGTTTGATTGAACAATGGAAAAAGCATGACTAATTCCATGAAAAATCCAGTAAATGTTAAACCAACTTCAATATAAATTGAAGATAATGAAGCCTAAAATCTAGAATTGTTCAACAAGAAAATATCAAAATATATGAATAAAAGATGTGAAATCACAATTCCAAGGGTAGATAGCATTCGTTCACGGGATTCTCGTGGTTTAACTGTTCGTTTCCCATAGATAGCACCAATCTGTTGACCCAAAAAAATGTTGACAACAGATATCAATATCGAACTTGTGAATGGAATCCAGCGAGATTTGATCGGAGACGAGGGTGGAAGCAGTAAAGTACGATGAGTTGAAATATCAACGGGTGATCATCGTGTCAAGAAGATAGATTGTAGATGATATTTAATCAAGATAAAGACTTGTAACTACTTGTAAGAACAAGATGAAAGATCTTCAAACAAATGTATATAATTCATATTTTCCAAGAGAGAGCACATGCGTTTTCAATATGAATTTTTTAGGATCCCTAGTAACATTACAACTTACAAGACATGCTATTTATAGCAAGAAGTCGAGGTACCCACCCGTTGGATCATATCCACGTAGCAACATTCTATCTACCTAAACCTCCAATCACTTATTCACTATATTAATTACAATAACAAGGGATCAGCCGCCCTACATTCCTATTCTGACGCTAGTTAAAATAAACGTCTCATCAGTTACTCTCAAAGATATCCTCTAGATTTGTTTGTATTGAGGATCTCGGTGTGAGGTAGGGCTTAGGACGTGGGAAAATTAGATAGAAATGTTCGGCAGTTACAATAGGCACTTCTGTGTGTTGTATGAAGTCAGCTTGGCTTGATCATAGAGGCACTTCGCCCTTGAAGAGGAAGACTTCGGCTACTTCATTGGGCATTTTTGTAAAGGCAAATTTTAGCCTTGCTTGGGTTTGTTGTGTCTTCATGTGATGCTTCCACGTGGCGGTCCCATTTTAATGGGATAACAATAGTCTCTCAATTCTATGTATGGTTATTTATATAAATGCGTGGACTTTGAAATATTTAATATTTTATAAAAAATTATTTCATCATCAACAATAGTCCCCCAAGTCTAATTTAAAAATATTCATATGGAAATTTAGAGTTTGAAAATGTAATATGATGAATAACCGGGGAATCATGCCCGATAATTGCAGAAATATCATGAGAAAAGTGTTACTGTATTAGCCGAAGTTGGTTACTGACTTACTGGTAGACACTTTGATGCCGAAGTGGTCCGTGACATGATAATAGTGCAATTACCACGTTTTTCAACAACTAATAATTGCAATTTCATGATTTATTGGCACCTGAATGTTCTAAGTACACTTATATTTTCGTTTAGGTTGCAAATGGACGAATACGGTGGAAAATAGAAGAAAAGAGCGAAAAGGACCAAAACATTGTGATGAAGATTCAAGAGGTCAATTGGATGAGGAAAGGAGTCAAAGGGATGAAATATAGCCAAAACATTATCACATATCAACTTTCAAGTTGAAATGTTTTGCACCGATTTTTAGCCATTGAGGCCTATTTTTGACATAACAAAAGATCAAATTAGAAGATTATATCTGAATCAAAGTTGTAGCCGTTTGATTCATATTTCTAACACACTTTGAATCACTTCAATCGAACATCGATAGAGAAAGCTGTCCGGTGGAAAAAAAATTATATTATGTGTACGCATAAGCCTGCAGACCTTGCGTACGTAAGGTAGCAACATTCCCAAGCCAATTTACGTACTTTGTGCGTACGTACTAATAGAACCATGAGTACGCATGGTTCATTCCATGCACGATTTTCTGGTTTCCTTCTATGACTCAAACACTTATGGTAACTAATTTTCCACGCGTCTCTCAACCCTAAAACACACCAGAAGACACCAGACACCTCATTCTTCATCTTCATCATCTCCTGGGCTCAAGAAACTCCATGAACAACTAACCCTTGGTAAAGCTACGAAGGAATTAATTGGATTTGGTGATTTCACATCTTTTATTCATGTATTTTGATATTTCTTGTTGAACAATTCTAGATTTTAGGCTTTATTATCTTGAATTTATATTGAATTTGGTTTAACAATTACTAGATTTTTCATGGATTTAATCATGTTTTTTCCATTGTTGTATTAAACTACTTGTTGAGTTTCAATCTTGATTATTTTATTGGTGTGATTCTTTACTACCTTATGCTTGATGTACATGGTCGATCTTGAATCTGAGGTCAATAAAATTGTGTAAATTCATAAGTCTGGATTCTAGGATTACAATTGTGAATTAAATTGATCTTTATTGTTAAATATTCCAATTAGAGAGTTGGGATGAAAACCTCTAATTGAGTTAAATGGCATGAATTATTGATGTGATTGATTCGATCCAATTGAGGAAATTCCATTCTTCACTACTTCATACTTTGATTTAAATAACATTCAAACGTACAAATTTCACTACACATTCGAGAGAACATCCATCCTTTTGATCATTTGAGTAATTTCCATCTCCCCGTGGAATCGATGTGCTACAACTACTGTGTTATTCTTTGGGCATAATCAAATTTTGGCGTCGCTGCTAGGGAGACGGTACAAATAACTAAAGGGATTGACTAACAAAAGGGCGACATCATTATTTTACTTTTGATTTTAGTTAATTTAATTTTCTTATTTGTTATTTTCCTTTTTTCACACATTTTTTTTAAGGTTTATGAGCAGTGATCGAGGCGAGAATCCTAATCTAATAGTCAGCATGATGCCCCTTATAGGACTTACATTAACTTCACCCTACACGCACATCTACACCATCATGTATTATGTTTCCACCTAATAGGCCATGTATGGAACTTAAACCAGGAATGATTCAATTTCTTCCTACTTTTCACAGACTTGAAAATGAAAACTCGTATGCACATTAGGGAATTTGAGGAGGTGGTTGCAACCTTCCACGGTCAACATAGTACAACGGATGCAGTTAGGCTTAAATTTTTCTCATTTTCACTCAAAGAAATAGTAAAAAACGGGCTGTATTCATTGAGACCACGTTCAACTGGTACTTGGGCTGAAATGACTCAAGCATTCTTTACAAAATATTTTTCCCACCATAAAACTAGTGCCCTTAAAAAGAAAATCTCATCATTCACTCAAAAGGATAGTGAGACTTTATACCAAGCTTGGGAAAGATATAAAGAATTACAAGCCCTTTGCCCCATGATATGAGTTGGCGTGTCGTGAGCTATTTTTATGAAGGACTGATGTCACGCGTTTTATGCTACGTGATTTACACCGCAAGTGTATGTTGTCAAGTTTTGTAATATAGTAAAGAGGTTAGGATGCCGAACCCACAGAGATTGTAATTTAATTCTACTAAGTACTATAATTATGTAACTTTTATTTTATCTAGACAATTGATAGTTGAATGATTGTTTTGAACTAAATTTATGTGATTGGTTGTAACAAACGTGATAAATGCAAAGTATCACGATGAGAAGGCCTAGGGAATGATTTCACCTTACTCTCAATTATGAATCAATGAATTCCAATTAATTTTCCCATATTTAAAGGCAAGAATCCTAATCTAATTCTCTCTCTCTCGAGTGCCGGCTTGAATTTAATTCTAAGTTTCAATTCCAATATCTCTATTCCAAATTAAAACCTAAAATTTACAAAAGTTCCGATTCTTTTATAGAGCTTATCTCATAAATTTTATAACTTCTCTCAAAGTGTAAAAATCTACGTCGTGTCAATCCTATAATCGCGCCAAAATTTTCCTCTCTCGAGTGCCGAAATTGACTAGCATCTAATCTCATTCAATTAGTGATCAATTAATTGAAAGTATTACAATGATGACACAATTAAATATAAATGGGAAAATCAAATAGAAATAATTAATAAATCATCAATCCATAATTTCAAGTTTGGCTACATCAACCCTAGATAAACTATTTAGTTCATGAATAAAATCACAAGGTCTAAACAATTTACAGTGGAAGACATAAAAGATAAAGGAAGAAAAACTCTTTTGAAGGATCCCCCTTGATGCTCTCTTGCTTCCTATCTTGATTTCTTCAATTCTTGGTGTATATCCCCTTCAATTTATCTCCAGCAGTCCAGATTTCTTCTTCAAATTTTCTAGTATTTTCACATGTATTCTGGCTGTCCAATCCCCTTATTTAGGTCTTGTTGCTGGTATTTATGTTGCTGTGGAGTTTGGGAAGAAGTGAGGACGAGTTGGGCCGAGAAAAGAGTCCAAAAACTTGTAAAATAATTTTCCCATTGCTGTTCGGATAAAAAAGGTAGACTGTAATTTTTTCAGTATTTTTAACATAACTTTCTTGTTCGTTGTCCGATTGAGATGATTCAAGATGCGTTGGAAAGATAAACTCAAAGGGCTACAACTTTGATCCCTCTCCAATTCGATTGTTTGCTACGTCAAAATTGGGTCTCAATATGAGACTAAAAATCCGGAGCAAAACGTTTTCGGTTGAAAATTGATGTGTGATCATACTTTATCTATTATACTTCATCCCTTTGACATCTTTCTTTTATCCAATTGACTCCTAGCACTCTCGGATCTTCATCGTGAGGTTCAACACAACTTTTGAGTATTTACACTTTAGTCCCCGAACTTTGGATCTCTTACAATTTAGCTATTTTCTCCAAATTTGCCAACTTTTCTTATTTCCTTCAATTTCATCAACATATATCACAACATCAAAGCACATATTAAAACTTTCTAAAACACTCTCAAAATAATAAATTAAGTGTCATAATGAGAGTGTGGAGTACTCATAACTGACACTCAAGGAGCGTCAATTCATAGAGACGATGTATAATGGTGAATTTTTACAAAAAGATCCTGACGAGGCCATAGAGTATCTAGGTGACCTAGTGGAAAAGGATCATACTTGGACTGGACCTAGCTCCGCTGATAGTACTAATAAGTCAGGATCTACAGAAAACCCCACTAGTGCCGGTATCTATCATCTTAAGGAGGATAGCCTTAGAGCCAAACTAGAAGCCCTCACTAGTGAAATTGATATCTTACGTGCTAAGACTCGAAACCTACCCATGTTGAATCTCTAGGACCTTGTTTTGTGTGTGGTGGAACTAATCATCTTGCACAAGAGTGCTTTACTTTTGATGAGATGAGAGGGATTTATGAGGAACATTGTAATGCCTTAGGCATGTACCAAAAGCCATATCCTTTCTCTGAATCTTACAATCCAGGGTGGCGCAATCACCAAAATCTTTGCTGGAAGTTTGAAAACCAACCACCTGCACAACCCCCTCGATCATACCAGGACACCATATCATGCACCTACATCTTCTTAAAAACTCTTTAGAAGACATTCTACACGCTTTCATAGTACAAGATAAAACGAACCAAAAATTTGAGACTATGATTACCCAAATATTTGAGAAAAACAAAGAAATAAAAAGTCATATATCTAAATTAACCAATGTCTTAGCTGTAGGAGAACGTAGGAAATTTTCAGATCAAGCTCAACCAAATCCTAAGGGACAACACATGGCACAAACCTTAGGCCCAAAAGAAAACAACTTTAAAGAAGTAAATGGCTAAATGCCATAACTACTCGATCTGGGAAGATTATAGAACCAATCCCCAAACCTAGGGAAAATGAAAAGGAGTCTAGTAAGTCTAATGAGAGTAGGAAAATCTATCTAAATTGCCTTTTTCTTTGCTCTTAAGCCTACCCCAAAATCTGCTGGCCAACACAGTGAAATCTTGGAACACCTTAAACAAGTAAAAATCAATCTCCATCTCTTGTATGTGATTTCACAGGTTCCTGCCTATGCTAAAATCCTTAAGGACTTGTGCACTATGAAAAGGAAATATCATGTCAAGAAAACTGTTTTCTTGACCTAGCAAATAAGTGCTGTGATAGATCAAATGATCCCACCAAAATATAAGGACCCTGGTTGTCCTACTGTGTCTTGCATCATTGGGAACCATGAGTTTGCACAAGCTCTTCTTGATTTAGGAGCTAGTGTTAACCTCACACCTAATGCAACTTGTCATTGGGTTTAGGTGAAATGAAACCTGTTAGTTGAGGATGTGTTAGTTCAAATTGATAAATTCTACTACCCCGTTGATTTCTTGGTATTGGATCTAAAGGTTGATGTAAATGTTGACTCTAAAATTCCTATCATTCTCAGTAGACCTTTTCTTACTAAGCTAATGCTCTTATTAATTGCAGGAACGGTCTAATGAAGCTAACTTTTGGGAATATGACTTTAGAAGCTATTTCTTTCACACCATTAAGCAGCCTGAGGAAGATGACTCAGTCATCAAACGTACATGATTGATACACTCATTCAGGAGGAAACAGCTGCAATTTTTAACTTCGACCCTCTAAAGTCTTTTCTCTTGAATTCTGAAATTCCAGCAAGATATAATGATGAGGAATATACTAACATTTGTACTATTTTTGCAGAATTTTAGGATCATAGAACATCACCGGTGCTTATTTTCAATGAGCTTGGTGCACCGCAAAGTAGATTGAAACTACCATGGCCAGATGCGGGTTGAAGAAGGAAATATTGGGTCGAGCCAACGACAATAAACAAAGGCGATGCTTGGGAGGCAACCCGAGTAAAGTTCATTCCTTTCTTTTATTTTTATTTTTTTGCATTCATATTCTAGTTATTTTTGTTCTTTTTCCTTCATTACCATTCCATTGAGGACTTTCAGGCTTCATATCCTTCCAGCTTTTGTTAATTTACTGCAATACTCAGGTGATACCCTTCTCTTCTTTTCATTTCGCATACATGTTATGCATTGAGGATAATGCAAGATAATGTTAGGAGGAGGATCAATTTGGATATTGTTGTGGATTGCATAATGAATTTCATAGAATTCTGATGTGTTAGAAAAAAAAGTTGTGTTTGAGTCTCTGATTTGCTGCATGTTTATGCTTTTGAATGACAAAATATGCCACCAGGAGTTAATTTTGTTCATGAAAATCGGATGTCAATGCACTTGCTGATTTTTTATTTTTTATTTTTTTTTTGTGTGCAGACAAACCTTGTGGTAAGATAGTAGTTGTTAACATATAGCTAAAGAGTCTCTTGCTGAAGTTTTCATGAGAGAGAATTGGAGAGGATTGAGAGCTACAATATACTAAAAATGTAATAAACGTTTATTGATTTTGTGAATTAGAAACTTCTTTTGAGAATAACATTATATGGTTTGTGGTAAGATGGTCTGGATTACTTGGGAAATGATGAAAGTCAATTTACGACTAACATTTGAGCCTTTCAACCTTTCTTTTCAATACTTGCAACCCCTAGTACCCACTTTGAAATCTCTCCATGACTAACAAGCGCATTTTCTCATCGTATTTCTTTATTATCAATCCTTTCACAAATTATAGCCCTTGGAATGCTCTCCATGCTTTGGGAATGATGAGGCAGAGGACACAAAAAGGGAAGATGGCTACTAGAACGGTTTGATTTAGCAATGTCTAAATTCTCGTGACATTCACTGATGATGGGCATAGCAACTCCGACAAAGGCTCCAGGAGGTCAGGAGATGGATCTGTCATGGGGCTTATGGATGCTAAGTTTAAGTTCACCTCGTATGCCAAGCTGGGCATGGTACCTCACATCAGTATTTTTGAAACGAAGATAACTTTTGCCTTGATTTTTATGCTCAACGAGCTCGTGTATATTAGAATGCACTCTTCCAACCATTCCTGGAAAAAAAAAGGAGAGAAAATTAGCAAAAAAGGGACAGTAAATCTTTTAAATTCACTTATTGCATGAAATTACGAGTCTTCCAAATATGTAAATGGTCCTAAACACAAAATGTCTTGGACAGTCGAAGGAGTCGGTCTTTGCTCCTAACACAAAGTGCCTCAGACGGTTGAAGGAGTCGGTCCTTGGTCCTTAACACAAAGTGCCTTGGACGGTCGAATGAGTCAGTCCTTGGTCCCAAACACAAAGTACCTTGGATGGTCGAAGGAGTCAGTCCTTGGTCCTAAACGCAAAGTGCCTCGGACGGTCGAAGGATTCAGTCCTTGGTCCAAAATACAAAGTGTCTTGGACGATCGAATGAGTTGGTCCTTGGTCTTAAACACAAAGTGCCTCGGACGGTCAAAGGAGTCGGTCTTTGGTCCTTATCACAAAGTATCTTGGATAGTCGAAAGAGTTAGTCATTGGTCCTCAACACAAAGTGCCTAGGATTGTGAAAGGTTTGCAATTTTAAGTCTGTCCATAAGCAAATATTTTCTGACCTCAAAATAATTGCAACACGAAAATCTAATCTCTACAACAAGGAAATCTCAAAGCTCAAAATACCTGACTTGCTTCAAAAGTTGAATTCCTGAAAAACAAATGACGAATGTTAGTCTCGATTTATTAAAACACCCATATTAAAAAAATGAAACAAAACAAATAATAATACAATTAACGTCCAAAAAAACAAGAGGGAAACTAATTCGTTTTTGCCTACCAGCAGCAAAAACCAAAGGAAAAAAATTAAAATAAAAAACTGGAAAAAAGGGTTTCTTGGCTGCACAGTCATCAGTATAATAATAATAATAATAAAATTTGGTCACTTTGGTTTCCACAAACCCAATATCATGTTGGCTCTTATTGAAATTAAAAGCAAACTCCAAAAAAAAAAAAAAAAAAAAACTATACTAATAGTATTTGCAACAGTAGAAACCAAGGTTTCTGTTTCTGCTGTTGCAGAAACTAAAACCAAATTCAAATTGGTTTCTGCCAATTAACAATTTATTTTTTTTTACTGTCAGCCACAGTAACAAATTTTTTTTTTTTTTTCTAGAATGTCATTCAAATCAAAAGGCTAAAATTAAATAGTAAAAAAATCGTCTGACATACCACAGTAAAAAAAATCAATGGCAAGAATTAAATGCACCCTGGAAAATCTTTCTTCACTTGATTTCTTCTTAAAAATGACGGCAGTACAATCAAATCAAATATCCAATGGACTTCGTATTCCTCCTGCTCGCAGTCCAAGTTATAATAACGATTTATTTAAGCAAAAGAATCCAGTTTGTCTACTTCAATTAGGAGTCTCTTTCAAGATTTTAATTTGGATAAAGCTTCTTTGCTTATAAGGATAAATCTTAAAAGAGTCCAATTTTAAATAAAGTTCCAAATAATTTTTAAATTTAAAGTGCTCAATTTATCTTAAGTTGATTGAACTTGAGTTGTTCATTGAACAAAGTCTTTTGTTCTTAAGCTTTAAAGAAAGAACACCATTCAAAGTCCAAGTACCAATAGTATAATATCGAAAATTCATTGATAAATCAAATTCTAAAATCAAATTCAAGATTTATCTATTTATTTATTTTCATAATAAATAAATAAATCTTGAGAGGCATTTGTAGACATTAGAAAAATGTGTATAATAAAAATTAATGATTTGGGTCGATTTCAAATTATTGGCCCACCACTTACATTAAAACTAAAGTCTATTAGAGCCCACGTAAAAGAAGCCCATAAAAAAGGTCCATCCTACTTTTAAAATTTAATAAATTTTATTTAATTAAATCAAAATCAAATTAAAAAATCAAATCATGGGTGGTTACAAAGTGTAACCGATTTTCTCTATAAATAGGATCAAATGTCCATGAAAAATACACAAGGAAAAAGCTACAAAAAATTTCACAAGTGCAAAAGAAATCCAAAGCCGGAAGAGAATAAACTCTCAAGCCAAGTCCGAAAATACCAAGAAGATCAAAGTCTTCCAAAATTCAAAGAAATCCAAGAAGGTCCAAGCCTTCTTCAAGTCAAATCCAAGTCCAAGTCCAAGTCCAAGTCCCTAAGTTCAAATCCAAGTCTCCAAATCCAAGTGTCAAGCAAGCCAACTTCTCCATAAATCAAGTCTGCAACAAATCTTGAAATCTAGGATCCAAGTCATGCGGCCCGTCGTCTTCAAGCATTCAGATCATCAATAAGAGGATTTTGTAATATTTGCTGACACAAGAAGATCAATATTCACTTGTATTTTCTAAAATTAAAATTTATAACAATTTCTGTATTTTAATACAAGAAATTTGTCGTACAGGGGGCAGCCAAAATTCCTTCCCATATGACTTCCAAATAGGTTAGCTGAACTTAGGGATAAATACTGCGTACCCATACCATAGAATTTCTAGTTCCCGAGGCCCATGAACGTTAGATGCCTTCCGAGGCGCGGTTGTGTGGCAGTGAGTGAATACTTGTTTAAGGTAGGTACGCGTCTGCCTTTACACCCCTTCTTTAGGGCGGTGCTGAGGACTTTCAACTTGACTCCTACCCAAGTTTTGCCAAACAGGTGGAGCAATCTAGTGGGGGCATACTTCCTTTAGAAGGAGGTGTCACTAGGAGAGGGCATGCATTTTCATGTCTTCCAGACCCTCTTCCATCCCCGAGTCTTAGGTAAAGATGATTCAAAGGAGTGTACTCTTTGATCCCATGGGGAGCTCATGCCCCCATTGGAGTACGTCTTCCTTCCTCAATTAAGGGATGGAAAGAATCATGGTTCTAGGTTAGGGGTTGGTGGCAGGAGGTTGAGGGGGAATCTTCACAAGCTTGCACTGTGCCGGCCCATTACTCCGAAGCATGTGAGTTTTGTTCTCTTGTACTGGTCACGAAGCGGAGAATGTGATCGAGGACATTTACAAGAAGCCTTTGAAGCTTCGAGACTTTGCCCACCCGATTGAACGGAGCAAATACTTCATTGATTTCAGTCTCATGGCTCCCAAAGGTAAGAAGTGTCAACACTTCAAGCCAAATATCTGAAGGAGTACCCTGCTCTAGATATGGCCTCCATACTTAAGGCCACTTCCACAGTGGGGGCCAAAACTCTGAGGCCCTCATCTTCTGGGACCAAAGAGGCGAGGTCCAAGTCGAAGAACCTCAGCAAGGAGCATGGTGTAAAACTTGCTGAAGAGGGGGACTCTAAAGCCTCCAAGTTAGGGGCTAAGGGGACCGGGGCAAGGCTCCTGCCACCGAGGAGCCCAATAAGAAGAGGAAGCTGACCCTTAGTAGCGGGCCACCCTTATCGAAGTTCAGGACTACAGTGTCCCATGGAAAAGCTGCTCCTTCACAGCCCAGACTTCTGGATTCTACAATGAAGGCTGTGAAGGTCGAAAAGGTCCGTAGGGCCAACGAGGAGGCTGCCCAGGAGAAGGCAGAGGTGGAGACCTCCAACCTGAAGTGGAGGAAGGTGGAGTGGACACCAGAGAAGTCTGTTAATTTCTTGTAGGGGCAGGATGAAGAGATCACCCTTGCCATTTTGGGGATGTTGCCAGCACAGGCCCGAGGTGCCACCTCCAATTTCTAAAAGTTCTGGACCCCTAGGTAGCAGGAGTATGTGGCCACCTGTGACGTGGTGAATCTCACTGCCAACCTGGTGAGCCAAAGTGCTAAGCCAAAAAGTTCTTTATGATATTCAGAGAAAGAACTGGGCCTCGATGGAGACGTTGGACACCACTGAGGATGAGATGAAGAAGGCCACGGTCGCTGAGGTGATGAGGGCTCAACAATCTGAAGATGCTGCCAAATTAGCTTCTGCTTTGGCAGAGATCGAGGCTCTTAAAAAGGACGCAAATTAGTTCTTGGAGACCCAGATAAAGTATTACACGGGGGACACTAAGAAAGCTCGGGCTGAGGCTCAAACGACGAGTGAGGAGTCAGTGCAGAATTACATTGCCAACTTTCATTAGACAGAGCAGAACCAAAGCTTCGCGGCTTACTGGCTACGCTGAGGTTGTATGAAGGGTGGATGAACTCTATCCAGAACTCAATTTTAGCCGACCTTTGGGCTGCGTTCTTGGATGAGGTGCCTCAACCACCTGCTGATGATGTAGCCAATGGAGGGAAACTTTTAATGAAGCTAAAGATCAAGAAGCTGCAAAGGCATCTGCTAACGAAGTGGAGGCACCCCAATCACCTCCTAACTAGGATATGCCTTTTTTTTCTTTTTGTTTTCATGATGTAATGGCCACGGCCTCACTTTGTAAATATTTCAATTAATAAATGAAGTACTTTTTGGCATCTCATGTTTTCACTTTTTGCACTTATTTTGAACTAAAAGTGTAACATACATAATGACAGGTGTGTTTTTGCACACTTATTACATTGAGCGAATTTATATTCACAATTGTGTTATTATGGCTTTTGTAGGTCAAAACCCAAAAATAAAGTAGAACAAGGGAAAAAGAGGGAAAATTGATCAAAATTGTACAAAATTGCGAAGTTGGGGAACAAATGGTACAAGTGCAAAAAGTAGAGGATTTGAGATGCAATTCATGGAGGGAAAAATTAAAATGAAAGTCAAAATCTAAGGACCAAAATGTACAATATCAAAGTTAAGGGACTTGACGTGCAATTATCCAAGGGATTAAGCTGCAAAATGGCACAAAATTAATATTTTTTGGTTGTGGAAAAGCTACAGCGCTGCAGCGCCACTGTTCCAGCGCTGTGGCGCCATATTTTGAAAAAAATGTGTTTGGGGACCATTTTGCTCAACTTTCCAAGCTTTAGGGAGGATGCAATTTTTCATAGGTTTTAATGTTAAAACCATTCATTCTGTTCTTCTACTAGGGGCTTCTTCTCACACAACAAAGGAGATTCAATCAAGGAGTGGAAAAGTTTTGGGGAAAATCAAGAACAAAGATTTTGTTATCTTCAAAGAAAAATCATCCAAAGGGGATATATCTCTTCTTTTGTATTTAATCCATTTTTTCTCCAGATTTGTAATGAATGTTAGGAATATTCTCCTTTTTTTATCATATATATATAATATGGGCTAATTGATAGTGTTAGGATTTTTGGTATTACTTTAACCTAGCCTTGATTAATTTATGTATTTGCTTTTTAATATTAAGTTATTTATTTTCATGTGTTTTACTATTGTGATTATTGCATTTTCAATTATGTAGCCAATGAATGAATGTGTTTAAAGATTTGTACATCGTTCGAGAGAAGATTGTGCATTTTAGACCAAATGGTAGAAATCCTAGGTTTGTGTAGTGGGTAGAGATATACCTCTAGTCCTAGGGTGACCCATTGAGCTACTTTCACAAAGATTTAATGCGGTTGTTTAGTTTGAATTGACATAGAGATATAATAGGTTAAACAAATCAATTTAGCTAATTTTTCTTATTTTCTAAAATCATATTTTATTGTGCATTTGTTTCTTTTCATTGTTAGAATTAAATTGATTAAAGTTGTGTAATTGAAAATATACATTCCTTGAAAGATCAATAACACAGACTTAAAAGTTCCACTTTATAACATGACGTGTGCTTGCAGTTTAATATTTTAACGAACAAGTTTTTGGCGAATGGTCAGGGATCAATGTGATTTAAGTTTGGGGGTGACTGTACTTTAATTGGTGATTTTGCGTTGACGTATTAGATAGCCTTGTTATTAATTCGTGATCTATACCCGACCAAATATGCTATTTGTGCCTAATTTTTTTTTAAAAGAAATTGCTTGTCCATGTGAGATCCTAAGTTACTTTGTGCACAATAGTTATGATTAATTGTTATCTAGATGTGAAAATATTTGATTGATGGAGAGATTTTTTGAATTGGTTGAAATAGGTTGTGAATTGTGCATAATTTTTTGTCAATCTATTCTCTTCTCTTTCACTTTACCACTTTCCAAGATAAGTTTGGAGGTGGTCGAGCCGGTGAAGGATATTATCTAGAAGTTTGTTGATTCCATGCATGTTGAAAAAAGAAATATTTGTGTGGAGTGTCTTTGCCAAGTATAAGTTAGGTATGCTAAGGATCTAAGCCCCATGTGTTATGTTGTGCTTAAAAGAAGGATATTGCACTTGTTAAATCTTGGGCCTCACTTCGTAGCCTTTTTTACTCGAATTATTAAGTCTGTTGGGGTATCTCAAAATCCACTACCCTTTGGTCTAAACAACCGGGGAGCAATCGACCTAAAGCTCCCTACAAGGGTCAAGAAGAAAGCTTGAAGGAGTGAGGTAAAAGATTTGACTTTAAAAAAGTTGTTTTGGTGCAAGTGTATGTAATAATTGGGCTTATATAAGAATTACTTAGATTTAGAGCGGAAAAAGAAAAAGTGATTGAGAGCAACCTTTAGATTTACACTTGGGGAAAGAAAATGAATAGTTGTTTAAGGAGTGTGAAACTCACAAGTAGGAAATGACAATTTGACCACAAAGG
Organism: Osmanthus fragrans; assembly: GCA_019395295.1. Lineage (NCBI taxonomy): Eukaryota > Viridiplantae > Streptophyta > Magnoliopsida > Lamiales > Oleaceae > Osmanthus > Osmanthus fragrans. The sequence goes on along the minus strand of CM033348.1, from coordinate 11,384,191 downwards.
GTCGGGTTGGATCCAATTTAATTTTTTTTCCATCTTGACAATTTTTTCCTAATTTAAATGATGATTGAAAGTGACTATGCACCCACACACCAATCGAACATTGGATAAACTCAAATTATTTTTTGTTAACACATGGATATTTTTGGCAAACTATCTAATGTGTTGATCATTATCACATGTTGCTTGATTGTGTTATAGATAATCTTGCTTGGAACGAGCAATAGATTAAATTTGGGGGTATTTGATAAGTGTATTTTTGCACACTTATTTAATACTTAAATATGCTTATTATTGATGAAACTAGCGAAATTCTATTCACAATTAGGTAACATTTGCTTTTGTAGGCCACGCAATGAAAGAGAACGAGGAAAATGGAGGGAAAAGGACTAAAAGCATACCAAATTTGATTTTGGGACCAAGGTGAAATAGCCAGAAAGCTGGAGGACATTGGGATGCAATTTATGGAGTGCAATATTGAAATGAAAATCAAAATATGAGGACCAAAATGTAAAAAATCATAGTTGAGGGACCTAGTGTGCAAAATATTGGAGGGACTTAGTTGCAAAATGACCGAAACCATTTTTTTGTTAGCTGGACAGAGCCTGGGCGCTGCAGCGCCACTACATACGTTTGGGGGCCGATTTGTTCATTTTCCAAACTTGAGGACCAATGCTGCAATTTTCTTAAGGTTTTAAAATAAAACCACAGTTTTCTCCTTCTTTCATTTCGGTCTTCTTGTTGTTCCGTCTCTGCTTCTTCTTTTTGTTTTCCTTTTCTTTGCTTCTTCTTTTCTTTTCATTATCTTTCTTTTCCATTCATTTTCTTATTATTTTCTTGGTATTTTGGAGGATACATTCAAAAGCAAAAAGAGAACACCAAGAAAAAGTGGAAAAATATTTGGGGAAATCAATACCAAGCTCAAATAGGTTTTATCTATAACCTTGTATTTTCTCAATTCTTTTTCCATATTTGTAATGTATTTCATGAAATATTCTTCCTTGTTACATTTATATAATATGGGCTAATTTATTGTGTTGAAATTTATGGTATTAGTTTAACCTAGCTTTAATTAATTTCAATATTTGCTTTTTAATATTAAAATGCTTATTTCCATGTGTTTCTGTTATTGTTATCATTGCATTTTCATTTATGTGGCCAATAAATGATTATGTTTTGTGATTTATACATCGTTCGAGAGAAAATTGTGTATTTTAGACCAAATGGTAGAAACCCTAGGTTTGTGTAGTGGATATAGATATCTATACCCCTAGCCCTAGGTGGTCCATTGAGCTATTTTCACAAAAATTTAATGCGGTTGTTTGTTTTGAATCGACATAGAGATATTTAAACCAATCAATTAGGGTTAACTTCACTTGAAAGAGGTAATTAGCTAAAATTGGAAGATCGGGTCTAACATAATAAATGACTAATTCGTTAATTGGCTTTTAGAGAAATTAATTAGACGACGGTTAAGCGAAACCATGAATCTCAACCACGTTTTCCTCCCAAATTTCCAAGTGTTTATGTTTTCTTATTTTGTAGATTTTTATTTAATTTTTCTTATTTTCTAAAATCAAATTTTATTGTGCTAATCTTTTCGTTGTTATAATTAAATTGATTAAAGTTGTGTGATTCGAAAGTATACATTTCTCGAGGGATTGACAATCCGAACTAGAAATGTCCACTTTATTACTTGAACGCGACCCGACATATATTTTAGGAGTGAATTGCCAAATAGTTACTGAACTTTACATCATGTTTCCACAAGATCATTGAACTTTAAAAATCACCAAACACTAAAGTTTTCAAAATGTTTACACGAGGTCACTAAACTTTAAAAACCACATCATTCATCACTAAACTTTGTAAAAAATTCTCACCAGAGAAGTCGCCACCATGGCCGAGAATATGAGAAATATAACCCAGCAAAAGCCATGCCGGAGCTCTTGAGGAACATGTAACCAGGGAGTATTCCCAGTTCCCCCATACGTTGCTCACGTATCTTTCCAAGGAAATAAGTCCAAAGCCAGATGCCAGGGTGATAACCTATGTGAAAGGTAGTAAGTCCCTCATGAGATAGAGGTTGGAATAGATACCTCAACCAACTATGACACCAATCAATCCCACGAAGTCCCTTTCAACTTTCCACCAGATTATGACCCAAAGGACACCCCAAGAAGGTCGATGACTGTATTCAATAAAATAAACCTCGGTCAACCTAGAAATAGGCCGGCTCAACAGCCTTGTTTGTCTAGAAATGGACCACACGAGCCCTAATTTGGAGTCGAACCGGTGCAAGGTAATGTAGAAATAGGCGTGAGAGGAGGTCGGAATAGGCAAGAAATCAAGCATAACAGTCTCAGCCATCCACTGAAAGCCCAATTTAGGGAGGGGGATGATTCTGGTGAGCCACAGAGGTCTTGCGACCTCGACGACTATGACGACAATATGCCATTCTCACAAGAAATAAAAAATGTACCCGTCTTAAACCACTTAACTATGCCTAAACTTCCCAAGTATGATGGTAGAGGTGACCCGGCTAAGCACCTCAACAGCTTCAAAACTCACACGAGCCTCAGGGGTGTCACAACCATAAAGTGCAGAGCTTTCCATTTGACCCTAAGTGGGGCAGCTGAGGTCTGGTATACTAGGCTTTCGGAAGGAAGCATTCGAAGTTGGCTAGACTTCAAGAAAGCTTTCTTGAAGCTTCGCCACAAGCAAGGAAAGAGAAGGACCAATACAATGCCTCCAGGATATGAGGTAGCAAATGGGAGAGTCCCTAAAAAATTTATATCCCGTTTTACTGACGAAATGACCTATTGTGTGCAAGTCACCAATAGAGAGGCTTTAACGGCCTTAAGGGAGGATTGGACATGAACTCCCTCTTCTGAAACGACGTGCAAAACAAAGACCCCACCAGCTACGACGCCCTATTGGAAATGATAAGGCGTGAGATCATTAATGAAGAATTGAGGGATCACCGAAATAGAGCGAGTCAAGGTCTTTCACCTCCGCAAATGCAAAGAGGATGAGGTCCCACCTCTCACTTGATGGACCACCAAGGTGGGCAGTTGGCCTTCCTCAATCATGGGCAGGCGCTAGCTACTGCAATGCTTAATGCGGTTACAACTTTAGCATATGAAGAGATAACTCACTTTACAAAAATGTACCGAGGGAAATCCTACCTACAACTCTTTCAGGCAAGAAGAGGGAGGGGCCGGGTGATGGGCCTAGAAATAGGGACGAGGTACCCCTCAATTGCACCTACCACCATTCTAGAAGCCACAGCACCCAAGGGTGCAGGGACATCGCTGATCACCCTAACTCTCAAAGAAACAACTAGAACTCTAGGCAAAATCGACAGCCTAGGAACAATGGTGCAGGTCACTCTAATGGGGACGACGTCCAATGAAGGCAAGATGATATGGGAAGGCCTGGATAAGGTCGAAGATGACGAAGGAGCCCCTCGGCCAATGCTAAATTTGAACCTACTTGAGAAATTGACACCATTTTTGGAGGTCCCCACATTGGGGAGAGTTACGAAACGCCCAAAGAAACTACGCTAGAAAAGCCAAAGACCCACCAATGATAAGCTTCATAGTCAGCAACAGCTGACTCTCTGAGAGAGGAGGGCAACCCATTACTTTCACGCAAGATGATGTTGTGGGTATTCACTATCCACACTGTGATGCCTGGTTGTAAGGGTTGTGTGGCCAGAAATGGCCTCAAAAGAATGCTGATAGATAATGGAAGCTCAGTCAATATCATATTCAGGGCTACATTTGATAAAATGGAAGTGGATCATAAGTTAAGCCCAATGAATTTCCATATGTACAGATTCACAAGCGATAGCTTCATACCACGAGAAAAGATCGCCCTGGCAATAGAAATGAGAGTTGCACCTTTGATAGCTCACAACTTCATGGAATTCTTGGTTGTTGATCACCTTTTCGCTTATCACGGGGTGCTTGGGAGACCCGCTCTGAAGGAATTATGGACTATCACTTCCATTCACCATTTGTACTTAAAATACCCAACAAAAAATAGAATAGCCACAGTCAGAGGCGACCAAAAGAACTCTAGAGAATGCTATTCCAATTCCATCCGAAAAGCAGAGCCAATGGACATCAATGTCATTCTAATGGACATTGATGAGATCGACGACCCTGCACAAGGACGGAACCCTGAACAATGGGAGGTCGTCGATATGATAGACACCTCTGAAGAAGAGGTCGTGCTCGAGGAACATTCAGCTCGTGGATTCCAGGGATTGCAGTAAACTCCTAAAGTCAAAAAACATTTGTCTAACGTGGTGAAGAATGAACTAAAAAGTTTCTTACATAACAATCTGGATGTGTTAGTGTGGAAGCATGAGGACATGGTTGGCATAGATCCAAAAGTCAGTTGCGACCCCTTAAAGATTGACCCAAAAGTAATCCTTGTCGGCAAAAGAGGAGAGCCCTCAACCTAAAGGTGTACGAAGCTCTGAAAGAGGAGGTGAAAAACTGATTGACAACAGCTTCATCCGTGAGTCAACTTATCCCACGTGGGTGTCGAACCTAGTCTTGGTGAAGAAAAATAATGGAAGTGGAAGGTGTGCATTGATTTCTCCAACCTCAACCAAACCTGTCTCAAGGATAGCTTTCCACTTCCTTGGATAGACCAGCTCGTTGATTCCACTGCTGGACACGAGCTGCTGAGATTCATGGATGCCTATTCGGGCTATAATCAAATTCCAATGCACCCAGTTGACGAAGAACTTAAGGATCGAGGTCTATACTGCTACAAGGTCCCATTTGGGTTGAAAAAGCAGGGACGACATACCAGAGACTGGTTAACAAAATTTAACTCATTGGAAAGACCATGGAGGTGTATGTGAATGACATGTTTGTAAAAAGCCTGCAAACGACCACGTCAAGCACCTCGAAGAAACTTTCCAAATATTTCGCAGATACAAGATGAAGCTGAACCCTGTCAAGTGTGACTTCGGGATAGCCTCAGAAAAATTCTTGGGGTACATGGTAAATCGAGAGGTATTGAGTAGCACCTAGAAAAAATCAAGGCTCTAGTAGAGATGAGGTCACCTTAGAAACCTAAAGATGTAACGCCCCAAATTTTATTGACTTAAATTTTGGGGTTGTTACCAATATCATTTCATAATCATACTTGAAGCAGAAGTAATTAATTGAAAATTTAAACTCATAATTTATTTGAACCTCGTAAACTTGATTAAATAAAACAATAAGTCACGAAGTCTAGAACATTTAGTAGAAATATAGGAAACACTAAAAATATCGTAACATAATTCATTATAGAATATTTTCTTGAAAAGTTTACTTAGCAACCCGCGCACCGCTCAACCACCATCCACGTTGACCAATCTAACCTGTAATGTTTAAAATTTGAAGGAATGACCAATTTAAACTCAATAGGATAAATGCGTCCAAAACAATATAAAAATTCTTTAAACATAAATCTATAGCATCACATACCATCATTTCATCAAGAGCAATCGGAGATCAATCGAATGCTCTAGCATTTGAGAAAACCCGAAGAAGATCTCACATTTCATTTCATTTCATCAAGACCCGCAAGTCAATTAGCATTTCATGAAATAATTTACGTAGAAAAAAGCATAAAATTGCAGGAACATCAACCTGCACATAGTATCCTACCTTAATTGATAAAAGAAATTTGTTGGAAGTAAAACAAGAAATCACGTTCCCAAATAATCAATTTCCGTCTGTCGCCACGGTAATACGTATCAATATTTCTCTCTTTTCATTCTCTTTTGGGTAGAATGATGATTACCTTTGTATGGTATTTATATTAAGTCGATAGCCTTAAAATATGCAAAAAGCTGTGTTTTCCTCCCCAAAAGTTTCAATCTCGGTAATCTGTACAATCAAGAAAATCACTTCCTTCTACGTGTCGTACAATCCTTATAATTCCCCAAAATCAAGAATTTTGTCCAACGTGTAATATATGGTAATCCATTCAAATCTTCAAAAGAAAAAAAATAAGAAAAAGAAACTACTATATGTCTCAATTCACATCAAATCATCACCAATTAAAATAATATTTCTTCATTTCAATGGACACGTGATTGGATGATATTAAATTATAAGCAAGAAAAACTATTATATTTCTAACAAATAGTACACGTGGTGGTCTCTTTGAATTCAAAGATTATAACTTAAGTGAAAAACCTTACAACTTTAAAGTGATAACTTAGACTTCGCTTACCCGAATCGACTTTTTCTCGAGCCTAAAATACATGGTTACGAGTTATCCAACGAGCCCAATATTGATATATTTCATTACTCTCTCAATATTTAAATATTTGCCCCAAGTAAAATTTTTATTAACATGTATCCCACTTTAGTCCGTCGACTTTCAAAATATAAAATATAGTAGATGGATTTAAATGATTTTATCCTTTAAAATTTTCGAGGTGTTACAATCTCCCTTAAATTAATTTCGTCCGCAAAATTATCTTATCTAGGTGAAAAGTTCTAAGACCTTGACCTTCTTTTCTCTAGACTTTTAAAAATTTACCTTCTTCTCAAAGCATCGTATTGTCTCGTAAATGTTTAACGGGGTAGTAACTTCTAGAACACTAACGGCTTCTTCACAAACAGTACGATATTAAGGATTGCGTAGCTCTAGAGTATATAAGAACATAAGCAAGTAGTTTAGATATTGATAGAATACCTACCATCATCTCTTAATCCTCAGTTGCCTCTTGTTGGGTTAATGCAAACACCCTGGCTGCCACCTTTTTGCTTTGTTTACTGTCCCGCTTTGGTGGGGGTTCATGGCAATTGGTAGCAATATGGTTTGAGCTTTCGACATCAATAGCACACATTCTTTCCATACCAACACTTGCCTCTATGGGTCTTATCGCTCTTAGGACATGGAGTAAGAACATTATTTGGCTTGCTTGACCTTGACCACCTTTCAAAGCTAGCCCTCTTGTTTTGTTCATTTTCCTTACCTTCGCTCAGTCCATTCCATTTCCTTTTTCCTGGAAATTCAGTACTAGCCTGGGCTGTCTAATCAATTCCCAGTCGATTTGAAATTGCCTAAGCTCGTTGTAGAACCTGACTGTACGTAGCGAATTCATGCGACGCCATGATTCTCCCAATCTTAGGGCATAGTCCGAGTTTGAACCTTCTAGCTTTCTTCTGCTCTGTATCCACCAGATGTGTCGAACTTTCTCTCATAATCGAACAATGTCATCCTTCCTTGCTTAAGTTGCAGAAATTCTGTTTCCTTACGATCTCTCAAGGCTTGTGGAAAATATTTTCCCATCACCTCCTCTTTGAAACTTGCCCAAGTGAGGTCGCATTATTGTGCCTCGATCCTAGTGCGTGAAACAGACTCCCACCAATGGCCCACTACCTCGACTAGGATGAACTCCGTATATAAAACCTTTTGGGTATACTGGTGCTTGAAGATACTTTCCAAGCCTCTTATCCATTCCTCAGCTACTGAATGGTCGCCACCCCGTTAAAGGTAGGGGGCTTGTAACGATGAAATTGTTCCACGACTGAGCTCGTGGTAATGGAGTTAGCCTGTGCATTCTGGGGTGGCGCTTGTGTTTGCAGCTTGTGTTTGTTGACGTAACATTTCCTTTAAATCCACCAAGTAAATTCCGTTTTAGAAATAATCAACGATATCTCAATATATTCGAATGAAAAAAAATCAGTTTCATAAAATTTTAAATCTTAGAATACATGAAGGACGATTAAAAGAATTAAATTGTAGACGATGCAGGAAAACCTACGGATTATTCCAAAAACTGATTTTTTTTTTTTTTTTTTGGGAACGAAATCATTTATTTAAACTAAACCATCTCTAGGTTGCTAGTCTTCATCTTCACCTACCCAAACATTTTGAATCTTACGCAGCTTAGACGGAGGGGCCTCATCATCCAACGATATACACGACTTAGGCTCGTTCCTCGTCAACTTCTAGTTCAGGGTCTAGCTCGAACCCTAGCTTGTGCTCTAGTTCTTGCCCAGGGTACATACTCTGGCTCCGAATCATATTCATAATACGGTTCCTCTTCTGGGTCTTCCTCTGGTTCGAGTTCGGGTTCGAGAGTAGAAATCCACCTATCTAGAAAGGTTTCATAGTACAACTCGAACTCGATCATTTCTGGGTGCTCTAAAAGGTAACCCCCTAGTATTTCATCCCTAACCACAATGCCCATATCTCCTCACTAAGGTAGCAGCATGTGGATAAGATTTTTAACAGCTTGAAGGGGTGCAATCTCATGTCCTACACCCCTTGTCGCAGCCCACTTAGAGAAGACTTCTTCCACATGTTCAATAAGTGTGTGAGTCGGGTCTGCCTTATAATTCTCGTAGGCTTGGATAACTGCTACCCTACGGTTTAGAACAACCCCACAAGCCGTGGTCTTCCTAGCGGTCTCTCTAGTTCTAACCATGTCTATCACATACATACAAGCCAAGTCCAATTATGCTTAATACTTTAATTGTGATAACACATTGTCCTTTATACTCTCATAATTCATTATAAGGATAAAATATTATACTCCTATCGAAAGTTGATTAAAAGTATGCAAGAAAACAATTCAAAAGTAAGCAAATATATTTAACACTTGCTCATAATTTACGCTAGAATGTAACATTTCATTCCATTTCATTTCGAACATTTCTCGAATTAAATATGAGAACGTATATCTTATGCTCAAAATTTAATAAACATTTTACATACCTCCAGTCCATCATATGGTAGTTGATTGGTGAATGATAGGTGCCAAGAACCTTGTTCAAGTTCATGTTTGTTAACTAAAATGTTTATATTGTATCTTATCATATATCCTAATAATCTTTTTCCCCCATTGCCCTTTGTCTTGATGATTTGAATAACGCGCAACTAAAAGACTTCCAGGAGAGGGGGGGGGGGGGTCACCAGTGGACCACTTAATCCCAAGCTCTCCTTAGATAGTTTAAATCTTTTTGATAAAGCCTTTCAATCTTGCGAATATGTAAATCAAGAAAAAAAAAAACTCAAGCAAATGAGTAAAAACTAAATTGTCTTTTGAAATCAATTTTCTGAAAAACCAATGTTATTATCATTCATCATTATTATTTTTATTTTTTATTTTATCAAACATTACGCAAAGAACAGCTAACCAGATAGGTATTTATTACATGTAATATTTACGCACAAAAAAAAAATAAAAAAAAATCAAAATTTAATATCACATCGTCATTTTCATTTAAATCCCCCTTTTTTTTTTGATAAAAATATATTATAATTAGCACATGGACCAATACTACATAATATCTTCACCTTTCACGTAGTATATTCATAGTTTAATGTATATGTATAATAACATTCTTAGTTCTTGCTGTCACAAGTCATCAAGGTATGGCCTGGTTCAATATGTTAACTGTCATCAAACCAAGGACAATCCTAACAATTATTGATGTGAATGATACAGTAAGATTTCCATATATTTTTCTACAATACTACAAAGTGAGACCAAAGCCAGTAACAAAGTTGCAAAAAAAAAAAAAAAAATTTAATTTCAAAGTCACACAGCATATAAACATTGTTGATTTGTCCCATCACATTTAAAATCAAATAAATTTTTTAGGTGAACAGTGACACACCGTCACTGTTCAATATGTTCACGTCTCCTTTTTTTTTTTTTGTTTATGTTTTTTTGGTACAAAATTTTATTTCAATTACATGGCACACAGATTATTCTTTAGTGATAATTAGATAGTAAAATCATTAGAGTCAAAACATAAAATGTATTTGGCAAAGTAACAAACTTTGTGTTCATAATTAATTCAAAAACAAATAAATAAATTAATAGATTATAACTTGAATGACAAATCCAGAATCTTCAAATAAGCAAGTTAAAATATGGCGTTTCCACCTGAATTATCGGCAGTGCACATTGTATTTCACATATCAATGATCAAGAAGTATATACATGATCCTAATCATGTAGTCAGTTATCAATCCTTGGAAGTACAAAAAGACTTATCTTACGAGGCATTACCGATTAAGATACTGGATCGAAAAGTACACAAATTATGGAACAAGGAGATTCAACTAGTTAAAGTCTAGTGGAATAATCATGGAGTAGAGGAAGCCACTTGGGAAAGAGAAGAAGAAGTTAAGGACAAATATCCAACACTCCTTGCCTAATCAAAAGGTAAATTTCGAGGGCGAAATTTTATTTAAGGTGTAGAAGCCCAAAAAAGAAAACGAAATTAGGCTCATATTTTATGTGACGATCTAGCATCACGAGCCTAGCCCATAGATGAACCTTTTGTTCGACCCACATATGAATGAAAGCCCAAACCATAAGTGTATAAAAGTACAACAATTTAAAATATTAAGTTTAAGTAAATTTGATTACAAAGATTTAATGAATAGTTTTGGTTGCCATAATGGTCATTCGCATGATATTTCATATAGGCAACCCAGGTTCGAATCACCATGCAAATGTTTTATACAATATTCTTACAAAATTATTTTTTATTAGATTTTTCATTCATTGAAATAAATTACAAAACATATGAATAATTCATTTTTCCTTTATGTAAATGTTTTATAAAACTTTTTATAAATGAATTATTTTATAGGTTTAAAAATCTTCAAATTTCTAGTTAAAGAATAAATTTAACAAGGTTAATGATGATATAACTCTCCCAATTAATTTTTCAATAAAAAGAGAGGTTACAAGAAGAGAAAAGACACTTTTTCATTACATCTCTCCTTAAATCCGAATTTATTCACTAAGCTTAAGGGAATAGCAAGGGTGTGAAGGAGAAAGGTTTTTTTTTGCATATTTTGATCCTTTCTATTCAAGAAATCAAGGTAGGTAGAGGTGCAAGTGGTATTTCGTTTCAAATTTTGATTTTTCGTTAAATGTTTTTAGTGAAATTGTACCTCCGGGTACGGTGCTTCGACACTACAATAGTTTGAATGATCATTTTTCGGCTCTACGTGTTATATAATGCTACAGTAAATTGGATTTTGCCAAAAATCCATCTACGTGCGACAGTATGAATCTATAGTTCAAAAATTCTAATTTGACAACGAAATGCACCAATGATATCTATTGAGTTTCAAAGTCATAGGTTAATTCCCTCTCTACTACTTAATTTGATATGCCTGGGGACGTGGATGATGGTAGATGATGATGATGCACTATGCTATGGAGAAGCCGGTGATTTAGTGTTTTCGATTCAATTACAAAACGTTTATTTTGAATAATTCAATTTCCTATGAAATGTCGGATATGGAACTAGTCTAAGCACATTTCCTTATGAATAAGTTATCTTTAAATGTAGATGTACGTTGTAGAAAATAATTTACAAGTCGCTGGGTTTCATGAAAAAAAAAATGTTTGCGATTTAACGTTGCTGTTCCTTAAAAATTTTAGTTTCTGCCATGACTTTAAAAATTCATAACTCCATCTTTACTTGGAATTTTTCAACAAAACCAGTGGCGTACACATCTACTGAATGAAATTGAAATCATGTCGACCCAACATCGGTAGAATTTTATACGTCACTTAAAGTAAACTGCACCAAGGCATCGCTGCTGTTTTTAAGCTTCTGCCCTTGGTTTCAAAAATTCATAACTCAGTCGTTACTTGGAATTTTTGGACAAAACCAGTGGAGTTTGATAGCCTCATGAGTTAGCTACTGAATAGGCTTGGAATTATGTCGTTTCAATATGTGTAAAATTTTATATGACACTTTAAGTAAAGTGCGCTAGTTTACCTTCCAAACCGAGTTGCTGTGGAGTTTTGTAAAATATTTTATACCTCATATGTTGCCGACAGAAGCTAATTTTTGGATATGTTATAGTATAAGGCGTTTCCTACTTTACTGTAAAATTTCATGAAGTTTCGGTGTCGATAGCTATGCAAACACATTTATTTTGTAAATTATTGGTTGACATAGAAAACAAAAACAACAACTTTTATTTTTAAAGTTTTGCTTAGAATTTCACGTCAATAGTGGATGCATGCATGAAAAATATTTTAAAGACTTTTTTTAAAAAAAATTGTTTCCTTTGGTATTGAATTATTTTGTTTTTAAAAAAACATATAATTCTTGAATTAAATTCTTAACTTAAATATTTAAGCTTCCCACTAAAAGTATAGTTAATTAAGTTGACGGCTAAAGTACAGTTAATTTGGTGACGTTTCTGTCCATGCGGGTCGGGGCGTTACAATCTTCCTATCTACTAAAGAACCAGGATTGGGAAGGTCCCTGTTGTATAAGGGAAGATGTTCGACTAGGAACCTATAAAATTGAAGGAATGGATGAAAAGGCACAGCCTCATCCATGGAATGTGGAACATCTACGAAAATATTATCAATAAAAATTATAAGCATTTATGTATGGTTTATCAAGTAAATTTTATCTTCAATTGTCTTACGTACCTTCAAGCTAAGCGAGGATGTTTGTGCATAGACAAATTGTCCCTATGCAGAAAGGTTGGGCACTTCAGCGGTGAGCTAAGTCCTAAAATGAACAACCTCCAAAGGTCGCGAAGTGGGCAAGCACTTGTCTTAAAGGCTAAGTACTGACACTTGTACAAAATTACAAGAAACAAAAGGCAAGTACTTCTTATAAAAAGTAAACATACATACAAAAGAATGCAAATCAAATTCAAGGGAAATTGAGAAAAATAAATTTCTATTCATAAATGAAGATTATAAGAACAGCCTCGAAGGCCAAAAATACAAAAAAGGAAAATTACTATGTCGTTGGGAGCCACTTCTTCCGTTGGAGCTTCTGATGCCCCATCAGCAACATCATCGTCAACCACGATTACTTGGCTTCCATCAGCTGGAGTCTGATGCTCATCTAGTGTCCTCCAGAAATTCTGATTAAGGGGTTGAGGTCTCAAAAGTCTGGTAATTAACTTCGATCCACTCAGCCACCTCCGTATAAGCATACCTCCTCCAGTAAAGGTCGAAGCATTGGTATGTCTCTAGAAGGTGGAAGTTGGCAACATAGTTCCTTTCAGCCTTAATGCCAGCAGACCGAATTTCTTCCCTTATTTTCTCCAACTCCTCCATCAAACCAGAAGCCCGGGAGTTCGCCTTCCCCATCTGCTCTCGAAGGGCAGCATTGTCCTTATTGGCTGCCTCCAAGGCCTTGACATTAATGCGTTGATGGGCATCAGAAGTCTCCACCTGCCTTGACATGGAAGCCACTTCACTCTGGCACAAGTGGAATTCCTTCTTTAATTTCTCAATTTCCTCCAAGGTAGAGGCGAGCTTCGTTGACTCTTCCACTTGCTGCTTCTTGAGGGCCTCCACCTCAGTATTAGCCTTCTTCATGGCCTCCTCGGCCTTGGAGGCCTAGTTGGCACTCTTCTTATTCTTATTTTGAACGTTTTAAAGAGGATATCTGCCTCTATAGCCACGCCAAATGCCCTCTCTGTTTGGTTCCCCATCATTGTAAACTTGTCATCAGCATCGCTGGTCTCTACAAACTTCTGCCAGTTCATCGTTGCATTACATGACAGCCAATTTAGTGTGAGGGACAGACTCTGATGTTGTAGAGCAACTCGAAGTCCTCGCCTTTTTTGACGACTTCTACCTCGGTGGCTCCAAGGTCCTCTTCTGTGCACTCTTGCCATAAGCTTTTTCCTGCTGGGATCAATCTCCCTTCTCCGGTGGTGGAGAACCGGTGTTTCTGCTTGGGGACCTCCTTAACTATTTTCTTTCCCTCGTCCTTGGGAGGAGGCCTCCTCTCTCCCTCTTGGCCAATAGCTTCCCTGCTGACCTTTTCATCTTTGTCCTTCATCAACTTGGCAGCAACTGATGAGGGTTTGATGCATTGCCTTCTTGTCGCGGAGGTGGCCGCCAAAATGGTTGCCATATCAGGCGTTGGGTGCCTCCTTTTCTTAAAGTTTTATGCAAAAAGAAATAAAAAAAAAGGTTAAGACTCTGCAAATCTATAAAGGAAGGACTTCGAATAAATGAAATGTATCCTAAGCCATCAAGTTAAACTCCTTGAAGAAACGGTTGGAAAGGATCAACCTCTTGTACTCTCTGGACGAGGCGGGATGTGGGTAGATGTCCCTTATGAGCTCGAGGTCGACCTCATCAAGTTCGAAGCGGTCAACGATTCCTAAAAAACATAAGCCAACAAGGTCAGATAATATTCACCTTCTCAACAAAATACTAAGGAAAATCAACTCACTAGTTTTGGAGTACGAGTTTTGGAGTACGGTGTCGTCCTCATACACCTGCAACTTTCCCTTCACCCAGAACCACGTCTTCTACCCTTTAATGGAGGAAGAAAGTCCTCCATTAAGAGGATAAATCACCCTTTTGGTCCTCTGAATAATTTCTCATCTCCCTATAGATACAACACCCAAAGCTACACTACAACTACCGCGTTATACTTTGGGCGTAATCACAACGATTCAAAAATCATTGGAAAGCTTTCGACGCGATCTATCTAAAAACATGTAAGTACAATTTATTAATGAGAAATGGTTGCTCCTAGACTTGGATTCTCTTTCATAGCACTTGGCATAAAACTTCTTAAAGTTGACACGTGCACTTTTATTGCAAGGAATAAATTGTACCAGCATTTTTACCTAGAAAAACTGATTTAATGACCTCTAACACTTTATCTTTTAACTAATGGACTAGACTACTTGGCTTGGGATCAATTTGCATGCAACTTGTCAAGTGATTTTTAAACATTCACATGCATATATATATATATATATGTAGCACTATGGACGAAATTTAATGCTAACTATGTCCAAGAAAACACCACTTTAGGTAGCATATATTATGGTCAAAACGTTGTTGGAAGTTGCTATTCACCAAAATGTCTTTCAAATTAAATACACTGCAAGTGTACGGTTCGTTGACAAGTAATATAGTGGATTTTAGGTCCAAGTATCGTCCCGCATAGACTGATTTAGTTCAATTCTAATTATTGTGACCTTAACCGAAACAAGAATAACAAGAGGTAAATGTTTATTAAGATGAAATTATAACTAAAATAAGCTACGAATGTAATTATGAGTGAATTAACTAAACTAAATGCAAAATATGCTAAATAAAAGTTGATATGTTCTAATGAATGACAAACGTAATAGGAACGCGAATTCTCATGTAATAATCATTTTTAACCTTAGTTTTATATTTTGACAACACAATTGAATTTTGACGAATCAATGTTACTATTTTATTCAACAATCTCTCTCGAGTAATATCAAACATATTCTCATATATGACACGACTATATTTCTATGAAGGATGCGAACATACAAGAATAGATGATTTTTTTATGAAGAATTAAAGATTCATATAAGGCATAGTGGTATATTTATGTCCCCCTATCCCTATGACGAGAATACCACATCGAGTCTATTTTCCTTCTTTCAAATGCATAAAATAAGTCATTACATCCACACAACTACTGTGCACAATAATTGTGGAGAAAAGAAAATCATACAAATCATTCAATATCCAAAAATGTGTTTTTGATGTCAAATAAAGTAAAGATTAAAAAATCATATTACATGGTTCATCGTTCTCCTACATAAGAAAATCTAGTCTAACATGTTATGAAGAAGAAAACAAAAGAAATATTGAATAATCGACATCACACAATTAAAAATTGAATCTTCTAGTTTTGGAATCAATCTTCATGTTTCTTGCCTCCTTCGATGCTCTAAAACTTATTTTAACGTGTTATAATACGTGGTAAACTACTTATGGACAGCCCTAGGCCTTTAAAAGACATCCCTTGGATTTGCTTCCATAAGAATTTAAATCATATCAGGAAACCATAATTTTTTCGTCGAAAATACACTATGCTACAAGCATACAAATGCATATCATAGTTCAATGAAAATCATCCATTTTCCTCCCTGAAAATGACTATGTGACCTAGGGCTAGGACTAATCGAACCCAAATTTTTCGGATACTTAGTAAACGGAACCATCGGGTCAAAATTTAATTATGGAACCGTTGTTTGTGTTCAGTTCCATTTTGTTCAGTTCAGTTCGGTTCAGTAACATTCGATTCCCGGGTTCTGTACTATAATTAATTTTTTAATATTTACAAAACTACATTAATTCATCTAATGACATGTACAATCTTAGCTTTTACAAAACAACGTGGTCCAATCTTATGTGTTGTGAAAATCATAGGAAGAGAACGAAAGCGAGCTTTCAATAATTAAGAGAGGCTCTGTTGAGTTTCAATTTGAATTCTTCAGAAGAATTGTCACTACGGTGGAATAACAGATTTGGATAAAACTTAGGTCAATTTGATTAAATTGGGCTTGGACTGAGAATTAGAAATAAGAAAATCATATTTTTGGGTTAGTAAATTTATTTAGAAGATAATAAAATAACTTGGCTTATTTAAAATAAATAAATTAAAAAAATTAGGGAGATTTGGTTCATATTCAGTTCTTCAGTTCTTGATTTAGAACCGAACTGAACTCGTTGATTCTCGATTCAAATACCTATTTGAGTATTTAACTTAAGAAGAACCGCTCGATTTGGTTTGGGTCCAATTCGGTCCAATTTGGTTTGGAAGTTTTGCCCAGCCCTAAAGCAACCACATGGTGCAATACACTATGAGACCGTATAGTGTTACTGAAAATCCAAAAATTGTATTTTAGTCCCCGAACTCCATTTTTCCTTTCTTGACCTCGTTTATCATTTCTTCTTCTTCCGATACTTCATGTCTTCACTAAATTGGTCTTCGATTCTTTCAGATCTTCGTTTCTTCGACTATTTGCATTTTGGTTGCTAAGCTTTTCTTTTCTTCCATTTTGGTCCCTTTTCGCTTGTTTTTCCTTAATTCCACCATATTCATCAATGTTGTCTTGCAAAACATAATTTATATAGAATTAAGCCATATTCCAACATAATTACCAACAATTATTTATGTTTTGTGGCTTAAATAAGTGAGTAAAACGCACTTATCAGTTGCTTTAGTTTTTTGTGCTAGAAAAAGACTTACTAACAATGCCATGTATGGAAGTTAATTGGCTAAAAAAACAAGAATTTTAAACAATTTTTGGACCCTAAGAAAGGTAGGGGATGTTTCTTGCAAAACATGTGCAAGTCAGGTTCTTAAAACATTCATTTTATCATATGACATCAAGTAGAAGGCTTCAATTCCCTAGGCACAAAAAATATTTACAAGACAAGACAAAAGTGGAATTAAAATCAAAATTTTTGTATTATTCCCCCCCCCCCCCCCTTCCTTCCAAAACTGTGTGTGCTAGTGGGAGAAAAGTAAGTGAATTTTTATGGTAATCATTTTAGCCTTGGGTGTCTTGTAAGAGTTCCTCAAATTTAATGTACTTAACAGCTCCTAAAAACTTCCCACGAAATCTGTAAATAGTAGGCAAACGTTTCATTTCAAAACATACAAACTCTGTAACGACCCGGACCTTACGCTCAAGCCGTTGAACATACATATTGTCTGCTTTGGGGTGGGTAGAGTCCACTTATCCTTTTTGCTCTCTTTTTAAAACTTCAGGGACCAAGGTTGCAATTTCCTTTAGGTTTAAATATAAAAATCAGAAATTGGGGCTATTTCTGGGAGTTCTTCATGGGTTTTGTTGCTGGGAGTTCTCTGGTTTATTTCCTTTCTATTTTATTTTCATTTTCCCTTTTCTTTCTTTTTTTGTTTTTGCTTGGTAATTTTGGAGCTAATCATAGAGCACAAGGAGAAACAAAAAATTTGGTAAGAATTTTGAGAAAATCAACCGAGCTCGAAAATAGGGTTTATTCTATAACTTTGATTTTTCTCATTTATTTTGTTAAATTTGTAATGTATTTTGTTAAACATTCTCCTTTGTTGCATTTATATAATATGGGCTAAATTTTGTGTTGGGATTTGTGGTATTAATTTAACCTAGCTTTTAATTAATTTTCATATTTGCTCTTTAATATTAAAATGCTTATTTTCATGTGTTTCTATTATTGTTATGATTTCATTTTCATTTATGTGGCCAATGAATGATTGTATTTCGTGATTTGTACATCGCTCGAGAGAGGATTGTATAATTTAGACCAAATGGTAGAAACCCTAGGTTTGTGTAGTGACCCTATGCTTGTGTAGTGGATAGAGATATACCACTAGCGCTAGGTGACCCAATGAGCTATTTTCACAATTATTAAATGTGATTGTTTGGTTGCAAATCGACATAGAGATATAGTAGGTTTAACCAATCAATTAGAGTTAATTTTGCTCGAGAGATACCATTAGCTAAAATTGGAAGATCGGGTCTAACATTGAAAATGAGTAATTAGTTAATTGGCTTGTTGTGAAATTAATTAGGCGAAGGTTAAGCGAAACCACGAATCCCAACCCGTTTTCTCCTCCAAAAATTCCAAGTCTTTGTGTTTTTCTTATTTAATAGATTTTTAGTTGTTTTCCATTTTTCGATAATTGTCTTTATTGTGTGTATTTAATTTTCGTTGTTAGAATTAAAATTTATTAAAGTTGTGTAATTGAAAGTATACATTCCTCGAGAGTTCGACAACCCGGATTTAAAAGATCCACTTTGTTATTTGAGCGCAACCCGTGCACCTGCGGCTTGCACTTTTTAGCGAACAAGTTTTTGGCGCCACTGTCGGGGAATGTCTTTACTTTGATTACCACTTTAGTTAATTTTAATTTTAACAATTTGCTTTTATTTACTTTCTTTTTGTTTCTTTTGGCTAACCCTCATATTATTAATTCATCTCGTGTTGGTATTCACTCCTTGCACTTTATAGCTATATTTGCATTATTTCAATCTTGGTAAAGTAACAATATTTTTGCAATGGATAATCTTTACATGGATTACGAAGATCCGCTTGGGGGACATCCAAGTTGTGATATTTGTAACGCGAGGCATTGTATTGAGCAATGCTTGTTTTCGTATACTAATTTGCACACGTCAAAACTCTTGAATTTCGAAAATATTTGAAGTGTCGAAAATGAACAATTGACAACTCTGACAAGGAGTATATGCTCGTGGAAGATTATGTGTCTAACGACTGGGATTGGGACATTAAGCTTGTAGGAGATGGTTCTTCCCTTCTGAATGAAAAGGTAATAACAAAGTATTTCAAAATGCTTGCCGAATTGGATGAAAGCGACATGCTTATGGGATATTATATGTATTGTGATGAATTTCAACAATGAGAGTGTAAAGACTTGCCATTACCCATGAAAATCGATAATGGACTGGTCATTCAATCCGATGAAATATCAATCATTGAAGAAGAACTTGAAGAGAATGAAAATTTAATCACAACGGAGTTAAGCGAAGATGTAGCAATCAATGAGGAGAAAATTGACTCACATTCTTTTGACTTAGTTGATTGCCAGTATATTAATTTTGTGATTAAGTCCAATAAGGAGGTAGAAGTCTTCATACTTGAATTTCAATTGGATGGACAAAGCAATTCCTATAATAATGAAAGGGGCAATGTTGAGTTTTGGAGATCGAACAAAGAGTGGATAAAAGCCAAAAAATGAAAAATGAACCCGCATTCAAAGCTTTTAGATGCCCATGATTCATTTGCCAAAGTCGAGCTAAAAACTATAAAAAAAAGCGCTTGTTGGGAGGCAACCCAATTTTCTTACTTTTGAGCTTTTTATTTACTTTTATGCACTTTCTTGCTGTTATGTATTTTGCTATCATTTTTTGTAGGAATTTTTTTGAAGTCCCACATATCTATCGTTCCTGACAAGCTTGGGGATAAAATGGTGTACAAGAAGGTCACTTGCCAAAGCTATTAAAGTGACAAGTCCAAGTCAAGCATTGGTGCCTCTTCGCAAATACATAACCAGGAAAGTTTCATTATCTTCTCTTTTCTTTATCTTGTTCTTTACACATTGAGGACAATGTGTGATTTAAGTTTGAGGTGATTATATTTATCGAGCCTTGTCGGCTTTTGATGATTTGATTTGATATTATAGCCTTGTCGAATATTGTGCTTTAATTTGTGATATTGTGTTGACATGTTAGATGACCTTGCCGGCTTAGGATTGCTTGATGTTTGAAATTGTTATTGATTCATGAGTTATGACCAAATATGCTATTTTGTGCCTAAAATTTTTCAAAATTGCTTATTCTATGTGAGATCCTGAATCACTTTGAGCGCAATAGTCATGATTAATTGTTATCTAAATGTGGAAATTTTTAGATTGATAAGGAGATTTTTGAATTGGTAAGAACTAGGTTGTGAGTTGCTTGAAAATTTGTATAGACATAGTCCACTTCTCTTTCACTTTACCATATTGCGAGATAAGTTTTGGGGTCGTCGAGCCGATAAAGGATATTATCTAGAAGTGTGTTGATTCCATGCGTGTTGAAAAAATTTATGTGGAGCGTCTTTTGCCAAGTATAAGCTAGGTAATGACCATATGCCCGATTTAAGCCCCATGTGTTATGTTGTGCTAA
This sequence comes from Osmanthus fragrans, assembly GCA_019395295.1. Lineage (NCBI taxonomy): Eukaryota > Viridiplantae > Streptophyta > Magnoliopsida > Lamiales > Oleaceae > Osmanthus > Osmanthus fragrans. The sequence goes on along the minus strand of CM033348.1, from coordinate 11,363,722 downwards.
AAAAAATATGATGTTGCAATTGTTGAATCTTGGGCTACACTTCGTAGCCTTTTTTACTCGAGTTATAAAGTCCGTTGGGGTATCTCCAAACCTGGTACCCTATGGTCTAAACAATCGAGGAGTTATCGAGATTTGACTGAAAAAAAGAGAGAAAAAAAAGCAGTAAAAAAAAAGAAAAAAAAATTGTTGTTGTGCAATTATATTTGATTGATGGGCTTAGATAACTAGTCGGCTTGAATTACTTAGTATGAACTTGAATGTAGAAGCACTCATCTAGTGGAGAATCATTATATGACTAGAGGTTGATATTGCCGGTTTGACCCAATCGAACTAGAGCGGAAAAAGAAATGAGAGAATTGAGAACAATCTTTAGATTTACACACGGGGAGAGAAAAGAAACATCTATTTGTACTCGTATATCTCACGAGCGAGAAAGGAAATATTTGACCTCAAAGGGTCGGGTTGTAGCCAATTTGAATTCTTTTTCGTCTTGACAACTTTTTCCTTATTTAGAGATGATTGAAAGTGACTATGAACCCACACATCAATCGAAAATTGGATAAGCTTAAATTGTTTTGGTAGAATTGTTTGGGGCATACATGTGAATAGATATACAATTTTGCACACTTATTTAATACTTAAACAAACTTATTATTGATGAAAATGAGCGAATTTCTATTTACAATTATGTGATTACGCTTTTGTAGGCAAAAATCACCAAAAGGATCGGCAAAAGAATGAAAAAATGACTAAAAACATACAAAAATTGTGAAGTTGGGGACCAAAGTGCAAGTGCCAAAATTGGAGGATTTGAGATGCAATTTATGGAGGGCAAAATTAAACCAAAAGTCAAAATCCGAGGACCAAAATGTACGAGTTCAAAGTTTAGGGACATTTTTGCTCTCTTTTTAAAACTTCAGGGACCAAGGTTACAATTTCCTTTAGGTTTAAATATAAAAATCAGAAATTGGGGTTGTTTCTGGGAGTTCTTCACAGTTTCTGCTGCTGGGAGTTCTCTGGTTTCTTTCCTTTTTCTTTTCTTTTCCTTTTCCTTTTTCCTTTTCTTTCTTTTTCCTTTCATTTTGCTTGAGATTTTTGGAGTACTAATCTAGAGCACACAAAGGAGATCTATCAAAGGGTTGGAGAAGTATTTGGAAAATTCAAAAACGAGCTCAACAGGGGTTTTATCTTTAAATCTTGTTTTTTCTCAATTATTTTGCCATATGTGGAATGTATTTGATTAATATTCTCCTTTGTTTACATTTATATGATGGGCTAATTTATTGTGTTGGGATTTGTGGTTGAATTTTAACTAGCCTTAATTAATTTATATATTTGCTATTTAATGTTTGTCGCTTATTTCCACGTGTTTTTATTATTGTTATGATTGCATTTTCATTTATGTGGCCAATGAATGATTGTGTTTCGTGATTTGTACATTGCTCGAGAGAGGATTGTACATTTTAGACCAAATGGTAGAAATCCTAGTTTGTGTAGTGACCCTATACTTGTGTAGTGGATACCACTAGCCCTAGGTGACCCAATGAGCCATTTTCAAATGCGCTTGTTTAGTTGCAAATCATTTTTTTTTTTGGTTAAGGTAAGTGGATTATAACCAAAAGTAAATCATGTACAAAAGCACAGGGGCATACCCCAGACCATAGAAACTATGCGGAAGACAGGCATCTCTACATAGACAAAACGACGACAAAAAACTAGAAGTCTATCCCTCTTGGTAGTACAAGAAAAAAATTCCAACGTCCAAACCCAAAGAGCATTGAATCCACTTATTTTCCATAGATCCACATTACAAAGTGTATTAAACTTAGAAAAAAACTGCAAACATAATATCATTGAAAACAAAGCTAGCGTGCCTAGACGAGTGATCAAAGAAACGAGAATTTCTCTCTCGCCAAATGAAGTAGACCATGCAAACATGGTTTTAATGACTGAATTTCGAAATGAATCAGCCCCAAATTGTTGTGCCATCCAACCTACAAGCTCCTCACAAGGATGGTGAATGATAGGTATGTTACATTTACTACAAAAGTGCCTCCAAATCCACTCCGAATATGGGCAAGTAAAAAGGAGGTGAGGAGCTGCATCTTCTTGATCACTCCCACAAAGAAGACATTTAATTTCCTCAATCAAACCAAGCCTCCAGAGCTTGCTTTGAGTATTAACTCCACTACAATGAAAGCATGACGAGGAATATGCTTACCAAACCAAACAAGTTTATGCCACGGAATCGCCTCCCTCCTATGCCGAAGAGATTCCCAAGCCAATCCAAGAGTGCAATGCCCGTTCAGCGCACCAACCCATTGCATAATATCCGAAACAGTTGGATTAGGGATGAAAGTAGAGGGAGTGGCGCGAATCACCTCCAACCAGTTAATAGATAAACCTAGTGGCCATCTCCAACTCATCCCATCAACAATGGCAGCCACCTTGGCATCTTTTCCCAACCCCGAATCATAAATAATGCGATCTCCAAATAAACCATGTAAAGGGCCTAAAGGATGCCAATGGTCATGCCATAAAGAGGTAGAACGACCATCACCAACCTTGAACTTGAGCTTATTTCTCACCAAAATACGAAGGCTAAGCAACTTCCTCCACGTCCAAGAACAGTCATTCGTGCATTTAACCTCCCAAAAACTCCTACCCTTCAACAAATAAGTTGTATCCAAGAAGACCAAATCGAGAGAGAAGAGTCTATGAGAAGGTACCAAATATGCCATCATAGCTACCTTATTCCGCAAAACCAGATTCTTTACCCCTAAACCCCCTTCCTCTCTTGGCATACATATGCGGTTCCAAGCCACCTTAGCACCACTACGAGTAAGAGCACTTCCTTTCCACAGAAATGACCTAAGAGTGGTCTCCACCTTCTTAGAGACTGCCTTAGGGAGAATAAAGAGAGAGGACCAATACACTTGGATAGAGAAAAGAACGGACTTCATAAGATGGAGTCTCCCAGCATAAGACAAAGTACGAGAGGTCCAACCTTTAGCCCTTGCCACAATACGAGCCACCAAGACATTACAATCCAAAGCTCTCAATTTAGTGGAATGAGTGGAAAGCCAAGATAATGAACCGGAAGTGAACCCTCCCTGTAACCAAGAGAACCGAGGATTAGGTCCTTAAGATGTACATCCACTCCACAAGCAAAAATATTGCTCTTATCCAGATTAGTTGTCAACCCAGAAAGCTCCTCAAACTTATTGAGCACACCACCAATCAAGAGTATCGAATCAACTTTCGTCCTACTAAAAATCAATAAGTTATCCACAAAGCAAAGGTGGGATATTTTCTCTTTGTCACATCTCCAATGGAACTTAAACCCGTCACCTTGAGTCATACGCCTCATGAGACCAGAGAATACCCCCATAGCAAGAACAAATAAATAAGGGGACATTGGGTCACCTTGACGAAGACCTCTCCCACTCTTGAAAAAACCATGAAGCTCCCCATTGATGGCCACAAAAACTTTCGGAGTTGAGATACATTCCAACACCTAAGAAATCATTTTCTCCAGGAATCCAACAATCCGCAAAACCTCCAATATGAAATCCCATCGCACCGTATTCCGATGATAATTCCTCAAAAGTTCTTGAGAGAGAAGGATATTGTAATAATACGCCTTCCTTCCACAAAAGCGGTTTGTTAAGGACCAATAATACCAGGCATCACTTTTTTGATTCGGTTAGCAAGTATCTTAGCAATGCGAATATAGATCGTATTACAACAAGAAATGGGACAGTAGTCCTTAACCTGAGTGGGATTAGGAACCTTAGGCACAAGAGCAATCGAGGTAGCATTTACCTCCTTAACAAGAAAAGATCGAATGGCCGCAAGAATGCATCACCAACGATACTCCAAGCACTCTTAAAGAAAGCAACATTAAAGCCATCCGGACCTCGCACCTTATTATCTTTCAAGGCAAAAAGGACCGCTTTAATCTCTCCATCCGATACCTCCTTGCCAAGTTCACACCCTTGTGCTTCGAAAATGCATAAAGGTAGAGCATGCTCCATAGCCTCCAAGTCGAGGGGAGACTCACGAGCTGGTCTAGGTAGAAGCGTGGAGAAAAAATCCACAAAAGTGTCCTTTACTGCGCCTGGTTCCTCCACCCTACTCCCATCCTCCTTACAAATAGATAAAATCTTACTTTTACTGTGATGATGCTTCATGGACTTAAAGAAAAATCTGGAGTTTTGATCTCCTAGTTTGCGCCATTGGATACGAGATTTTTGCTTGAAAAACTCTCCTCATTTCTACTCAAAGTAGCATATGTCTTTACCGCCTCCACTTCCACCTCAATAAGTCTCACATTTAATGCATTTTGGTGAACCATGGCTTGAATCTCCTCCATCTTTGCCTTATTAAACCTTTTAAGTTCAATCTTCAAGTTCTTCATCTTTGAACACAACCTATACATAGGTGTACCAGCAATAAAACCTGACCAAACCCTATCAACCAAAGGCATGAAATCAGGATGCTCTCCCCAATAATCAAAGTATTTAAAAGGAGTTCGCTTAATGGGAAGCGTCCCAAGTTTGACAACAATAGGGGAATGATCCGAAACTCCAGAGGGAAGAAAATTAGCTTCAGATCCTGAAAAAACACCATCCCAATGATGATAAGCCTCTCTAAGCTCAAAGCATTCGACTACATCTGTAAAACAGTTAAGATATCAGAATAAACTTCAAAACACAACAAACATCTGCTTTAAGGTGTATAACACTCACTCGCTTCGGAGTACGAAGTGGGTACTTTGACATGGTTCCCCGTGTCACCCTCAACCTCTTGCTACTTCCCCCTTACCCAAAACCTAGAATCTTTCCACCCTTTAATGGAAGAGGGGAGTTAGATGACAAATGGAGAGTAAGACCCCTAGGGACAAAGGAATACCACCCCGTAGAATCCCTTTTGCCCAAAGATCGAGGCTGGAAGAGGGTTTGAAAAATGTGAAGGCTGGGGGTCCTCACCTAGGGAGGTCTCCTTCCAAAGGAAGTAAGACCCCACCAATTGAGTTAAGACCCCACCAATTGAGCCCATGTGTTTGGGACGAATTGGGTAGGGATGAGTCTATACAGCCTAAGGACTACCCTAAAGTCCTGCCTTCAGTAGGTGCTCACAGATAGCACGTAACTCGAGGCACTCTCCTCGAAAGAGGGGGTCAAAAGCTCTATGTCATAGGGGATGTAGAATTTTTCCCTAAGTTGGGCTAAACAAATAAGAGTGACAATGGATTGAATTTTCAAAGCTTCTCATATTTTTTTCCGAACTGACCCCCCTCATTGGTGAAGCACAAGACATGACTAGTTTTCTAAGGTCCGCATGCTAAAACCCAGTTCTGTAGCTATATTGCTAAGGTCATTATCCCTACCAGAGGTGGAGGTCATCAATGTTCAAAGAAGACTCAATGAAAAGTCCTTTGTTTTCGATACTTGTGGTGAAAGTTTAGAATGCCGGTGAAAGGGTCATCGGAAAACTTTCAAGAAGCAAGAAAGTCACTGGAGTTTAAAAGGAAGAATAAAACTTGAGAAATCTCGGATGCAAATCACGCGAATGAAAAGTGTAAAATTTTACCTTCATTCCCCCTTTTGTAGGCCAAGGAATCCAACCCCAACCATTGGATGGTGATCCAAATCATACGGTCGTTCAATTGGGGATCGAATCTGAATTGTCCATCACATCAACCACCACGTCTTCTACGGCCCAGATCTTCTCATGCCTCCCACACGCCCCACTGCGTTGTTGGCAATACTGCCAGCACGCCTACAACAGCCATTATGGCGCATTTATAATTGCAGCTGTTGCGCATGTATTGGAAGTTGAAACTGCTGTAGCAGCTTTTTTGAGACGTGTAAAACGACAGCTAATCATTATAGTGTAATTATTAATGTCTCCTCGTGTTCACCAAAGCTGAACCATTGAGTCTCCTCAAATTCATTATCAACAACCTATTGCATTCAGCCGATGTTTGGCCCGTTGGCCCAAACGTACACAACTTCGGCTTGACTCACTTCAGACATTATGGGCTTCAGTCAAGTTGTCATCTGTTCCTCCCAAGGTACATCACTTCGGCCATATGACTTAGCACTTCGTCCGAAGTGACCACCATTCAGTTGTGTCACGGACCACTTCGGCATCAAAGTGCCTCACCAGTAACCAACTTCGGCTAATACAGTAACACTTTTCTCACGATATTTCTGCAATTATTGGGCATGATTTCCCGGTTATTCATCATATTACATTTTCAAACTCTAATTTTCATATGAATATTCGTAAATTAGACTTGGGGGACTATTGTTGATAATGAAATAATTTTTTTTTATAAAATACTAAATACTTCAAAGTCCATGCATTTACATAAATGACCATACATAAACTTGGGGGACTATTGTTATCCAATTAAAATGGGACGGCCAAGTGGAAGCATCACATGAAGACACCTGGCAACAAAGCCAAGCAAGGCTAAAATCTATATTTGCCAAAGTGCCCAACGAAGTAGCCGAAGTCCTCTTCTTCAACGGAGAAGTGCCTATATGGTCAAGCCGAGCTAACTTCATACAACACACTGAAGTGCCTGTTGTAACTGCCGAACCTTTCTACTGAACTGCTCCACGTCCTAAGCCCTACCTCACGAATCGAGGTCGTCAATACAAACAAATCTGGAGGATATCTTTGAGTGTGTTTTGATGGGACGGCTATATTAATTAGTGTCAGATTAGGAATGTAGGGCCACTGGTCCCTTGTCGTTGTAATTAATATAGTGAATGAGTGATTAAAGGTTTAGGTAGATAGGATGTTACCACGTGGGTATGATCCAACAATGGGCACCTCGGCTCCTTGCTAGAAATAGCAAGTCTTGTAACGTTACTAGGGATGCTAAAAAATTTGATATGGAAAAGACTTGTGCTTGAACTCTCTTGGCAAATACGAATTAAATACATTGTTTGAAGATCTTACATCTTGTAGTAGTTACAAGTCTTTATCTTGATTAAATATCTTACCAACTATCTTCTTCACACGATAATCACCCGTTGATATTCTGACTCGTTGTACTTTACAGCACCACCCTTGTCTTCGGTCGAAGCTCGCCGAATTTTGTCCACATGTCACGAGTCCAATATTGACATCTGTTGATAACATTTTTTTGGGTTCAACAGATTTGGTGTCAACATCTACCATGTAATGCTTTGTAAGGAGTTAATCCAATCGTAGCTTGATAATTGTTGTTGACTGCAAATACCAATAGCAAAAATTTACTCCACTAGCCCTGGAAATCCAATACACAAGCCCTCAACATATCTTCCAAGATTTATATTGTTCTTCCTTATTGTCCGTCAGTCTGAGGATGATATGTAGTGCTAAAAGATAATTGTGTTCCCAAAGCCTTATGAAAGCTTTTCCAAAAGAGAGATAAGAACTTAGAATCATTGTCAGAAACAATAGATAATGGCACACCATGAAGTCTAATTATTTCTTGTACATAAAGATGTGCATATCGCCATGGAATAAGTGGAACAAACTGGGATGAAATGAGCTGACTTGGTCAACCTATCCACAATAACCCATATACTATTGTATCCTTTAGTTATTTTCGATGACCACAAAATCATTGTGATCCTTTCCCACTTCCATTCTGGAATATGTAATGGTTTTAAAGTTCCTGCTGGCTTTTGATGTTTTACCTTTTATCTGTTGTCATGTTTTACATTTTCCAACATATTTAGCTATCTCACCTTTCATGTTTGGCCATCAATAATGAAACTTCAAATCTCTATACATTTTAGTAGCACCCGGTTGAATAGAATATAGTGTTGTGTGTGCTGAATATCACCTCGAATATTTTCTGCATCAGGTACAAACAATCGCCCTCTAAATTGCAAGATACCATTTTTCGATATTTGAAAGTTTGAAACTTTTCCAGCTTGTATCTTACCTTGGAACAATAATAATCTTTCTTGCTGCCCTTGCTGAATTTTCTATTCAATAAAGTTGGCTGAAGTGTCAATGCAGCTAGTTTAGCCTCCACATATCCTTGCGGTACGATTTCAATATCCATTTTCTGCAAGTCTACAAATTCTTGTCTTTAAGTCGCAATCATAGCTGTTACACTAGATACTGATTTTTTACTCAATGCATCAACTGTAACATTAACCTTACCGGGGCGATAATTGATAACACAATCATAATCTTTTACCAACTCTAGCCACCTTCGTTGTCTCATATTCAATTCCTTCTCCGTGAATAAATATTTTAAACTTTTGTGATCAGTATAAATCTCGCATTGCTCTCCATACAGATAGTGTTTCCATATTTTAAGTGCAAACACAACTTCAACAAGTTCCAAGTCTTATAGGATAATTCTTTTCATACTTTTTAAGTTGTCTAGATGTGCAATAACTTTACCATTTTGCATCAATAACCATCCTAAACCATTCTAAGTAGCATCACTGTAAATCACAAATTTTCTAGCACCGGATGGAATCAAAAGGATAGGGACCAAAGTCAGTCTTTTTCTTCAATTCCTGAAAACTTTACTCAAGATGTCCACTCAAACTTCAAATTCTTTCTGGTTAATTTCATTAAAGAAGAAGCTATCTTTGAGAACCTTTCCACAAATCTACAATAATACCCAGCTAAACCCATAAAACTCCGAACTTTTGAAGGGTTTGTAGGTTGTGGCCAATTAATAATATCCTCTATTTTACTTGATCAACTAATATGCCCACAAGTGATATGACATGCCCAAAAAACATGATTTTGTTTAACCAAAATTCACATTTCTTAAATTCGGCATATAACTGCTTGTCCTTTAAGACCTGAAGGACTACCCTCAAGTGTTCAAGATGTTCTTCTCTAGTACGAGAATAAATAAGGATATTATCAATAAATACAATGACAAATGTATCGAGAAAGTCCTTAAATACCTTATTTATCAAATCCATAAAAGCTGGTGGGGCATTTGTCAAGCCAAATGACATAACTAAAAACTCATAATGACCATGTATCGTACTGCAGTCTTAGAATTGTCATCTTTCTTCATCTTTAGTTGATGGTATCCAAATCGCAAATCAATCTTCGGGAATATTAACTGTACCCTGAAGTTGATTAAACAAGTCATCAATCCTCGGTAGTAGATATTTATTCTTCCGGATCGTTTTTACCTTGGAATGAAGGAAATTTCATCTCAGTGCTACCCAAAATTTCGATCAACCCTATCTCCACCAAAGTATCTAGGATCCCTTCTAGGCCCCCCTTTCACACCTATCCCCTCTATTTCTCATCCTAACCACTTCGGTCTCCGACAATTGATCATCCTCATTCACACTACCCAATTTATTCTCATCATCAAATTCAACTCTAGTATCACGCCTACCTTGCCTCCTAACATTAGAAACTCCTCTACGTTGGCCCCTTTGTAAGTTTACAGTAATCGTATCCTATCGATCCATTCTATCTCTAATTCCAAGAAAGGAAGCAATGAAGGAATTGAATGAATGAAAACGAAACCAAGAAGTTGCACTTCAAGAATTTTAAAGAAAGTGGTTCTTGAAATTGAATTCTTTTTTGCTTGGAGACTTCTTTTTCTTTTTGACACCAATGGATGATTTAGGTATTTAACTGATTTCTTGAAAGAACTTGCAAGTTCAAGAATTTTCAGCAAAAGTTTTATTTAAATCGATTAAGCCTCTTTTCTGCTTGGTACCTTCTTTTCTTTTTGTTGTCATTTTTTTTTCTAGAATTTTCATTTTTTACACTAAATATGCAAAAAAATAACGAAGGCAAGAAAAAAAAAATTATATTGCTGCACTAAATTTAATGCACAAAATGATTCTTGAAAGTTCTTTGTATTTGTGTTGATGTAGATTCAAGAAGATGATGAAGACTCGAGAAAATAATGGAGAGTCAACGAATAATAAAAAGATGTGAGTTAGAAAAAATAATGCGAAAAGATAAAGATATAACCTTGATTTTAGTGTCAAATATTTGATACTAACTAATGTGAACCCACGTAGCAATAGTAGCTCCGAAACCCACACAATTTGAATCACAATCCTAAGAAAGATAAAATCCTAGTTTGAAGCTTGACCCAAATATTTATTGAATCAAGGAACCAAAATTATAAAGGAACTTGACTCCTTAACCACAAAAATTATGAACCTATTGTTAAAGCCACAAAGAGGAAAAATCCTTGATAAGTTCGAAATTGAGTTCGATGAAGAACAAGAAGAAAACGCCTTTGATTTGATTCATTCTCTTAATAATGTGCTAATTCACAATGAAAGTATACAAATATAGGCCACAACAAAACGCTAAACAACTCGTAAAATATCGAGAAAATATTAAACAAATTGAATCCTAAACGAAAAAGAAAAATGTAAACAATCTTCAGATTTTTGTATTGTGCATTACCTTCTATTCTCTCGCACACACGCCGTTCAGTTGATTTGGCTACGAGTTGATATTTTACCTCCATATATGTGCGACCTATTTTGACTGCACACATACGCTGCTTTTCGACTACTATTGCTATCAAATTTTATTTATTTATTTATTTTTTTGGAAAAGGCATAAATCAATTTGAAGAACCACTTTCTTGAAATTCCTGGTTGTGTTTTTCATTCATTGCTTTCTTTAGTCCTTTCTCGAGTCATTATCCTTCTTCAAGTCCTTGTTCCCCCACAAAGGTTCAATTTTTTGATTGAGATCAATTAGTTCCTTAGAGAATTTGAAAGAAAACATTGAGAGAAAAAGGCAAGAGTTATGAGATTAGTAGAGGAAAAAAAAATTGAGTGAATAATGAGTGCACCACATGAGGCATATAAATTCTAGTTATTAGGATGTCTGATAAAGAAGAATCAATATCTAGAGAGTGAAAGAATTAAGCCTTCATGATGAAAGCCATCCAACAACGATTTGAGCGGGTGAATGTGGTATTTGGAGAAATTAGAGATAAAAGGGATCAACAGGATACCATCATAAACTTATAAAGGGTACCTAGAGAAGTTCCTAATGTTAGGAGATAAGGTAGGCATGATCCTAAAGTTGAATTTGATGATGAAAATGAATTGGGTAGTGAGAATTAGGATGATCAATTATCGGAGACCGAAGTTTTTAGAATGAAAAATAGAGGTGATGGGGAATGAAAGGAGAACTAGAAAAGATCCTAAAGACTTTGGTGAAGACAGGGTTGATCGGAATTTGGGTAGCATTAAGATGAAAATTCCTTCATTCCGATGTAGAAATGATCTGGGGGTGTCTTTGAAGTAGGAAAAGAAGTTTCAGTTGATTTTTTATTGCCATAACTATTCTAAAGAGAAAAGGTTGAAATTAACAGTTATAGAGTTTACTGATTATGCAATCATATGGTGGGATCAACTAGTAACAAATAGAAGGAGAAATCATGAGTGGCCTACAAAAACATGGGGTGAATTAAAGGAAATCAAGACGAAGAGGTTTGTGTCTAATCATTATTATAGGGATCTTTGTCAAAAACTGTAGGGCCTTAACCGAGGTTTGAGGAGTACAGAGGACTACAATAAAGAGATGGAGATAGCTATGATTAGGGCGAATGAATTTGGTATTTAGAGAAGTTAGAATGAATCGACAGGATGCGATGATTGCAAACTTACAAAGGAAGCAACCTAGATAAGTTCCTAATGTTAGGAGGTAAGGTAGACATGATCCTAGAGCTGAATTTTATGATGAGAATGAATTGGATAGTGAGAATGAGGATGATCAATTATTGGACAAAGAAGTTTTTAGGATGAAATGATCCAGAGGTGTATTTGGAGTGGGAAAAGAATTTAAGTTGATTCTTCATTGCCATAACTATTTTGAGGAGAAAAAGGTGAAATTAGCAATTGTAGAGTTTATTGATTATGCAATCATATTGTGGGATCAACTATTAACAAATAGGAGGATAAATCATCAGAGGCCTATAGAAACACGGGGTGAATTAAAGGCCATCATGAGGAGGTTTATGTCAAATCAATATTATGAGGATCTTTGTCAAAAACTATGGCCTTGGTTTGAGGATTGTGCTCCGATTATAATAAAGAGATGGAGATAGATATGATTAGGGTGAATGTTGAGGATAGGGAAGCCACAATGGCTAGGTTTTTGAATGGTTTGAATGGAGAGATAGCCAATGTAGTGGAATTACAACATTATGTGGAGTTGGAGGATATGTTACATGTGGCTATGAAGGTGGAGATGTACTTAAAAAAAAAGGAGTAGCTAGGTATTCTCTAGGTTCTTCGAATTCAAATCCTTCTTGGAAACCGAAGTGGGACAGTAATAGAAGTGATGTGGCTGTTTCAAAGGTTAAGACTGAGCCATCAAGGAGAAAAGATGAAGTAGCTAGCAAAATAAAACCCACGATGGATTCCCAACCTTTACAGAAGAGGGATATCAAGTGTTTTAGATGCTTGGGTGTAGGGTACATTGCTTCTCAATGCCCAAACAAAAGAACGATCTTGCATGATAATGGGGGAGTGGTGAGTGATAATGATAGTGATGAAATGCCCGAATTAGAGGATGCTAGTGATGGAGTCTCCCTGGTAGAAAATTGGGTTTGACTACTAAAGCTCAGACTTCATAGGTTGCAGTGGTTGAAAAAAATGTGGCGAGGTTAGGGTAAGCAAATCTTGTTGAGCTTTTATAATTGGAAAGTCTATTATAAGGTGTGTAACGTGGTTCCTATGCATGTCGGGCATATCGTGTTAGAGAAGGCCATGATAGTATGATAGGAAAGTGACACATGACGGATACTAAAATGGTTACTGCTTTGTCAAAGATGGGAATTCAATAATACTCTTGTTTCATTAACACCAAAACAGGTCTATGAGGATCAATTGAAATTGAGAGGCGAGGAAGATAAGAGAAACAAATAAAGGCAAAAGGATAGTGACACTAAATACTTCAATGAAAAGAGAAAATAGTGAGGTGACTGAAAATAAAGAAAAAATAGTAAAGCCACAAGAGAGAAAAGAAAGAGGCTCTATAGAGAGAAGAAAAGTGAAAAGTGAGTTTCTTTAAAAAAGATAGTGAAATAAAGAGGGATTTAATAGTTAACCAGCTTTGATACTGTTGGTCTACAATGAATCATACCTCAATTTTAAGGAAACTAACCAATTCATCCCCAGTTTAACTATATATTTGTTGCAGGAATTTGGAGACTTGTTCCTTAAAGACATGCCTAATAGATTAACGCCCATTTGAGACCTTGAGAATCAGATTGATTTTATACTTGGAGCTATTATTCCAAACCAACCAGCTTATAAAAATAATCTTGATGAGACACTTCAAAGGCAATCGGAGGAATTGATGAGCAAAGGGTAGTGTGAGGGAAATCATGAGTCCATGTACCATATAGTGCTACATGTACCTAAAAAGGATGGAACTTAGAGAATGTGCATTAATTGCAGAGCAATCAACATAACTATAAAGTAGCATCATCACATATCTAGGTTAGATGATATGCTTGATGAGTTGTATGGATCAATTATATTTAGTAAAATATATCTTAAAAGTGAATATCACCAAATTAGGGTGAGAGAAGGAGATGAATGTAAAACTAATTTTAAGACTAAATATGGATTGTATAAGTAGTTAGTTATGCCACTTGAACTTACTAATGCACCTAGTATTTTAATGAGATTAATGAACTATGTTTTCCGTGCATTCATAGGTAAATTCGTAGTAGTTTACTTTGATGACATTCTAGTGCATTGTAAGAAATTAGACAAGCATAGCATTTGAGGTGTGTGCTTGTTGTCTTGAAGCATGAGCAACTTTATACTAACTTTAGAAAGTGTACATTTTGCTTGGAAAAAGTCATTTTTCCTGATTATGGTATTAGTGCAAAGGGTATTGAAGTGGATGAGGAGAAACTCAAAGTCATCAAGAAATGACCAACACCTAAAAGCATGCCTAAGGCAAAAAGCTTTTAGGCATTTTGTTGAAGATTTTAGCACACTTGTCACATCACTCACTGAGATTGTGAAAAAGAGTGTTACTCCAATGGGTGATCGACACAAGAATATGCATTTAATAACTTACGTATAGGTTATGCACCGGATTTAGGATTACCTAACTTTAAAAAAAATTTAAGATTGAAATGTGATGTCTCAAGTAATTGGAGCTGTTTTAATGCAAGATCGAAGACTAATAGCTTATTTCAATGAAAGCTAAGGAATGCAATTTTGAATTATCCTACACATGACATAGAGCTTTATGCAATTGTTTGAGCTTTAAAGACATGGCAACACTACCAGCTTAAGGAGTTTGTAATCCACACCAATCATGAGTCATTGAAACATCTAAAGGGGTAAATTAAACAAGAGGCATGCGAGATGGATGGAGTTTATTGAGATCTTTCCTTATGTCATGTTGTATATACCTAGTGAGCATTGGGTTGATATGTCTATGGATTGTGTGTTGGGATTGTCTATAACTAAAAGGGGGTAGAGAATCCCTATTTGTGGTAGTGGATTGATTTAGTAAGATGACACACATTATTCATTGTCATAAAACAAATGATGTCGCGAACATTGCTGACTTATTCCTTAAGGAAGTAGCACAACTCAATAGAATACCTAGGAGTATTGTTTCTAATATAGATGTTTTCTTTAGTCAATTTTGGAGGGTTTTGTGCTGTAATTTGGGGACCAAATTATAATTTTCAACTATTTATCACCCACAAACAGATGGACAAACTGAGGAAGTTAATGATATTGATACACCTTCTACACACTATAATCAATAAGAATTTGAAAAGTTGGGAGGATTGCTTGCTATTTATAGAGTTTGCACATAATAGGGCCACACATTCTACTACTTCTTATACTCCTTTTGAAATTGTATATGGCATTAATCCATTAGTTCCTTTGGATTTAATTCTTTTACCTATAATGAAAGAGGTAGTCTAGATGGTAAGAAGGCTGAATTGGAAAGATCAATCAATGAGAAAGTGCGGTGTCAAATCAAGAAGAAGAATGAACATTACGCTTCTCAAACTAATAAGGGACAGAGGCAGGGTTACATTTGAACCAGGTGGTTCGGGTGCATATGAGAAAAGATGTTTTTGGGCTCTCAAAAGAGGTCAAAATTGTAACCAATAGGAGATGGACTGTTCCAAGTGCTTGAAAAGATCAATGACGATGCCTATAAATTGGATCTTCTAGGTGAGTAGAAAATTTCTGCTACTTTCAATCTATTTGATGCAAGTGAAAATTCGAGGACAAATCCTTTTAAAGAGGGAGAGAATGATGAGAACCATGGGACGAAGGCTAGCAATGATCTGTTGAATGTGGAAGAAGGATCCATGACAAGATCGCGAGCAAAGAAGATCAAGGAAGCCATGAGATTACTTATTCAAGCTTTGTGGGTAGAGACTTTCGATTGCAACGAACAAAACATTAAGTTTCATGTTGGGCATGAAAGAGGAACCATCTGATGGGTGAAATTGATTCAAGCAAAAGAAAATGAGGAGCTAATAACAACCATGTGGCCGCATGGAGCAATTAAGCTTGCTGCCGCACTCCACTCCCAAAATCAACTCGAGACAATACAAGGTCTACCATGCAGCCATGCACAATACTACCTTGCAAAAATGGTTAATCTTGAATAAAATGTATCCCAAAATTGTATGCTAAATTTAATTCATGTAAACTTTATCAACGTTCAATGCATACTTCAAGTAAACAAGTAATTCAACAAGTTTATTAACTCAATCAAATTTCAACTATAGCAAAGCAACAATTATTCATATTTGCATAAATTAAACAAATAATGAAATTCTCGTTGTCTTGGGTAGTCCTAGTAAAAGTTCTAGGAATTGAAAGTGTTTAAAAGCGTTTATTAGTTAGATTGATCAAACCTCTAAAATAAAAGAAGTAGGTGATTCGAATACTCGGTAAAAGAATGAAAAATAGGTTTTTTTTTTTTTTATTCCCACCACTAACTAAGGGTGTTAACCTCCTGACTTAGGATGCTAACAACCATATGGTGGTAACAACCTTGATAAAACAGCTCAAAGAATCTGATTTTCAAGAAACTTGAATTGAAAATTAGTTTTTGAAAACATTTTCGCTAATCGGTAAAGAAATTATTGCTATTTGATTATAGTGTATCAATTCCCTTTTTTCCAAACTAAAAATTGAAGGATTGAGATGAAAGTAACTTGTTGTTTTCTGAATAAATGATAGAATCTTTATCCTTAAGTTTTTTAGAAATGAAGAAATGTATTTTATTTTATTTTTTGCTAATGGAGAGTGTTTCTTTTGAAATGAAACCTTTGCCCCCTATTTATAGATTTCATGGCTTTAAGTCCATTAAATTTAGTACAAATGTTTGTTTTACCTGCCCTAATTAAGTCTTATACTTTGTTAGGTTTGAGAAATTCTTACACGACGATCTTTGTCTTGTCTTGTAAAAAATTCACTCACTTTGTCTTGTAAATCTTTTTGTAAAGGGGATCTTTCTTGGGGTTCAAAAATTGTTTATAATTAATGTTTAAGTAGATAAATTATTAATCATTATGCAACTTGTAATAAATTTGTATTAATGTATAAGAAATGTAGTATTTCAAAAATCAAGTCGCACTATTTTTGCAAACATAAAATTACCACGTATAAAGTCGTTCCCGCAACTAATTTGAAAAATGACAATTGTTTCAAATCGTTTTAAATATTTTTACGCGATTGACATAAAAAGCGTAGTGTATTCAAATGAGATTTACTTTTAAACATTCTTATACTGAAAATACATCACTAAAAAACAGTTAAAATTCGAGTGTAACAAAATGAATTGTAAAACCACTTGACAAGTGTTAGTGTTAATTTTCGCCCATAGCCTATGCATGTGAAATATTTAAAAACCACTTGACAAGTGTTCAATTACTTGTAAATTCATGCCAAGACAAGTCCATAAGCTAAAGACAGTTTAGAGGTTATTAAATCAGATTTTCTTGGTACAGTTTATTCCTTGAGATAAGAGTGCAAAAGTGAACTTTAAGAAGTTCTATGCCAAGTGCTATGAAAAAATAAAATTACTACCACCTCATTTTTTTTTTTCCAAATCTGAAATTAATCCTTTTGAACAACCATTTCTCATATTCAAATAGATCGTGTCATAAGCTTTCCAATGATTTTTGAATCGTTGAAAACGGATACCCATAACTCTAGAAACCATGTCAAAATGAGAATGATGTGTAATAAATAAATAATGCACATTTTACCGCATATATCTAAATGTGGCATGGTACATTGGGTGATATTGCCTCATTTCTAGGTGTCATTGGTTTACCACCCATTAAAGGTATTGAGCATCAAATTAAATTTTTCTACTGAAGCTGTTATTCCAAATCAACTATAGAAGTTATCTTAAAGAGACAAATGAGCTTCAAAGACAAGTTGAGGTGGAAAAGGGTACATTAGGTCATGAATCAAGTGTATGCCAATACTAAAAATGATATACTTTATGAATTACATGGGTCATGTATTTATTTCTGCAAGGCAGTTTTATACCTAGATTAGATTATATGCTTGATGAATTGCATGGGTCATGTATTTTTATTAAAATAGATCTTAAAATTGGGTATCACCAAATTAGAATGCAAGAAAGTGATGAATGAAAACTGCTTTTAAGACTAGTTTTATGAGTGGTTATGATGTGGTCCCGGGAAGGGGAATAACATGGAACTCACGGAATTAGTTTGAAAACATCGGAAAAGCCTAAATTTAGGTTGTAGACGGTAAAATCTTGACCCGAACCTCACGATTCAAGAACCTAAGGTATATTAAATCTTAGACTCGTTGATATGCTTTCAACAAGAACCTCGATTTACGAACGCCACAAATGGTGCCTAATCCAAAATAAGTTCTAAGATTTGAGTGCTACAAATATAAAAAATAATTGATAAGTTCTAAAGTTCAATCATAATAATAAAAAAGCTTGTTTACAATGAAGAAATAAATCATGTTTATATGGAAAACCTAGAAACTAATTAAAAAATGAAAAAAAACTCCTAAAATATGGAAAGTTACCAAAATATAAGAATTTTAGGCTAAATAAAATTCTCGCACAAAAATGGAAAAATCCATGCCGGAAAGTAACCATGCAACCGCAAGGGTAATCCATGCGATCGCATGGAAGGTCTTGAGTCTGCCCTTTTATTCTCGGGTCTCCTTTGTGCGACCGCATGCATCATATAGCTATGCAGACCGCATAGCTCTACGAATCAGGCTCATTTTCATTGGCTTGAACCAAATTGAACCGCCTCTCCTCGACCTTCGACCCCAACATGAGACTTGTTGTTTTGCTTGTCAACTTGAAAAGTTGCGGCGCATCCCAGATCATATCATCCTCTCTCTCTTCAAAAGGATTCGGACTCGAATTCGAACCCAAGTTATATAGCCTTTACTTCCAATCATGGCGAGAACATGTGAATGATCCATCTCTTCTAGAATGCAGTTTGGATCTCTTTTGAATTCTTTCCTACCTCTTTCGTATTAACGCCCAATAACCATAACATAGATCAAAGTATGCTCATCCAAATGGCTCCCTTTTGCAAGTTTGAGATGCTCCAAAAGACTGAGTAACCATGCTCCCTCCATGTCTTACTCGGTCTAGGTGCTTTTAGCAATAGCACTACAAATGGATTCATGTTTCCCATCTTTTCACCTTGATATTTCAATCCATTGCATACGAATTCCTTCCATGGCAGCTTCTTACCTCTTCAGGGATCACAAAGTCAACCTTCAGTAGTAAAGAGATTTCCAAGCTAATGTAGGGTTGGATAGTTTCTTCCACAAGTTGTTCAGTAGACTTGTCTCCATGAATAAAGCCCTCAAAATCCTGCAAGACAAAAATAGCAAAACTATGGAGGGAATTGTTAGTTCGTGCAAGCTCTCTTCTATTATTTCTTCTCTCTGAAGACTCTTTTCACCCTTGTGACTCCTCTTTTCTGTTAGCCACTACTCCACTCTCATTTTCTTTTTCACTTTTTTGTGGCTCTACTCTTTTATCATCACACTTAGCCACCTCACTATTTTCTCTCTTTTTCTTCTCTTCCTTACTCTCACTTTGAGTTGATCCTCATACGCTAGCCAGGGTCATGTTTTTCCCATCCCGAAGAAATCTAAACATGTTCCTTTCCATATCATAAACAGTCTTTCTCTCATGCCTCTAAGGAAAACCAAACAAGATATGAAAATGTTTTAATGGCACTACATCACACCAAATTTCATCACTATATCTCCCAATGGTGATTTCAATAGAACCCGCTTGGACATCTACCTTTCCACACTCCTTCACCCAGGTCATCCTATAAGGCCTGGGGTGTTGTGTAAAGGTAAACCTAATTTTTCAACCATCGTGATACTAGCCAAGTTTGATATGTACTCAGTAATAGCCAGACTACGTAACCCACAAAGCACCGAGTTTGGAAAATATGCCCCCAATCACCATCCGTTCTTTACGTAGTTTTTTTTTTTAAACTCGAAATTTCAACCAGTAAAATAGACGGAAGTTGATTTGGATGCTAGATTAGCCCAAAAACAACTTTTGACTCTTTTTTTTGAATTTTTTGGATCAAAGACTAAAAAATTATTACTGACTCGAAAAATATGAAGAACAACAAAAATAACAAAACAAAAAACTCAAAAGAAAGAAAAATGATAGAACCTGAATCTGGAATCCAAGCTCTGATACCAAATGATGTGGTCCCGGGAAGGAGAATCACATGCAACTCGCGAAATTAGTTCGAAAACACCGGAAAAACCCAAATTCAAGTTGTAGATGGTAGAATCTCTTGCCTCACGAATCAAGAACATAAGGTATATTAAACCTTAGACCTGTTGATATGCGAAAACAAGAAACTCGATTTGCGAACGCCACAAAGGGTGCTTAATCCTTTGATAAGTTCTAAGATTTTGAATGTGACAAATATAAAAATATTTGATAAGTTCTAAAGTTCAATCAAGAACCAATGGAGAGAAAAATTTCAATTCATAATAAACAAAAAACTTGTTTACAATGAAGAAATAAATCCTATTTATATAGGAAACCTAGAAATGAATTAAAAAATGAAATAAACTCCTAAAATATGAAAAATTACCAAAATATAAGAATTCTAGGCTAAATAAAACTCTCTGATTACGCCCAAAGTTTACCGCGGTGTTGTAGTGTAGCTTTGGGGTGTCGTATCCACAGAGAGATGGAAAAATTATTAAAGGTTTCAAAAGTGGTGATTTGTTCTCTCAAAGTTTGCAAGAAAGTTTGGTTATTGAAAATTAAATCAATATCAAAGTTTTTGGGATGAAATTCAGTAATTAAAATAGTGAAGCTCAGAATTCCCTCATCCGGATTAGATTATTCAATGTCAATCATTCAAATTAATAACACAATTAAAGGCTTTCGTCCCGACACTTTAATCGGAAGATTTATCGTTTAAGACCAAAATAATTCATACATGTACTCTTAAATTCTAAATTCTCTTCACAATTCACGAATTTGTTTATTGAAATTAGAACAAAACGACCATATACTTATAGCATAGGGCAGTAAATAATCACACCAATAAATTCTTGAAATTGAAATTCAATAACTAATTCGATTAAACAATGGAGAAAACATGATTAAATCCATGAACAATCTAATAATTATTAACCCAATTTCAAGATAATTCATAAAGATGAAAATCTAGATTTAATATTTAAGATCAATTTGATTCACAATTGTACTTCTAGATTTAGGATTCCTTTCACAATTTTCACAAGCAATTATTAAAATTAGATTATAAACCAACCACATACATGTAGCATAAAGTTGTAAATAATCACATCAATAATATCAATACAAGAAAGATTCAACAAATACTTCGATCATTCAATAGAAAGAACGTGATTAATCCTATGAAAAACCTAATATAAGTTAAACCAAATTCTTCATAAATTCATAAAGATAAGAATCCAGATCTACAAGTGTTTATTAAAATAAATACCAAATGTTTGAATAATCGACATGAATTCCCCAAAATTGGATGAGTTCCTTCTTTGCTTCACATGATTCTTTAGCCTTCCATGGAGTTTTCTTGTTCCCAAGGTGAAAAGAATTGTTCCCAGATGAAGAATGGTCGAAATCCCTCTTTTGGTCGACTTTAGGGTGAGAAAAAGGCGTCCAAAAACTTTCCATAGTTGATTTGGTTGATTTCCGGAAATAAAAGATTTTTGGCCCAGTTTATAACTATGCGACCCCATGGTATAAATCCATGCGGTCGCATGGAACAAAGTGATTCAACCCTAAGCTCTCGGTGATAGACATGCGGCCGCATGTCTTTATAACCATGCGACCGCATGGTTTTGCCAATTTTCCGCCGGACAGCCTTCAGTGTTTTAGTCATATCTTTCTCTCTCGATATCCGATTGAGGTGATTTAAAGTGCGTTGGAAAGCTGACTCGATGGGATACAACTTTCATTCAGATGTCAACTTCCAATTCGATCTTATACCATGTGAAAAAGATCTAAATATGAGGCTAAAAATTGATGCAGAACTTTTCAGCATATGTGATGATATTTTGACTATATTTCATCCCGTCGACTTCTTTCCTCATCCAATTGTTGCTGAACACCCTCAAATCTTCATATCTTCATTTTGCCTTCCGAGTCATCTTTTGATATTTGCAATTTGGTCCTTGAACTTTTGTTTCTTTCATTTTGATCCCTTTTCACTTGTTTATTCTATTTTTCACCTGTTTCACCCATTTGCCACCTAAACCAAGATATAGAAACATTTAGTGCATTTCGGTGTCAAATAATCATATAAATGAAATATTAAAGGGTGAAAGACGTAACAAATGTGCTATTATCACAATCGTACGAAAAAGGAAAAATATGTGCTAGAAAGTAACCATGCGGTCGCAAGGGCTTAATCTTCCTGAACCTATATTTTCCCATGGTCAATTGTATGTTGCATTGTCTAAGCTAGAATAAGAGAAAATATAAAAGTTTTGATTAAACATTCTGTCAAAAATAAATCACATACTTGTTGCACATGAAATATTGAATTTAATACATGGCAATTAACTATTCAGAATCTTCAGTTCACATGCTTCAATACAAGTAGTAAATTTGGTTATACGTAACTTTTCTGATTGTCTTTATTTTTCTCTCATATCTTCGTTTACTAATACTCAATTGTTATTCAACTAAGGGCTAGACCATATGCTGTCAAATCTCACAATCTCACTAGCAAATTTGAGAAAAGCATTGATACAGAGTCTTCAAAAGATTGGCCACCGCAAATGGGTTTTGATGTTGTGCATATTTAGAGATCTCTGGCACAAATCCATTTACACCAAAAGGAAAAAAAACAAAGCAAGGATGATTGAAATGTTTGAAAAGAACTTTTGATCCTTTCTACTGTTCTATTGTGAAGAATGTCCTGATGTTCTCTTTTGTCTGACTAGACTACATGTAATATTTAGAAAAAAAACATAAGATTGCATGCTAAATCGCATGCTATGTTGTTCTTCCCATTGATGTTGTTGTTCGACAAAATTGTGTCTGATTCTCAATAATTGCTTGGTATTGAGCTTGTTAGTTGTCAAGAATTTCCTGGTGCTGAACTTTCGTTTCTTCACAAATTTGTGTCTTTAAATTATTACACAAATCAGACACATCAGACACTATGTGTTGCCAGCATTTCTTCCATTTCTTCTTTGGTTACATAGCTAGAACCAACAGAAGCAGAACTAAGCTCCAACTCACTTCCTAAAGTATTAGCAGTGTCTGCTAGTACGTTCTCTAATTGCCCATTCACAATGCCATCTAATACTACTTGGATATAAAATATTTAAATAATTTGTTTTGGATTTTTTTTAAAAAAAAATAAAGAAACTAAATGCACAATTTAATATACAAACATTATTAGATAATTAAATGTGAATTGATATTAAAAAAAAAAAAAAAAATCAAGTTCAAGGTTGGTGATGGTCGTGCTATCTCCTTATGGCATGACCATTGGCATCCTTTAGGCCCTTTACATGGTTTATTTGGAGATCGTCTTATTTATGATTCGGGGTTGGGAAAGGATGCCAAGGTGGCTGCCATTGTTGATGGGATGAGTTGGAGATGGCCACTAGGTTTATCTATTAACTGGTTGGAGGTGATTCACGCCACTCCCCCTACTTTCATCCCTAATCCAACTGTTTCGGATATTATGCAATGGGTTGGTGCGCCGAACGGGCATTTTACTATTGGCTTAGCTTGGGAGTCTCTTCGGCATAGGAGGGAGGCGGTTCCGTGGCATAAACTTGTTTGGTTTGGTAAGCATATTCCTCGTCATGCTTTCATTGTGTGGCTCTTTCTTTGTAATGGAGTTAATACTCAAAGCAAGCTTTGGAGGCTTGGTTTGATTGAGGAAATTAAATGTCTTCTTTGTGGGAGTGATCAAGAAGATGCAGCTCACCTCTTTTTTACTTGCCCATATTCAGAGTGGATCTGGAGGCACTTTTGTAGTAAATGTAACATACCTATCATTCACCGTCCTTGGGAGGAGCTTGTAGGTTGGATGGCACAACAATTTGGGGCTGATTCATTTCGAAATTCAGTCATTAAAACCATGTTTGCAGCCATGGTCAGTAACATTTGGCGAGAGAGAAATTTCCGTTTCTTTGATCACTCGTCTAGGCACGCTAGCTTGGTTTTCAATGATATTATGTTTGCAGTTTTTTCTAAGTTTAATACACTTTGTAATGTGGATCCCACTATGGAAAATGAGTGGATTCAACGCTCTTTGGGTTTGGACGTTGGAATTTTTTCTTGTACTACCTAGAGGAATAGTCTTCTAGCTTTTTGTCGTTGTTTTGTCTATGGAGGGGGGCCTGTCCTCCACATAGTTTCTATGGTCTGGGGTATGCCCCTGTACTTTTGTACATGATTTACTTTTGGTTATAATCCACTTACCTTAACCAAAAAAAAAAATTTTGATATAAAAAATCATGCCTGTTCAGTAGCAAAAATTGCTTAACCACTTTCTCAGTAGATATTGTTTTGGCTTCCACTTATGCATTCGTGGACATGTAATGTTTTGTACCTATGGCGTCCAAATTTTTCTCCAATCTATGGAAATGCTTCTTATATGTACTGCAATATATTTAAAAATAAATATTAAGTACTGCAACATAATTAAAAATAAATATTAGATATCTTATATAAATAAATTATACATAATTAGACAAAAATACTTGGAATGCAAGTGGATATCCATGTAATGCATATTTATAATCCTTTTGCTCATTCTGTTGCATCATTTGTACCCGTTCTAGATGTGATGCTTGCAATGAGTTTAACAGAATAAAATATGCCTTACGATCCCATGGATACTCAAGAAAGTGGTTAAGTTATTCAACCATTCTGGGAGTTCTATAATTAATAACTCTTCCAGCTGGTTTCAGTATACATTCTACCAACAAGTCCCAGCTTAAATTTATCTTCCCGGTCTTCACACATATGGAATGCTTCAAAAAGCATTATCATGCTAATCCTTTTTGTACCGTTAAAATACTGATTTCTAAGCCAATGATTATTAACATCAAGATAGATTACTTCATGACAAGGTAATCTAGTAATCAAACAAAATTCTTGCATGCCAAATCAAGCAAGATGATTATTATGCCGCACCCAAACTTCATTATTTTTTCACAGTTAACAAGCCTCATGATAAATTTGTGTACTAATTTACTACTAAATTGTTCTTCTTCTGCTATGTAAATACCTCCGTAAATAAATCCATAGAAATTACTGCACATTAAAGAAGCCTGTTGATCTGAATGTATAAATTATACAAAATCTTTAACATACCGATGGTTTGGAAATTGAGTGGTGGTAGCAGAAAACCATTGGTTTGGAGACATTATATATTCTAGAGACATCTGCAAAAATTATTCAATTGTCTGTTAGCCAAAAATCTCAACAACAATTTATATAATGAAATAGTTTGCAATCGCAGGCTGCTTTGTGCAACACAGAGCACACGGAGCCTTGCTTACAAAGCTTCTGCACGAAGCAGGGAGGCAGCAGGAAGGAGTGAGGTGAAGTGAAACCTTGGAAAAAGATGATTTTTCGGTGGCGGTGGATTGGGGCGTTGGTTGCTAGGGTTGTGGTAGAGAGAAAAATTGATTTGGCAAATGAATTGGAAGGTTTGAGTCTTTCTTTTGAATTTTTAAATAGCTCACAATTTCTTTCTATCTTTAAATTTTAAATACAAATAGGACTTTAGAAAAAATTTCAAATGTAATCAACTTCTTACATTTTCAATCAATCTAATTTTTTTTTTTAAAAAGGATTATAGTTGCAAATTCAATTCTATTACGTATCATTCCCTTATCAGCCATGGTGAGGTCTAGCAATAAGTAAAAAAAAGATAATACAATCTCATAATTTACTATCAATTCATCCAATATTTCCTTTTTTAGAGGACAAATCCATCTGGAAATCTTGGTTCAAACCTAATCAATGTGTTATTATTGTCTATTACTTTACAAATCAATTAAAGGATAATACAATATACTTATAAATAAACAAGAAAGCAAATTTAACTAGAATTAGAAATAGCAGGATGAATAAATTAACAACCAAAATCCAATGATAAATTTTTAATCACAAACCATGGCTAAATAGAAAATAAAAAATTTAAAAATTCATAGACAAGTTAGACTTCCATCAGTGTAATTTTTTTTTTGTAGAGGCTTATTGTTTAGTAGTTCAAACACGTGTTACCCATTTGTAGATTTCTCTAACATAATCTACCAACCTACAGTGAGATGTCGTATTACGCCATTTGGTCTTAAGTTTGTAGTAACATTCCAATTGTGATGTGAAGAGCTGTGAATTTGAACATTGCGTATAGACTTTGACAAATTCTGTCTAGCAAAACTTTCAAGTATATTCTGCAACGTAAAATGACAAATCAAATAAATGAATTTGAAATTATATAAAATGAATGATATCGTCACTATTAGTTGTTGGTGTCCCTTCAAAAACGGGATTATCTGCATCTAAAGTGTCTTCTTCTTTTTCTTCAGAAACAGAGTCGTATGTCATCTCTAACCTCGAGTGGTCAAATATTTTAACATCGAATGTAGAATTCCCGTTATATTCAAATACTAGAACGCCCTAGTGGACCGGAACGCTATCTTTCTTCAATAACCGGTAATTCAGTACCAAGTGTACACGTTTTCTAAAATTTCGAAATGTAATTTATTGAAGAAGATATAACGTGTCCTTGCATTCAGCGTTATTCAAATATTTTAAAGACATAACATTGGAAACGTTTCATAAAAATAAACCTAAATAACTTGTTCACCAGTTTTCATGGGCTCGTTGCATCATTCTCCATCTTCTCCTTCATCCATTCCTAAGGTAGCAACCTTTCAATCTGTAGAGAAGGGATTAAACCCGTGAGTTGAATACTCAATAGATGTCATTGGTGCATTCATGATTAAGCTATACATTTCAAAACTTGTAACTTTAAAATCTTTTCATAGTAGGATTTCCGGTAGAATCCCAATAACGTAGAGTCATGACTTAACACGACGCCTCGACTGGACATTCATGTCGTACCCGAAGGCACTATTTGACATGGAAGGGTGTGCCGTACCGAAGGTACCATTTGACATACAAACATTAATATAGATCATGCCGTACCCGAAGGCACCATTTGACATGGAAACATCATTTGCAAGAAATTTACAACCTAACACGAATTAACAACTTTGCCACCTCTACCTACCCTGATTGATACTTTGAAACTGGTTGAAAAATGCACTCCTTTGATGTCTGAAAACCGTTGAGAATTTAAGTTTGGAAAACACTTCTTCATAGCACCAAAAACTTCTAGGAAAGACTAGTTTTTCTCCCTCTCTTTTCTCTCTTTTTTCTAGACTTTCTATCTTTCTTCTCTCTCACTTTCTTTCTTCTCTTTTTTGAAAGTTCTTCTTGTGTGAAATAGTGTGGAGAACCACGAAAATGCCTCCCTTTTATATAGGAACATGTTGGTTGGGGTCACTAAATGCATTCTTAAAGGTTGAACCTTTTCACTTTCTTGGAGTTATGTGTGAAGGAGTAATTTAGGAGGTTAAATGCACAAATTGGTGGGGTTTAACTCTGCAAAACGTGGGTAGTCACTCCTTGGACATTTAAGAAGGTAATTGAAGAGATTAAATGTCTAAATTCCAGAAAGAAAATGAGAATTCTTCATTTTCAGGCAATGTCGGTCGACCGGATCGCATCTTCGGTCGACTGAACATCTGTAGGTCCCTTGAACAGGAAGCTGCAGGAGCTTTTGGCTGACCTACGGTTGACCGAAAGTGGAGTTTCGGTTGATCAATTGGTCGACCGAAAGTTGGTTTGCTCAACCGAACTTCACTGAAATTCGGTACTTGCTTCTAATTCGGTATGTGCCATGACCAAATACGGTATTTGCCAAATAATGCAATTTTAGTCATAAAATTGTTGACCTAGACCTTGGAAAGACATTAAATTTCATCCAACTTCATCAAATAACTTTAAAAATAAGCTCGAGTTGCAAATTTGAATTTTCATGACTTGTAAACATATTGGACTATTATTGGGCTTCCTTTCCTTATGTGGGCTGGGCCCTTACTCTTCATAAAAATTATGAGCCTACTTCCATTAAATTTTTCGGGCTTCTACAATAACCATCTTTTAAGTTATGATGGTCATAAAATTGTTGCCATCCACCAGCTAAATATATCTTTTCATTTACCATTTCCAATTGTATGTTAACAATTATACCGTCGTACCCAATCAAACGTATTGTATCGCTAAGTTGATGTCCCGAATAATTCACAAAAGATCTAGAAACCATCTATAACAAAAATATAAGCATGAAATTTAATCAGTTGTTTATTAATATATAATTTTAAAAATTTGAAAGAATAAATTATTACGTAACTAACCAGAAGAATGTTATGGTTCAAGGAATGAATGATAATTTTGAAGAATCGGTGTGGAACATCCATTTGAAGATTTTTTTTGAATGGTGTACACTTCCCAGCCAAAAATAAAACTGAAATAAACCGCATATATGATGAACAAATAAGAACTTAACTTTAAAATAGAGAGAAAAATTAGTGATCACAGCAACAATGAATTTATAATGAACAAAATTGGTCATGCAACAAAAAATATAAAAAATAATCTCAATGACAAACAAAATCTACGTAAAAAGTTTAAAAAATAAATAAATTGTTGTAAAGAGAGCATGATGTTTGAATGAACACAGCCTGCAAATTTTTTCAGATCCGCTTGCTAAAGAATGAAAAGAGCTGAAGAATGAAAAAGAAATAATTAAGTATTTATGATTCACCTCTTGATTTGACAAAAGATTCACAAGAAGAGCTTTTTCTTTTCCCAGATTTGACAAGAGCTTTACAAGATGAAAGAAACAAACAAAATGAGAAACAAACAAAATGTGATTGCTCTTCCTAGGAGAAAATAAAAATGAAGAAAAAAGGAAGTTACTTTTTTGGCAAACAGTTGAATCTTTGTTACTTTCTGTAATTTTTCACCACATGCTAAAATGATTATGAAGCAAAGCAATCAACCAAAAATTCTGAAAACCTACCATCTTTACACTAATGCAGGTACAAAAAATACAAAATTCGTGCAACGCACGTTGTGAAAACGACTAGTGCTAATGAAAGTTACAATATTATATGATATGATATGAAAAGGCCATCCGATACCAAATATATTATATATTATGAGCTCTTACCGGTTCTAAAGATATGATATGACGGTATGATATTTTGACGCATGATTTAATACTTTTAATTGGGATTGCATAATTATCCTATTGAGTATCCACATATACTCACCATTTTCCTGCCTCTCACAGATTAGAACATGTCGTTGGTTGGTGGGCGATGAGGTGCTATCGTGGTGCCAGAAATTATGAGACTCAATAAAATAATCCAAAGTAATAAGATATTTTCTTTTAATTTCAGAAATTTCTTAGCTTATTTTATAAGAACTTCTATTTAGAAATTTTAGACATGTTTACCTTTAGTTTATTTTATATTGACTTCCATTTGGGGATAAGAAATAAGATTTATTTGATTATGCATTCCTTAAGTGTCATTTTGCACTTGTAGGAACAATTTTGATTTACAATCAAATGCAGAATAAAACGTAAAATTTGCACGTTGATCTTATCATATGATTACTTTAATTGGAAAATTTTTCCAACAATATGAAATTCCAAAATTCACTTGCCAATAATCCAACTCTTTTTTTTTTTTTTTTTGAATTTCAAAGAATGTGAAAGTTAATAGTTTAAAATTTGTGAATCATATAAGGTATGTGGTTTAAATATAAAATTTGATCATTTTATTAAAAAATTTGGTAGCGATTTCAAACTTAAAAATTTGATATCAGAGCGAGGTTTAATTTTCTATGGTCATATATATGTCTTTTCAAAATTTGAGTTTTGAAAAAAAGTATGAAAGTGAACATTGCATGTGGTTCACATGAACTGTGTGTGTGTAGTTTAAATGATATATTAATTTGAATTGTTATGTGTATTAAATGTGTATGTAATTAACCTTACCATTATGTGGTATCTATTAATTATTAATAGATAATTCTTAGGATATAATTAAAAAAAGTTTGGCGTGAACAGTGACAGCGCGTCATTGTGCTGTCACTATTCACGTGAACTGAACAGTAAAAAAATTTAATTAAATGATTTTAATATGGCAGAGATTTCTAGGATTTTCCTAATTAAATGTAATGGGACAAATCAAGAAGCTTTATGTGTGTGTATATATATATTTTTATCGTTTAAGTCCCTAATTTATGTACGAAATTGAAAGACATTTAGCACTCAACGGTCCCATCAATCGATCCCCTCCGACGACTCTAAGGTATATAAAGGGGGTAAGAAGATGAATTTATTTAAACTTTTTGCACGACTTTTAAAATGCATACGTTTACATTTTTAAGTAAGGAAGCTTGTTTTCTCACTAAAGTATGATATGTATCACGATAAAATAGGTATAATGTTTTAGATTTAGTACATGTATGTGACGGGTGGTTTAATATTAATTTTTCGGAAATGGCATCACCTATCCACACGAATTTGATGCATGACTTATTACGAGCGATACAAGAATTGAGTAGGCAAAATCAAGCACATTCACCAAGAAATGCACCACCACCACAAAACGCATCATCGGTTGCCCCTGGAGCTATTTCAGTGGTTGAGAAGTTTCGTAGGTACAAGCCTCCTACTTTCGTCGGAGGTTCCGACCCATTGGCTGTTGAGATTCCTACTATGCGCAGAATTCATGTTAATTGGAGTAGCCGGTCACTGGTGGAAATCTGTCACATGCACTAGGACCTAAGAACAACAACGTTACCTGACTTTGGAACATTTTAAGGATGAAGGCAAAGTACTTCGCACAGGCGTTGAGAGATTTCAAGGAATCATAATTTTTGCAACTCAGACAGGGAAACATGTCACTTACTGATTACGAGAAGTAGTTTGAACAGCTCTCAAGATATGCTCCGCATTTGGTAGATACACAAGTTAAGAAGATCAGGAGGTTCGAGAATGGACTACGTCCGGAGATCGGCATGATCATTATGTCCCATCATTTTACTTCATATTGTGAAATGTTGGAGAGGGCTCATGCTATTTTTTGTTAGATGACAACATTTAAACAGTATGCCCAACAGAGCAAGGAGTCATTGGCAAAAAGAAAATGGAATGATCGAGCAAAGACAGACGTAATCGGCAGAATAAAAGACCAAGCATCGGAGTTCATATTGGTGGGACGAGTGAGAGTATTACACCTTGTCCTAAGTGTAATAAAGTCCACAGGGGTGAATACCTATTTGGGAAGAACATGTGTTTCTGGTGTGGTAAATCCCGACACATTGCTCTCAACTGTACAGGGCCTCCAAAGAAAAAAGGATGATGATCAGGACAGGAACAAGAGAGGGAATGCTCGAGTTTTTGCACTAAATCAGCATGAGGCAGAGCAAGACCCAAATGTGTAGCATGTATTTTTATTACCATTTAGAATTCCTGTTTAGGTTCTTGATTTTTCCCTCCTCCATCGCTAAATCTTACATTATAATTACGAAAACAGGTATTATGTTATTATCTGATGTACCTACTTAGAGACTGACGGAAAAATATTACATGCGGATTTATACCTTTTGGAGATAAAGGATTTCAACGTTAATTTAGGCATGGACCAGTTGAGACTCAATCATGCGATCATTCAATGTCACAAAAAAAGAAGTATTATTTCATAGACCGAGAGAGAAAGAGTTTCATTTCCTTGGAACAAAGTTCAAATCCGTAACTCGTCTCGTATCAATTTTACAAGCGGAGAAGATGTTATGAAAATGAGTATGTCAGGGATTCCTAGTTAATATCATCGGTTCTAAACATCCAGAAACAACTGTTATTGATATTAGTATCGTGCTAGACTTTGCGAATATATTTTCAGAAGATCCATCAGGCATTCCACAAGATTAAGTGAAATTTACAATTGACTTGGTTCCCGGAGCAGCACCATATCTAAGACTAGCGGTGGCAATCGAACCAAGCGGCTCGTCAGCTCGGTCGCTCAGCTCCCAAAAAAACGAGCCACGAGTGGCTCAGGTTCGTCTTTTAGACGAGCCCGACACGAGCCGAACAGGCCCGCTTTCTAGACGAGCTACTCGGCGAACTACTCGTGTAACAAGCTTGGAAAATATGAGCCCGACACAAGCCGAGCAGGCCCGCTTGCTAGACGAGCTACTCGGCGAACAACTCGTGTAATAGGCGAATTTTTTTTTGAAAAAACTAAAAAGCAATGACCGTTTTAGTCCTTTAAATTTTTTTTCTTTTCAATTTCATTTTTCTTCCCCTATAAATACCCATCCATCAACATTTTTTCCCAACAGACTTACTATCAATCGCTCATTCTTTACTATACTCTTTACAAATCATTATCAATATATCAATATATAATTTTCATTCACTTCTCAATTCTACTTCACTTCTTTTTCAACATTCAATTTCAATTATTCACAAATGGATCTACGCTCATTTATTGAAAACTTGTTCGATGTCGGAGTCGGGGGTGAATCACATATGCCCCACAATCAATTTGAGAATGAATTCGTCGGTCTAAATGAATTACCCAATCTAGAAAATATTCAAGATTTCGATGTTCATGAAAGTAGTCATCCAATTGATTTGGATGACATTGATGTCAGTCATCCAATTGATTTGGAACGGGATGATGAACATGTATTAGATATTCCCGATGCAAGAAGGAAGAGAAAGGGGAAGAAGCAGACAAAATGTTGGGACCATTTTAAATTTCTTCAAACTAGTTGTGTGATCGATGGACTTCCAGAAACCAAAACAGTATGTAAATACTGTCAACAACGATTGGCATGGCAAAAAGTTTGCCCTTTTTTTCGTTGCTTTTGTTTTATCTTTTCTTCCATTTCCACCTTTTTGTTTGTTCTTTCAATTTTAATTAAAAAAAATTTATGTAATAACTTTTTAAAAACTTTTTGTCTGAAATTAATTTAGTTTTTCATTAATATCCGTGCAAAATGAATCTACTTTTAGCAGTCACAATTCGATTCGCTTCATTTTTTGAGATTATGCTTTATTTTGTTATCTCTTGTTCAATGTTCTAACATTTGAGTTTTTGCAGGATTGAATATGCGAATTTTTTTTTTGAAAAAACTAAAAATTAGTGACCGTTTTAGTCCTTTAAATTTTTTTTTTTTCAATTTCATTTTTCTTCCCCTGTAAATACCCATCCATCACAACATTTTTTCCCAACAGACTTACTATCAATCGCTCACATTCTTTACTATACTCTTTACAAATCATTATCAATATATCATTCATTCTATAACTCTTCTACATTTTATTTTGTATTATAATCTTGATTTTACAATCTATTTTCTACACTACTATATAATCTCCATTCACTTCTCAATTCTACTTCACTTCTTCTTCAACATTCAATTTCAATTATTCACAAATGGATCCAAGCTCATTTATTGAAAACTTGTTCGATGTCGGAGTCGGGGGTGAATTACATGTGCCCCACAATCAATTTGAGAATCAATTCGTCGGTCTAAATGAATTACCCATTCTAGAAAATATTCAAGATTTCGATGTTCATGAAAGTAGTCATCCAATTGATTTGGATGACATTGATTCCAGTCATCCAATTGATTTGGAACGGGATGATGAACATGTATTAGATATTCCCGATACAAGAAGGAAGAGAAAGGGGAAGAAGCAGACAAAATGTTGGGACCATTTTAAATTTGTTCAAACTGGTTGTGTGATCAATGGACTTCCAGAAACCAAAACAGTATGTAATTACTGTCAACAACGATTGGCATGGCAAAAAAGCATTGGAACCACCCACCTCAACCGTCATTACAAAACATGTGCAGCCAAACATGGGCTTTTTCCTACTAGTCAAACGCAACTACAATTTGGTAGTCCGGGCAGCGGTGCTACTACTACGCCACTTAATACGTGGATATATTCGGAGGAAACAACTCGAACATGAATGGTGAAGTACGTTGCCAGAGCTGACTTGCCACTAGTAGTAACGAACAACCAACATTTCGTTACCTTTGTGAAAGAATGTTTTCAACCGAGGTACGTTGGGGTGAGTCGAAATACTCTTCGTTCTAATACAATAATTTTTTTCAAAAAACAAAGCAAGTATTGATTGTCGATTTAGAAAAATATGGGTGTGTGATATCTTTAACTTTTGATAGATGGGAAGGGATTAATAAAATAAGTTATATAGCTGCAACTGCACACTATATATACCCACTTTGGATCATGCATAAAAACTTATTGAGTTCCCGTACAACGGTAACATATTATTAGAGAATATAAATGCGAGAGTAAAATTCGTTCTTTTACGTTCGACAACGCTTCTGTAATTAAGCCTGTTATCGATAAATTGCATAGAGTACTTCAACCTGATTTCGGAGGTTTTTTATTTCATATTCGATGTGTATGCCATATTTTTAATTTAATAGTACAAGACGGTTTAATGTTAATGATTCAATTCAACGAATTAGGAATGCACTAATCTATATCACGATTGCACCTTGTAGAAATCAAGCATTTGAGGAATTTTGTGTTGAAAATGGGGTGTCGCATACAAAAACCTTTATTAGTGATGTAAGACATAGATGAAACTCTACATACTTATTATTAAAATCATGTGAATGTTTTGATCATTTAATTACTGATTTTTTTAACAATAGGCATATTAGAGATGACGACGATACTATTTTGAATGAATCCAATTGGAATTTAGTTATTAAACTTAAAAAAAATTGAAAAGTTTGTATGATTCTACAAATATTTTGTCTGGTGTTTATTATCCTACTAGTTGTATGGTCCTTGAACGTCTTTATATAATTGCTAGGGCTTTTAATATATTTAAAGATGACCCCGATTTTAGTTCAGTTATATTTTCCATGGAAAAGTTTAGAAAATATTGGGAAGACTTGCCCATGTTATTCCTTTAACATGCGTCATGGACCCCCGTTATAATTTATTGGGTACTAAATTTGTAATTGATCGAATTTAAAGATCGTTAACTTTTAACGTACCTATTACTTATAGGAATTTGAAAGCAATTTTATGTGAAATGTATGAACTCATATAGATATGGGTACACATATTACTCGTGTATCCTCCGACTCTACAAATACTCCTCCCACTAATATAGCAGATGATGATGCTGAAGTTATAAATTTATTCGAAAGCATGAACTCAAATAGATATGATTCAACTGCATATGCATGTGGTTCCTCTAGTAGTAGTAATTTGTCTTTCACTACATGTACCCAAACATCTAGTTATAGTCCAAATTCGT
The DNA here is from genome assembly GCA_019395295.1 of Osmanthus fragrans. Classification (NCBI taxonomy): domain Eukaryota; kingdom Viridiplantae; phylum Streptophyta; class Magnoliopsida; order Lamiales; family Oleaceae; genus Osmanthus; species Osmanthus fragrans. The sequence goes on along the minus strand of CM033348.1, from coordinate 11,328,737 downwards.
TGCCTCTAAATTAATTGATTACTTTAATTGAGGTCGAGGTATCATCAGCTAAAGGTAGCAAGCGACATACCAAAAACTGCTTTTAGAACTTATTGTGGACATTATGAATTCATGGTCATGCCTTTCGGTTTGACCAATGCTCTAGCCGTATTTATGGATCTCATGAACTGAGTGTTCCATCAGTACTTGGACCAGTTCATCATAGTGTGTATTGACGACATACTCGTGTATTCCAAAGATAAGAAACAACACAAAGAACAATTCTCAGTAGTACTCGAAACTTTGAGGTAGGAGAAATTATATGCCAAATTCAGAAAGTGCGAATTCAATCGATTGGTTTCCTAGGTCATGTAGTTACCGCTCATGGAATTGAAGTAGACCCTGTTAAAGTAGAAGAAGTAACAAATTGGCCTAGATCGACCAATGTGGGCGAAGTCCGCAGCTTCTTGGGATTGGCTAGTTATTACATGAGATTTATTGAGGGTTTCTACAAAATAGCAGGTCCGATGACTCAATTTACTAGAAAAGGAGTGAAGTTTTAATGGACGAAAAAGTGTGAAAAATGTTTTCAGGAACTCAAGCAGAGGTTGGTTTCGGCTCCTGTATTGACGATACGTGAAGGTTCATATGGGTTTGTAATAAAATAGTGACGTCTCAAAGTAGGGTTTGAGCCATATGTCCTGATACAACATGAAAAAGTGATTGCTTATGCCTCGAGACAATTGAAGCAGTATGAACGGAATTATAAAGATATGGCGTCACTACCTATATGTACGAGGGAAGTGTGAAATCCATATGGACCACAAGGGTCTCAAATACTTCTTCACATAGAAAGAACTGAAAAATAAGACAGAGGAAATGGTTAGAGTTAGTGAAAGATTACGACTGTACAATTCTTTACCATCTGAGTAAGGCTAATGTAGTCGCAGATGCCGCAGACAGAAGGACAGATCGCAGTTAATAGTTTTACCCACAGTGTAGGAACACTTTATAAAAGACTTTGAGAAGCTAAAGCTAGAAGTCATCACGCTGTCGATCTAGACTTGTAGCAAGAATAAAAGCGTTTATGATTTAACCTACTCTTCGAGATCGAATCAAGGATGCACAAGATAAGGATCCATTTCTGTAGAAAAGGTTGAAATTGGTATGAACATATAGGATTTGAAGTATCTGCAGATAAAGCACTAAATTTTAAAGGAAGATTGTGTGTACAAGGATGAAGATATAAGAAACAAGATATTGGAAGAGGCTTACTCCACCCTCGTATGCTGCATATCCAGGCAATACAAAAATGTATCTCGATCTTCGAGATACATTTTGGTGGAGAAACATGGAGAGAAATTGGTCTGTTTGTAGATTATATTGTCTGTCAGCAGGTCAAGGCAGAACATCAAAGGCCTTCAGGACTACTTAAACCGTTGGATATTCCAGAATGGAAATGGGAACACATAGCGATGGACTTTGTCGTAGGCTTTTTGAGATAAGCAAGAGGTCACAATGCTATTTGGTAATGGTTGATCGTTTGACGAAGTCAGCCCATTTTCTGCCAATCAAAGTAAATTTTAATATGGAGTAGCTCACACAGTTATATAACATAGAGATAATCAGATTATATGGGGTTCTAGTCACAGTTGTTTCATATAGAAATCTGAGGTTCACATCAAAATTTTGGAAAAGCTTACAAGAAGCCATGGGGACGAAATTGAAATTTAGCACTGCTTATCATCCACAGACGGATGGGCAATCGGAAAGAACCATTAAGACTCTTCGTGGTAGTTGGGAAACACATCTACCGTTAGGGGAGTTTGCTTACAACAATAGCTTTCAGGCCACTATAGGCATGGCTCCGTACGAAGCTCTTTCTGGTAGGAAGTGCAGATCCCCATCCATTGGGATGAGGTTGGAGAGAATTATTGAACGAACAGTCGAGACAATTGATAAGATTAAAGCAAGAATAAAGACAGCATAAGATCAATAGAAAGTTATGCTGATGGCAGAAGAAAGGATTTGGAATTTCAAGTGGATGATAAAGTTTTTCTGAAAGTATCGCCAATGAAGGGCGTGTTGAGATTTGGCAAGAAGGAAAAGTTGAGAACACGATATATTGGACCTTTCGAAATTCTTGAAAAGATCGATGTTGTGGCTTACCGACTCGTCTTATCACCTGAACTCGCAGCAGTGCATAACGTATTCCATGTTTCGATGCTCAAAAAAATATGTTCACAATCCCAATCATGTGGTGAGTTATCAAATATTGGAGGTACAAAAAGACTTATCATACAAAGAAGTCCCGACGAAGATTTTGGATAGAAAAGTGCATCAACTCAGGAACAAAGAGATTACCCTAGTCAAAGTTTAATGACGAAATCATGGACTGGACGAGTGAACTTTGGAGAAGGAAGATGAACTTAAAACTAAGTGTCCAGAACTCTTCGATTAGCCAAGGTAATTTTCAAGAACGAAATTTTTTTAAGTAGGGTAGATTGTAAAGCCCCGAAAATTTTATTAAAAAAATAGAATTTATTGTTTTCAATGCTATATATGTTTTTGGAAGTTAAAGGACTATAGAGAAATTAGTTGTAAATTCTTATTTTGGGTCAAATAACTAAATTTTGTTGAACTAGAATTAATATACAAATTTTGGGTTCATTATGTAGCTAGGGGTGTCAACGAGCCGAGCCGATTCGGGTCGCGAGCCCAAAATCAAGGCTCGGGCTTTTTGCAATTGGCTTTTTGCGGGTCCGAGTCGAGCCGAACACAAGCTCACTTGTCTCGGGCTTTAGGCTCGGGCTTTTCCGAGCTCGATTTTTTATTTTTATTTTTTGTATTTTTATATTCTTTATTTATAGGTATGAGAAATGTGTTTGGTGAACTCACTTGAATGTCATCATATTATGTTAGACCCGCCATGATATTTCAAAAAATTCGTATAATGCTATTAAAGTACTAATACTTGAGTCATGACCAATACTTGAATTGCATTAATATATATATATATATATAATTATCTATGTTTAGTACATTAATGGAATAAAGTATACATCTTATGCTATACTACTTTAACATTTTTTTTTTAAAAAAAATAATTTTTTACAAAGTTACAACTTACAACCCTCCTCATTTTTTGGGGCTTGGGACTGGCTACAATCAATGCAGGCGGAGTTAAAATTGTACACGAATAAAATATTTCGTGTACAATTTTTCTTGAAACAAATAAATTTAAAAATTACATATGGTTTTGACATTAATTAATTTAAAAACTTACAATATCTTATGTTTGGATCTGCTGTAATTTTTCGGCCATTATACTGTCAACTACTTCTTGAGTACGTAAATCCGTACTTCCCAGTCCTTCGAGCATATTAAAGCCTCTAATATATCTTCTTTTAGTTTTGATCGTTCGTCTGATAAAATTCGACCACCTAATAAACTAAATGCAGCCTCCGATGCCACTGTAGGCATCAGAGGTGTTAGTAGATCACGTACAATTTTTGATACAATTGGATATTGCCTTTCGTTACACCTCCGCAATGGTAAAAGACTAAATTCTTCTGGATTTAACATACTACGAATGTCTACGCACAATACCTAGCTAACTCAGAGGAAATTTCTATATTTGTGTCATTAATATTTATCATTTTAGATATTGATGAACTAGAACTAAGTGAAGGAACACTAGTATTGGTGTCCAAAAAACTCCATAAATTAATTGAATTTCTTGAAATATTACTTGAAGAAGGATTTTGGGAAGTAGAGCTTCTCTGACCTTCTTTTTCTGGGTAATAGTTATATATTTCATATAATGTTGATTCTATATGCACATGTGATAATTGTAAATTCATGAAATTATAGATCTCATTTATAATAGTTTTTGTATCATGTATATTAAGTCGAGGGTCCATAACTGAAGCTAAAATAAATAAAGAAGGCAATTCTTCCCAATATTTACGAAATTTTAATTCCATAGAGCGGACTACATCAACAAACAATGGCAAACTCCTATATTTATGAAATGCTTGTGGAATGTAGAAAAAATTGATGTAAAACAAGTGAAGATGTAGGATAATAAACGGCGCTACATTCCTTTGTGGCGTCGAAAAAAGGTTTTAAAAAATTCTTCGCATAAAATGCAATAGACCATTCCCAATCTTCCAAATTATATTCGGGTCCATATGTACGCCTACCATTATAATACATTAAAATAATTGTATCATTATTTTCACACGAATGAAACATAAGATATGTAGAGTTCCATCTATGTTTACATAAGTTACAAATGATTTCTCTGCTAAGCCATACTCTGCACATAAACTGTTAAATGTTTGCTTTCTTGATGGCGACACAGTAATAAAATTTATTGCATGTCTAATTTTATTTAAAGGTGATTTTATATGTTCTAATCCATCTTTGACAATCAAGTTGACAATGTGACATACACAACATTGATGAAAAAAGTGAAACTAGCATTATCACATTATCACACTAGCATTATCAAAAGTGAAACTTTTCCATATCTTGTATACCATATTCCTGTATGATTTCTTTTAAAATCATGTATATATTAGTAGCATTATGAGGATATTCTACACATCTAAATTCAATAATTCTTTTATGTAGAATCCGCAAGTGATCAATATAATGAGCTATAACAACAATATAACCTTTTTTATTACCACCAGTCCATAAATCAGAGGTAAACTATATAATACTATTAAAACTCTTTAGTTGTTCAATAGTAGTTTGGTTTTTTTGTTATATAATTTTATAGAATCTGAATGAAGAGTGTTTCTACAATAAGAAGTATACCTGAGTTGAAGATATTGCTACACAAGTTTGGTAAAGTGCTTTGACTCAATCATCGTAAGCGGCATCTCTGTAGCAGCCATTCCTTCATGAAATTTTTCCTGTGAATATACAAATGTGGAAAGAGTATTATTAGAACCGCCAAACACTAGTTCGGTCTGTTTTGGGTCGTTATCGACTGGTTTTGCTTTGCAACTCCTTGTTATGTGCAGGAGTTAATACCTCAAAACAGATTTCAATTGAGGATGAAATTGAAGACATGCTACACTACAAAAAGAATACATCCTTCTTTCATCTTATTTATCAATCCTGCATTCGCAATCATCCACCTCTGTAAAATTTAATCCAAGTTTTCTTCTCAAATTTTACACTACACAGGTAACAGTTAACACTTAACACAACAAAGAAACAAAAATAATAGAAATTGAATTTTTCTGTTTTATAGTTTGAAACCAGAAAAAATACATAAAAAATATTATCTTTCTTACAAGGGGAAATCAAGACTTTCATGAGCTAAAAGAGGGGAAATCAATGGCTGGGTTCCCGGTTTCATTGGTCATTACTTGGGCGAAGAACCGGTCACCGAAGATCGATGCCCGCGCGTCGACAATTTAAGCTAGAGCAACTAAGATGAGAAGGAGAGATTCAAGAGAATGAGAATGAGGTAGTGAGATATTTTAGGGCTTCATTTGGTCTGTTTAGTGTTTATGAATGAAGAGGTATCTGTTTTCCATTTTTCTTTTCTTCATTTTTTTTTGTGGGTAGGTTCGGGCGGTTTTATTCGGGTTTTACTGGTTAACCTGTGAACCAACCCGACCCGCCAGGCAGCCCACAGACCCAAACCCACTCAAAAACAAACAAAAAAGACCCAAACCAGTCGATTCGGGTTGGTTTGGGCGGTTTGTTGAGTCCGATCGATTTTTTGCCAACTCCTAAGTGTGAGAATACCAATTCTAGGTAAAGGAAACTTCTCACTTATAATATATATCCACTTATACGCTTATTAATCATCCAAAACGTGTATAAGTTTCAAAACGTACAAAGGTTACATTTGAATATTCAATTGGTATGTTAATATATTATTTATTTCAGTCAGTCTTCTCTCATACTGTCCGATAGTTGATAGTAGAATTCAAAAAGAAACTGACTAGTTATTTATTTTCTAGGTTTAAATGAATGATATATATTTGGAAAAACTCCGTCTATCCTATTATCCTGTATCAAAATTGGTATGTTATTTTAATTTCATTTTACTATTATGTCTTCTATTTCAAACTGGTTTAGTCGAAATAGTAGTAATAGAGAAAATAGAAATAATAATTTTTCAAACGTTTTTCAAAGTGAAGAAAAGATTGATCAAGCATCTGCATCAAATTCTCATGAATTTCAAATTTCTCAAATAGAACAAAAATTGCATAACTTGACTATTTCAAAGGTAGAAAAATCTTCTATCTATGAAATAGGAAAGTTGGATTTTACTCAAAATTATGTTATCAAAACTTTGGAACAAACTATTCCAATAAAAAAATCAAAACTCTTTTATCAATCTATTTTCTAAAGAAGCTATCGAAGCTCATAGAAAGAAATTCAAATATCTTCATATTGGACTAGTTCAAATTGCTGTTAAACTTATGTTTAGACTTGGTTTAGATATTCCTGTCCTTTTAACTTTGAGAGATAAAAGGCATCTCGATTTTGAAAATTTGTTACTATTTGTTATTGAATCAAATCTTGAAAATGGACTGGTTTATTCAAACTGCTATCCTAATTTTTCTATAAGTCTCAATGATGGAGCTGTTTTAAAAACTCTTAACCTCCATGTTCAAACTAATTTTGATTTTGATGATACTTCAAGTCCTTTTACTGTTATTTATCGAGTTTATTATAAACTCATGAATACTCATCTCAATATTCGTGCTCTCAATTCTTCTCCAAGAGATGAGAGTCTTCTTGTTGAGTTTAATCCTCTTCAATCAACAACTATTATTCCAAAACGTATTCCTTGGGATCTTCAAACAAGAGCTTTAGAATGGAATTTTGAGAATGCTCAAAATACCTTCTGAAGCAAAAATTAATCCTAGTTAGATTATCAATCTTCCTGACGGAAGTGTTAGGACGTCTTTTAAAGGATCTTCTTCCAGATCCTCTTCATCTAGACCTCCTACTGCTTCTTTATCAAATCTGCAGAGATCTTGGTCTTCCAGAGTAGAAGATCGAAATAAAGGCTGTTCTGCTAGAAGATCTACTTCCTCTCTTCAAGGAGTTGACTTTACTCCTAACATTCCTAAACCTCAACATGGACCTGTAGAAAGAGACGATGAATCAGATCCACCTAGTTCACCAACTTTATCCCCCCACAAATTCAGGCGAAGAATTCGTAGTCCGTAAGAGGACGGGGTTTATTTATGTAAGAGGTTTAGACCTATTTTCCAACATAAATTCAGAGATGTTTAGATCTGCCCTTCTTCAATGTCTTGATTTTCAACTATCCTTGGTTCAATGGCTCTTTCCCTTGACCATTGTCATTGAGCCTATCTTACTTACTCTTTTAGTGTTCGGGTTTAATGTGTTAATGATTTCATAAAAGAACTCTATAGATTATAACGACATGCTCACTAATCTTTCATTTCAAATCCTTTAGATTCAGTTTTTAAGGTTAACACATCCAAAATATTTGGATCCGTTAGAGATACCGAGAAATCTGGAAAACAGTTAAAATAAACTAGGCCACTACATAAACTAGTTTTAATTAAACCAAGTAAACTATCATTAAATTTTAACTACCTCCAATCTCTTAAGGCCATGTGTAAACATGCATTTAATCCTTCATTAGTAAGTGGTTTAAGAGCTACTTGTGCTAACCCTATATGTAAAAATTTATATTTTTTCTCTCCATTTTAAGGATCTAGCAATCTAATAGTTTCAAACCGTTGTTTAATAGGGACGGTTTGTTCAACAACCTTGATTATCTTCTTTGACTCTAAGTCAAACCTTCCTGTATGATATAAATTTCTTTGTTTTTTGCACTAGGTAAATTCCAAATCTTTAAGTAAGTTTCAGATTCTTGTTGAAGCACATTTTTTTAAGAGTCATTTTGGTAAATAATCGGATGATGTACCAGTAACCCAGCCAAAGGTATTTTTCAGCATTGGTTTTGGTTAGACTATAAAATTATGCAATTCTCAAATTTTACCAAGTTTTAGCCACCATTGGCCACAACAGGACCTCCAAGCACCCCCCACTCAGAGATAAACACATATTTACTAGTACATCCTACCTCCTCCATAATACTATATAACATTAAATGCAAGTAAATTAAAACTTAAAAAGTATTAACCATAAAAACGAAAAGATACTCTCTTTTTTTAACGAATTTAAATTTCTAGTTATTAAAAATATAGAGTGAAGCATTTGAATATAAACACATGAGATTACTTTTCCTAGTTATTAAAAATGTATCACAAGGGAGATTCAACATCTAGGAAGAAGAACGACCAATTCTTTATGTTGAAAGCCATGCAGCAATAATTTGAGCGAATGAATATGGTGTTTATTAAAAACTAGGGATAGAAAGGATAGACAAGATAAGGTGATTGCAAGTTTACAAAGGGAACAACCATGCCTTGGAGGTAGGTGTGGAAGAGGTTAGGAATGGAAATGAGGATGAAATAGCCTTCGAAGTGGTAGTGGACATATTTGACCTTAGAAGAGGTAGGTGTGGAAGAGGAGGTCCAAGGAGAGACTTCGATGGCTGAGATGAGGGAGTTGATCGAAACTTGAGTCGTATAAAAATGAAAATACCTTCCTTGCAAGGTGGAAATGAATCTGAAGTTTATTTTTAGAGGGGTAGAAGTTGGAATTGATATTTGGTTGCTATAATTATTCTGAGGAGAAAAGGGTGAAGCCGACAGTGATTGAATTCCTGATTATGCAATAATATGGTGTGATCAATTGGTGAAAAATAAGAGGAAAATTCATGAGACCCGTAGAAACCTCACATAAAAGCTCTCATGAGGATTAGATTTGTACCTAGTCATTACTATAGGGATCTTTAATAAAAAGTTACAGAGCCTTACTCCAGGTACAAGGAGTGTAGAGGTAATCCAAAAAGAGATGGAGGTGGCTATGATTAGGTCTAATGTTGAGGAGGATAGGGAGGTCACGATGACCAGGTTTTTGAATGGCTTAAATTGGGATATAGCCAATGTAGTTGAGTTACCAAACCATGTGGAGTAGGAGGACATGGTGCACATGGCTATGAAGGTGGAGAGACGATTGAAAAGGAAAGGAACATCAAGGTATTCTTTGGGTTCTAATCCTCCTTGGAGAACAAAGTGAAATAATAATAATAATAAATAGAAGTTATGGGACTATTTCAATGAGTAAGACCTAGGCATCTAGGGAAAAAGAAGAGGTAGCTAACAAAAATAAACCAAAGGCAGATTCTCAACCTTCTAAGAATAGGGATATCTAACATTTTAAACTCTTGGATTTAGGGCACGTTGTATCACGATGCTCAAACAAAAGGGCAAAATGAGAATAATAGTGATGAGATGTCCTAGTTTCAGGATGACAATGATGGTGATGGGGTAGTGATGTGAACCCACTTGTAGGATACGAACCTCAAGAAAGCTAAAATAAGAGTTAGAACCTGACCCAATGATTTTTTGAATCAAGAACTAAAGTTTGAAGGGTTGAACGCCACAAAGATTGAAAATCTTTGATAAGAACCGGATAGTTCAATTAAGAACATGAATGAATGCAAATCCTCGCTTTGTACACTTATCACTTAGATTATATGTTAATATTGTTACAATAAATATAGCCTTATACAGGCAGACTTAAAGAACCTAATTTACTCGAAAGATAACTATATAAACACAACAAAATAGAGTACAAAACCAATTGAAAAACAAATCCCATGTGGCCATCCAGGACCAGGAAGCCATGCGTGCGCATGGTTAGGATGGATTTTCGAATCAGCTTATCTTCTTCATGCCCATCTTGAAATTTGGTGTCTTGTTTGTTGCACTTGAATGAGTCCACGTAGCTTGGACACTTACATAGTTTCCTTGATCTTCTTTGCTCTTGATCTTGTTATTGATTTCGAAACATGTAAAGGATCCTTGCTTGTCGGCCTTCCATGATATTGTCGGCGCATCGTGAATCATTCCCTTCCTCTTCAAAAGAATTTGACCTCGAGTCTTCACTACATCAAAGAGAGAAAGGTCAGCAATATTAAAAGTAGTAGACACATTATACTCACCGGAAAGGTCCAATTCGTAGGCATTGTCATTAATCTTGTCAAAGATTTGGACTGGAAAAAACTTCTTTCGCATGTGACCCAATCTCTTGTTTCAAATATCTATCACATGTCTTCTTCCTTTATTGGCTTGGAATACTGTTCATTCTTCTTTTCAATTTGATGATGAACCTTCTAATGGATTGACTTCACCAATTCAGCATTCTTCTTCCCAAAAATTCCAAAAAGAGAATAAGTAGCAGCAGAATGCATGGCTATATTTGTATGCAAACTCTATAAATGTTAGCAACCCTCCCAACTTTCAAATCTTTATTGATTATAGTGCACAAAAGTTGAGTTAGTATTCTATTAAGTACTTCAGTTTGTCTATCTGTTTGTTGTGATATTCAGTAGAAAATAACAGTTTGGCTCCCAACTTAGCCCGTAAAAATATCCAAAAGTAGCTAAGGAACTTAACATCCGTATCAGACACAATACTCCATGGAGTCGTAACACCTCTGTATGAAAAAATCAACTATGTTCATGGCATCATCCTTCTTATGGCATGGAATGAAAAGTGACATCTTACTAAACTGATCCCCATGTATGGCTCACCAGTAATAGAGATCGAGGTGGTCGATGTGCTGACCAAGTTGATGTTCCCAAATATTCTCAAGACCCTTTGCAAGGAATTGGCGATCCAATGACCAGGGCAAGGACAAAGAGGGATTGCAAGGTTTGATCAAGGAAATGCGATACAAAGAGGCTGTGCTAAAGGATTCTAAAACTAAATTTGAAGATTCCATAGCTTCACCAAGGATGGTCACCTATCTTTTTGTGCAAGGGATAAATCTGGAAGGACAAGAAGATTGCAAGGATTAATTAGGAATTTTAACTTTAGTCTTGTAATTGTTTAAGGCCCATTTTCGTGTATTTTGATCAATTGGGCCCAACCCACATTTTCCTTAGGCCCATTTCGTTCTCTCTTCACTTAGTTAGGGCATTTTAATTATATAAACCAGCAGCCACATATTTTGAAGAGGGGGGGGGGGGGGGGGGGGGGGACGAATTTGAAGTTAGAAAGAAAAGCTTTTGCTTTACTTTCTTGTGTTCTTGATTGAATGCTAGAATTTCGACTTATCAAATGAGTGATCAACCTTTGTGGCGTCTCAAGGTTAGGGTTTTGAGGACTTAGTTTCCTTAGGGTTCTAATCTGCTCTTCTTCTTCACAATGCAGCAAGAAATCCGAATTTTCTTCTTCTTTTCTTCATTGATTTCGTGGGTAACTAAGTGGGTCTACATAACCTGGTATCAGAGCCTTCTTTTGAGTTGTTGGAATCAGGTTTTCTATTTAATATATCTGATTTTCGTTCTTTAAAAGTTTGGGGTTCTAAAAGTTTCCCATTGTTGTTCTTTGATCAAGTTTCCTATGCCTTGTTGATTCAATCTCTAATTTGTGTGTTTCGCTGGAGTTCTTGTTATTGTTGAATTCAGCTCCTTCAAATTTGGGTTCATGTTATGGTTGAATTCAGCTCCTTCAAATTTGGGTTCATGTTATGGTTGAATTCAGCTCCTTCAAATTTGGGTTCATGTTATGGTTGAATTAGTTTCCTCCTATTGTGTTCTAGCTTTTCTGTAGTTATGACTAAAAAAAAAAAAATACAATTCTGATTTGTGTTGAAATGGTCACCATCTATTTGGTTGCTTCTAGAGATTTGTTGAAGTCTTGAAAGTTAAGAACATAAAGGGGGCTGGCTTGGCTTTTGAGTGGTAAAAGCCAAGAGAGATCATCAACAAGAAAAGCCAAATATAGTGTGAAACACAAGTGATCTGATTTTAGTGCAAACACGTGAGGGAGTGTGTGAGGAACAACACCTTCTATCTTCTTTCATTTTGTAGGTTGAAAATCATGAGTGAGGAAGGAGGTGAAACACAAGAACTCGACATGAAATTCTTCATGAAGGCTGTTAATGATCAATTTAGATTTTGTTGAATACGAGATTGGATGATTTGGAGTCCTCTTCTGAATCTAGGTCCCATAGAAGACATAAGTTCAATAAAGAAGATGAAGTTGATTCCGAAGAGGAAAGAACAAATTATAAACGGGACAAGAAGGTTGACTCCAAAAGAGATAACAATATGGGTAGTATAAAGATGACAATTCCGACTTTTCAAGGAAAGAATGATCCAGAACTATACTTGGAGTGGGAAAGAAAAGTTGAGCACGTATTTGATTGTCACGATTACTCCGAGGAGAATAAAGTAAAGCTAGCAGCCGTGGAGTTATCAGATTATGCAAGTATATGGTGGGATCAATTGGTGATCGGTAGGCGTAGGAATGGTGAGAGGCCTGTTCGGTTGGTGATGCGCAAGAGGTTTATACCCAGCCATTACTATAGAGATTTGTATAAGAAGTTGCAAGGGCTGGTTCAAGGTTCCATGAGCGTAGAGGATTATTATAAGGAAATGGAAATTGCCATGATTAGAGCAAGCATAGAGGAAGACAAGGAAGCAACAATGGCTAGGTTTATTGCCGGATTGAATAAGGAGATAGCTGATGTGGTTGAGTCCAAGAGGTTCATATCTGGTTCATCTTCTAACTCTTCGTGGAAATCAAATTGGAAGGACAACAAAGCTGCCATTAAATCAAAAGAAGAAGCAAAGTCGAAGGTTTTGGTTGTTGTTCCTAAAGGAAAACCTGAAACTAAAACTCTTACTAGGTCACGTGATATTAAGTGTTTTAGGTGCCAAGGATTTGGACATATTGTTTCTGAATGCCCAAATAAAAGGGGGTTATGGTTGTATGGGCAAATGGAGAAATCGAAAGTGCTAGCTCAAGTGATGATGAGATGCCATCTTTGGAGGATTGTTCAGATGTTGAAGTGGAGGAACCTGTGCAAGTAGAATTACTTGTTACAAGGAGGGCCTTGAGTGTACAACGTAAGGATGAAGGAGAAGAGGAGCAACGTTAGCATATTTTTCACACAAGGTGCCACGTGAAGGATAAGGCGTGTACGCTGATTATTGATAGTGGGAGTTGTACTAATGTTGCTAGTACTTTGTTGATAGAAAAGCTGAATTTGAGGTGGCAAATGCATCCTAAACCATACAAGCTACAATGGCTGAATGATTGTGGAGAAGTGAAGGTAAACAAGCAAGTTCGGGTACTATTTTCAATTGGCAAAAGTATGAGGATGAGGTTCTTTCCGATGTAGCACCGATGTATGCTGGTCATATATTGCTTGGCCGACCATGGCAGTTTGATAGGAGAGTTTCACATGATGGGTATAAAAATCGGTATTCTTTCGTAATGAATAACAGAAAAGTTGTACTAGCTCCTCTCAAGCCTTCGCAAGCTTATGAGGACCAGATTAGGATAACAAAAGAGTGTAAAATGAGGGAAAAACCAAAATGTGAGCAAGAGGAAAATAAAAGGACAACAAGTGAGGTCGAGAGAAAAAAATGGAGAGAAAAGTGAGCAAAAATGAGAGAAAAGCAAACAAACAAGAGAGAAAAGAGGAGAGAAAAATAAAAGAATGAGTGCACTTGATGAAAAACATGAGGCCAAAAGTGTGGTGATGGCAAGACAAGAAGTGCACACGTACAAGGATGTTTATTTTTCTACTAACGATCTTAACTCTTCTTTGCCTAGTGTTGTTGTGACTTTATTGCAGGACTTTGAAGACCTATTTCCTTAGGAGATTCCCCATGGATTGCCTCCTTTAAGAGAAATTGAGCATCAGATAGACTTTATACCTAGTTCTGCCATACCAAATCGACCTGCTTATAGAGCTGACGAGGAAATGAAGGAGATACAAAGGCAAATGGATGAGCTTATGCAAAAGGGGTTTGTAAGAGAGAGTCTTAGCCCATGTTCAGTTCTTGTCCTCCTAGTTCCAAAGAAAGATGGGGCCAGCATGTGTGTGGATTGCCCAACTATTAACAAGATAACGGTAAAGTATAGACACCCTATCCCCAGACTAGATGATATGCTTGATGAATTGCATGGCTCTCAATTGTTTTCTAAGATTGATTTAAAGAATGGCTATTATCAGATTCGCATGAAAGAGGGGGATGAATGAAAAACTGCATTTAAAACTAAGTATGGATTGTATGAGTGGTTAGTGATGCCTTTTGGTTTATCTAATGCACCTAGTACATTCATGAGGTTAATGAACCATGTCTTGCATGCTTTCATGGGAAAATTTGTGGTAGTCTACTTCAATGATATTTTAGTTTATAGCAAAAATTTGGATGAACATGTGAAACACTTGCAAGCTGTGTTTAGTGTGTTGAGAGAGCACCAATTGTATGCTAATCTTAAGAAGTGCACGTTTTGCATGGAATCTGCTGTGTTTCTTGGATTTGTCGTTAGTTCATAGGGTATTAGTGTTGATGAAGAAAAGGTAAGAGCCATAAGGGATTGGCCTACACCTATGAATGCGAACGAGGTGAGAAGTTTTCATGGTTTAGCAAGTTTTTGTCGAAGGTTTGTTAAAGATTTTAGTTCTATTGCTGCACCTTTGAATGAACTTGTTAAAAAGAATGTTGTTTTTAAAAGGGATGATGAACATGATCAGGCTTTCAAAACTTTGAAGGATAAGCTAACTAATGCACCTCTGTTGTGTTTGCCTAACTTTGATTTAGCTTTTGAGATAGAATGTGATGCATCTGGAATTGGATTAGGAGTTGTTTTGATGCAGGATTTGAAACCAATTGCTTATTTTAGTGAAAATTTAGGTGGGGCAACGATGAATTATCCTACTTACGACAAGGAGCTTTATGCGTTAGTGAGAACTTTTCAAACATGGCTCGTGGCCGACGGAATTCATCATTCATTCCGATCATGAGAGCTTGAAGTTCTTGAAGACCCAAGTTAATAAAAGGGAGTTTATAGAAATGTTTCCTTATGTAATCAAATACAAGCATGGGAAAGAAAACGTTGTGGTTGATGCATTGTCTAGGAGGTACGTATTACTTACCTAATTGCAAACTAAATTACTTGGTTTTGAATTGCTTAAGGATTTGTATGCCAATGATTCTGATTTTGGCCAAGTATGGAATGCATGTGATAAGTGTGCATCTGGTGAATTTTATAGGCATGAAGGGTTTCTATTCAAGAAAGTTAAATTGTGTGTGCATATTGTTCTGTTCGTGAGTTGCTTGTTAGGGAATGTCATGGGGGAGGTTTGATGGGACACTTTGGAGTTGAAAAAACTTTAGATATATTACGAGAGCATTTTTATTGGCCAAACATGAAGCATGATGTGCAATCTGTTTGTTATAAGTGCATTACATGTAGGCAAGCAAATTCTAAAGTTAGACCACATGGCTTGTATACCCCCTTTTACTACTGGCCTACTCAACCTTGGCAAGATATATCCATGGATTTCATTTTGGGATTACCAAGGACTCAAAGTGGTGAGGACAGCATATTTCATATTTGATGATTTGTTCTTTAAAGAAGTGGTTTGTTTGCATGGGTTGCCTAGTTAGGTCATTTTAGTTATATAAACCAGCAGCCATGTATTTTAGTTATATAAACCAGCAGCCATGTATTTTGAAGTGGGGAGGAGAACGAATTTGAAGTTAGAAAGAAAATCTTTTGCTTTACCTTCTTGTGTTCTTGATTGAATGCTAGAATTTCGACTTATCAAAGGAGTGATCAACCTTTGTGGCATCTCAAGGTTGGGGTTTTAAGGACTTAGTTTCCTTAGGGTTCTAATCAGATCTTCTTCTTCACAATACAGCAAGAAATCAGAATTTTCTTCTTCTTTTCTTCATTGATTTTGTGGGTAACTAAGTGGGTCTACATCAACTAGAATGAGCAAGGGTGTATCCCTTGTAGCAAATCCTTAGATTTGGCCTTCTTACAAATAATGCATCTACTACAAATTTTAGACCAATAACTATTGCTCATGAAACATTTTTAAAGTTTTCCTAACATCGAAATGCCCCATCAATCCCACACTATGTACTTCACGCACTAACAACTCACGCATAGAATAATTATGCACACATAATTTATTTTCCACGAACAAATACCCATTATACTCAAATCCAAGCATTTTGACACTTAAAAAAGTAAGAAGTACATACATTCTGGATAATGCATCTGTAACTATGTTCTACTTACCTTATTTATACCGGATGACATAGAAGAAAGTCTAGATATACTCAACAATCTTGCACGTCTCGTATTCAACTCACCTTCGCCCTTTAGATGTTTCAATGACTCATGATCGGTGTATGTTACAAACTTCTTTGGCCATAGGTAGTGTTGTCATATCTCCAAAGTAAAACAAGAACATAAAGCTCTTTGTCATATGTAGGGTAATTAAAAAAATGTTCCACTCAGGTTTCCACTAAAAAATGCTATTGACCTGCATTTTTGGGGCATTGCATTCAAATCTTAAAGGTTTTGTTAAAGTTAGGTAGTGTTAAAAACAAGTGCAGAATAATATTCCTATTCTTACTAACATTAAATGCATGTTCTTGATCAATGCCCTCTCACACCTGCATTTTTTTTTTTACAATTTCAGTGAGCGGTGGAGCAAGTGTGTTAAAATCTCTAACAAAATGCCTATAAAAATAGGTAAATCATGAAATCTTCTTACCTCAGTGATGAATTTAGGCGTTGGCCACTCCTTGATGACTTTAACTTCTATTCATCCACTTTAATACTTATGTAATAACAACAATACCAAGAAAAACTAACTTTTTTCCATGCAAAAGGTACATTTCTTAAGGTGGATGAAGAGAAGACTAACTTTTTCCCTGCAAAATTTACATTTCTCAAGATTAGCATATAGTTTTTCATGTCTAAAAACATTAAGTACACATTTCAAATATTTAACAAGCTCATATAAACTTTTGCTATATACTAGGATATCATCAAAATATACTACTAAAAATTTCCCTATGAATGCAAGTAAGAAAACGTGGTTCATTAGTCTCATGAATGTACTAGGTGCATTAGTAAATTCAAATGACATAACTAAACTGATATGATCCAGGATGCGCCACAACTTATCAAGTTGACAAGCAAAACAACAAGTCTCATGTTGGGATTGAAGGCCGAAAGAGCCGGGTCAACTTGGTTCAAGCCAATGAAAATTGGCCTGATTCGTAGAGCTATGCGACCGCATAGCTATACGACGCATGTGGTCGCAAAAGGGAGCCCCGAGAATAAAAGGGTCTAAACTCAAGACCTTCCATGTGATCGCGTGGATTAAGGCCAACAAAATCCAGAGTCTAGCCTTGAGCTTTGTTAGTAATGAGCAAAACAAGGTCGTAGTGACAACTGAGTTCTTTTAAATGATATTGACTGTGATAGCCTTCAAATGGAATGAATGGAATTGTAGGTAAAAATACTTGTTTTCCACAATATTCTCTTGTTCTAATCTCAGCTAAGATAACATTTTGTTTAAAGTCACGACAAATAAGTCTAGTCTCATTGCATAAACCTTTAGATGGATTAATATTTCTAAGCAACATAACTAGACAGTTTTTTTCAGTATGAATTCATGTGGAGGGATACCATTTGGAGTTAAACTGTTTAAAAAATCTTCATGAATAAATCCTTCACTTTTATCAATGACTTCATGAAAACTATAATAAAGACACAGCTACACTTGATGATGCCATTGGTAATGCAATAAGATTTTGAGACCGTACAGCAGCAAGTAATGCCTTATATAAATATGTTTTCCTAGTGCCCCCTGGGCCATCAATAAAAAACATTCAATTATTATCATTTAAAACACAATCCAAAATAATATCATAGGTAGTCTGTTGCTCCTTATTTAAACTCTTAGTATAATATTAGCATGTCTGACCCAACATTAATATTGGTTATTTCTTCGGCAATCATGGTTTCAAACATATCATCATCATTCACAGTAAAATCAAAATCTACCAAGCAAAAGTCAGTTATATTTTTACCAACACCTTCTAAGAAAGAATTTATACAATGTAAAGCTTTCATCTCAGCATCCTATCGTTTAGACCTCTATGTAAATAATCTTCTATCATAAATCCCTTAAATTTGTCCTATAAATTTCTTGGATTTGTAGGGCAACACGAAGTCAACATATTGGCAAAAGTCGGCGCAATGATATGGGAAATGATAAGCAATTGTTTCAGTTAAACACATCTCAGAATGATTATTTCCACTGAGAAGACCATGTAAAAGTGTTGCCTCACAATAAGTTGATAGAAGAATACCTATTCTTAAATCTTCAAAAGATTTTGGCCCTTTAATATGAGTTAGTAAAACTCGTAAAAATATCTTTCACCCTAGGAGGGGTTAGCAATGACTATTCTGCCAATAACATCTTTCTTTTTTCTAGGACTCCAAATTCGTATGGATGCATTCCATACAAAATAAGTCGGAAATTCTTCGTACAGTAGACTTTTTGCCTTTTCATCTGAAATATTCATTTGAAAGAATTCAGTTAACATTCAACGAACAAAGTCTTTATTTATAACCTTTGATAAATCATCTGTCTCATTGTATGATACCAACTGAGCATCCTTAGTATGTAGTTGTAAAGAAACAATTGTAGGAGATATATCAAATAGATCAAAGCTAAATATTATCCACATAACTTCAGGTGTAGATGTTTATCTATTTGTTTGATAATTTGTAATATCTCATATAAAGTGCTCATTCGTGTCTGTATTCACAGTAAAATGAATACGTTCATGACCTTTATATACGTATTTGTATAAATATTTAACAGTTTTAACAGAAGAGCATACCTCTAAATTAATGTGGCAACCGTATTTAACTAAAACGTAAGGATTTTATGGTACAACTCATCTATTGTCTAACATATAGCCTCTTACCTTAACATTTACACCATCATTGCGACGCTTATAAAGTGGGTATGAATCATTACCTAACGAAGTATGTTGAACGTAATCTTTTGGGTATTTATTTTTACATACATGATTCTTCTCCATACAAACATTCTTAGGCATGCAAGTAAGGGTATTTATTTTTGTCTGGTATTCTCGCAAGAGACAATTTCGTCGACTTGTAAGGGATTTCTGATCTTAAAATTTCATTTAAATATTAGGTGGAAATGGGCATGAGGTAATTCTCTTTTTGAAATTCGATGACATAAACATATACTATAGGATCTAATAATTTTCTCATAACCAAATGATAATAACACATTTGTTACGTTTTTCACCTTTTAATATTTTCATTTATATGATTATTTGACACCGAAATGCACTAAATGTTTCTATATCTTGGTGTAGGTGGAAAATGGGTGAAACAAGTGAAAAATGGAAGAAACAAGTGAAAAATGATCAAAATAGAAGAAAGCGAAAGTTAAAGGACCAAATTACAAATACCAAAAGATGACTCGGCAAGGAAAATGAAGATATGAAGATTTGAGAGTGTTCGACGTCAATTGGAGGAAGAAAGGAGTCAAAGGGGTGATATATAGCCAAGACATTCTCACACATCAACTTTCAAGTTGAAAACTTTTGCATCGGTTTTTAGCCTCATCTTGAGACCATTTTTCACATGGTATAAGATCGAATTGGAAGTTGACATCTGAATAAAAGTTGTAACCCATCGAGTCAGCTTTCCAACGCACTTTGAATCACCTCAATCGGACACCGGGAGAGAAAGATATTGTCAAAATACTAAAGGCTGTTCGGGGGAAGAATACTATAACTAAGCGGTCGCTTAGGGTAATTTGGCAAGCGGTCGCCCACAACCCTACCGAGAATTCAAAGCAAATATCATTGAACTAAGCTACCGCTTGAATTTACACTAAGCGGTAGCTTAGTGATTTTTTCGACAGATCTGTTCTAATTCCGGAAATAACCTAAACACCTATGGAAACGCGTTTTGCTTGATTTTCTCGACCTAAATAGATCAAAACACGTCCAGAAGCCATAATTCTTCATCTTGGAACAATTCTTTTCACCTTGGGAACAAGAAAACTCCATGGAAGGCTAAAGAATTATGTGAAGCAAAGAAGGAACTCACCGGTTTTTGGGATTTCATGTCAATTGTTCAATTCCTTTGGTATTTATCTGATTTAAAACACTTGTAGATCTAGGGTTTCATTCTTATATGTATATGTGGAATTGGTTTAATGTTTACTCGATTTCTCATAGACTTAATCATGTTTCTTCTATCGTGGAATTAAACTAATCATTGAATTTCAATTTCATATAAGTTTATTGATGGATTTGTTGTGCGTTTGGTTTAATTTGTATTAGGTTTTCATAGGATTAATCACGTTCTTCCTATTGAATAATCGAAATACTTATTGAATTTTCATTACTTGGATATTATTGGTGTGATTATTTACAATTTTATGCTACATGTATATGGTTGATTTGTAATCTAATTCCAATAATTGCTTGCAAAAATTATGAAAGGAAATTAGGATCTACAAGTACAATTGTGAATTACATTGATCTTAAACATCAAATCATCCGATTAAAGTGCCGGGATGAAAGCCTTTAATTGTGTTATTAATTTGAATGATTGACATTGAACGATCTAATCCGGGTGAGGGAATTCTGAGCTTCACTATTTTAATTATTGAATTTTATCCCAAAAACTTTGATATTGATCTAGTCAACATTGATATCTTTAGACAATTTTGAGTGAACGAGCACCTATTTAGAGACTCCTTAATTTAATTTCCATCTCTCTGTGGATACGACACCCCAAAGCTACACTACAACACCGCGATAAACTTTGGGCGTAATCACCAAATCTGTTTTGAGTTGCTCAAGTTTGGCACGGAATATTCTTACTAACAAATCTGGCCTATTCTGCATTTCATCAATGTGTTTCAATTCATGTTTTACTTCATGCCAATTTGGATTACATGTCATCGTAAAAAAAAATCAGGTTTTCCATACCTCTAAATTAAAGACATTGCAACCATATAACTTTTAGTCATATTTCTAGGATCCCCAATAAATCCAACAGGCAATACTAATTTTATAACCTCTATTCATTGATGAAGTTAAGCTCTTATAACTTTTGATTGTTGAGGAAATAATTTTACATATTGATAGTGATGAGATGCCCGAATTGGAGTATGCAAGTGATGGTGATGGTGATGGTGATGGAGTAGAGTACCCAATGATAGGTGAAAAACTTGTTACGAGGTTTGCTCTCAGTACATAAATGAAGGTGGATGACATGGAGTAACAAAGGGAGAACATCTTTCATACTAGGTAGCAAGTCAACAACATGGGATGTAGTAATCATTGATGGGGGAAACTATACCAATGTTGCTAGTATTACTCTTGTCGAAAAATTGGGTTTGACTATGCTAAAACATTCTATTTCCTATAGGTCAGTTGAATGGATGTAGAGAGGTTAGGGTTAATAAGTAAGTTTTGGTGAGCTTCACAATTGAGAATTATAGTAAAGAGGTGATGTGTGACGTGGTTCCTTTACATGTTGGGCATATCTTATTGGAGGGATCATGGCAGTATGATGAGAAAGTGATACATGACGGGTAAAAAAATAGGTACAGCTTTCTCAAAGATAGGAAATCTATTACTCTTGTTCCATTAATACTAAAACATGTCTATAAGGATCAATTGAAATTGACAGGCGAGGAAGAGAAGAAAAACAAAGAAATGTAAAAAGAAGAGTGTCATGACACTTCAAAGAATAGAGAAAATAGTGAGGTGGTTGAAAATAAAGAGAAATTAGTGGAGCCACAAGATAGAGAAAAAAAAGTATTCATAGAGAAAAGACAATTCAAATGAGAGTTTCTTTGTAAAAGATATTAAAATAAAGAGGGCTTTAGTGGAAAATCGGCATTTGATATTGCTGGTCTACAAGGAATCATACCTCAATTTTGAAGAAACTAACCAACTCCTCCCCAGTTTGGATATTTCTTTATTGCAGGAATTTGGAGACTTGTTCCTAGACGACATGCCTAATGGGTTACCATCCATTCAAAGTATGGAGCATCAAATTGATTTTATACCTAGAGTTGTTATTTCAAACTAGCCAGCTTATAGAAGTAATCCCGAGGAGACAAATGAGTTTCAAATGCAGCTGAAGAAATTGATGAGCCCTAATGTGAGGGAAAACATAAGTCCATGTGTTGTACCAATGCTACTTGTACGTGAAAAGGATTGGACTAGGAGAATGTGCATTGACTGCAAGGCAATCAACAACGTAAAGATAGAGTATTTTCATCACATACCTAGATTAAATGATATGCTTGATGAACTGCATGAATCATGTATATTTAGTAAAATAGATCTTAAAAGTGGATATCACCAAATTGGGATGAGAGAATGAGTTGAGTTGAATGAAAATATGCTTTTAAGACTAAATATGGATTGTAGGAGTAGCTAATTATGCCTTTTAGACTTACTAATGCACCTAACACTTTTCATGAGATTAATGAACCATGTTTTGCATGTAGTCATAGTTTAATTGGCAGTAGTTTACTTTGATAACATTCTAATCTATAGTAAAAACTTAAATGAACATATAGAGAAATTGAGGTGTATGCTTGTTGTTTTAAAGTAGGAACAACTTTACGCTAACTTTAAAATGAGTTTATTTTGCATGGAAAAAATAGTTTTTCTTGGTCATGTTGTTAGTGCAAAGGGTGTTGAAGTGGATGATGAGAAAATTAAAGTCATCAAGGAATGGCCAACACCTAAAAGCTTGAGGTAAGGAGCTTTCATGGTTTAGCTAGCTTTTATAGACATTTTCATTAAGATTTTAGCACACTTGCCACCATTCATTGAGATGGTGGAAAAGAGTAGGATTTCATTGAGGCATTGAACAAGAACATACATTTAATAGTATTAAGAATAGGTTATGTTCTGTACCTGTTTTAGCACTACTTAACTTTAACAAAACTTCTAAGATAGAATGTTATGCCTCAGGGGTAGGAATTGGAGCTGTTTAAGTGAAAAGCTAAGTGGGATAGCTTTGAGTTATCCTACATATAATACACTTTATTCGAGGTTTGGAGACCCACTACTTTGGCCTAAGGAGTTTGTATCATGAGTCATTGAAAGGGTCAAGGCAAATTAAACAAGAGGCATGCAAGGTGGAAAGAGTTTATTGAGACATTTTCCTATGTCATTTGGTACAAACAAGGTAGAGAGAACATAGTAGCTTATGCATTATCAAGGAGGTGTGTACTTCTTTTTAAAGTGCAAAGAAGCAGGGGTGGAGCCAGTATAGGTCCAGTGCAGGCCCAGGCTTGCACTGAACTTTCAGCCCATTTTTTCCAGCCCCCTTTTTCTTTTTTCTTTTTTAAGTAAAGCCCAAAACTCACATCCCACACATGACATTGGCCCAAAAAGTAAAAACGCCCAAATTCCAATTTCAATAAGATTTCAACCTATTCCAATTTCCATTCGATTTCCACCCAATTGAACGAATTCCTCTTCCACTTCATCTCCTCTCGTCTCCGCCAGACTGCCACAATCGACTTCCAGTCGATTCATGGAGCATTCGAGTTCTCAACCTCTCAAAAACTCTCACTCGACATCGGCGCTGTCTTCCCCCACCCCTAATCTCGGAATCTCTTGCGATTCTACAAATTTTAGAGCCTTAGCTTGATGGGAGTTAGAAGAGTGAAGACGCCCTCCCCTCGTGAACCTCAACCACTTATCACTTAAACGTAAAGGTGCAACAAGTGAAGAAGAAGGTGAAGCCCGGAGGCCGGAACATCTTTGGCAGTCGACGGAAGGTGAAGAACCCTGAACCGAAACTTATTTCTCTCTTTTTTTAATTTCTTTTTTTTTAATTTTTTGTTTTGATTTGAGTCTGTCTTGTGTTTGATTAACCTTTTCTTGAGTCTTGTATTTAATTTAAAATCATTTATCAATTTTGTGAATTGTGATCCTTATGAAATTCATTTGCAACTTGCAAGAAGCTTTAAAACGAGCTGGAGTCAGGGGTTAAAATTGGATGCCATCCTTGTCCTAGAGGCTGAGGAGAGGTAAAGCCCGCTCTGCTCAAGTCTCGACTCTGTCTCTCTGACTGTGAGTTTTCTTGAACTGTGTATTGCTATTTGAAGTTTGAATTGTGACCTGATTGTGAGTTGCTGTTTTGAGTTTTATTTCACGTTAAGATGTAGTTCATTGTTCCTGTTTTATGAAGTATGGACTTGATGTTATAAAATGTATAATTCTAAGTGTTGCAATTGTAGGAGCTGCACACTTTATGGATTGGTAATTAATTCAATCAATATCGTTATTGTTTTTCGATATACAAATCATGTTGTGGACCTTTTTTAGAGTAGTTGAAACTTGATTTCAAACTTTTATTGCTTATTTGGATCTAATTATTGACTTATAGTTGTTGATTTGTTCTTATAACTTTGATCCATAATTCTTATTTAATGTGCTCTGATATCTGAAAAAATTGCAAGAAGCTTATCATTCCATTGAAGATATATACAGAATAATGTGCATAAGAGTTTAGAAAACATCTAAATCTTCATTTATGGTGGTCTATTATGCCAAGCAATCACGAATATTTTCCATATCGTCCAACCATCTTAATCAAGCTTATTGCTGGTTTAAGCTTTTCTCAATTCAGAAAAGCTTCAATAACAATTTAACCCGAAGGATTTGCAACTGGTAGCATTATCTGTTCTTTTAGCTGCTTTTTCGGTGTCTCCTTATGATTAGTCATATGGTGCATCCCATTTGAAACTTGGAAACAAAAGAGAGTGGAGCATAAGTATAGTCATCATTATTGCATTTAATGTTGAACCCAAATATGAGAATAGTTGAGTGGTAATATGGATTTTTTTACTCGAACTCTAAAAACTTGACGTTCGGCTTGGACAACATTGTGTCCGCACTCATGGTCAATCCTGGCTCTGCCCCTACAAAGAAGCATGAGTTTGAATATGTTAAGAACATGTGTGTGTGTATATATATATATATACATGAATTGTTAGTGCATAAAGCACATAGTGGGGGGTTTAGTGGGACATTTTTGCATAAAGAAGACCTTAGAGATGTTGCGTGAACATTTTTATTTGTCTAAAATGAAAATAGATGGTAATCACAATTATAGTAGATGCATTGCATGCAAAAATATTAAGTCTAAAATTTTACCACAAGGTTTGTCTACATCTTTACATGTTCCTAGTGAACGTTGGGTTGATGTATCCATTGACTTCGTGTTGGGATTGCCTAGAACTATAAGGGCTAGATATTCCATATTTCTGGTAGTGGATAATGTTAGTAAGATGACATTTCATTCCTTGTCATAAAATAAATGATTCCACGAACATAGTTGATTTATTCTTTAACTAGTGCGACTCCACCTGATACCTAGGAGCATTGTGTGTGATAGAGATGTCAAGTTTCTTAGTCATTTTTGGAGGGTTTAGTGGGATAAGTTGGGAACCAAACTATTATTTTCTACTACTTTTCACCCACAAACTGAGGTAGTTGATAGGATATTGACACAACTTTTGCGTATATAGTCAATAAGAACTTGAAAAGTTGGGAGGATTGATTGCAATTTATAGAGTTTGCATAATATAGTCACAGAGTCTACTACTTATACTCCTTTTGAAATTGTATATGGTTTTTTAATCCACTAACTCATTTGGATTTAATTCCTTTACATGTTGATAAACGAGGTAGTCTAGATGGTAAGAGAATGCTGAATTGGTGATATTCATGAGAAAGTTGGACTTCAAATTGAGAAGAAGAATAAACACTATGCATCTCAAGTTAATAAAGGATGGAGGCGTGATACATTTGAACCAAGTGATTGAATTTGGGTACATATGAGAAAAGAGCATTTTCCGACTCAAAGGAGGTCAAAATTGCAACCTCGGAGATGGCATGTTCCAAGTGCTTGAAAAATTAATGACAATGCCTATAAATTAGATCTTCCAAGTGAGTGTATAATTCTGATCTTCATCTCTTTGATACAGGTGGAGATTCGGGGATGAATCCATTTAAAAATGGAGGGAATGATGAGAACCATGGGACGAAGGCTAGCAATGATCCGTTGATTGTAGAAAAAATGACCAATGACGAGATCGTGAGCAAAGAAGATCAAGGAAGTCATGAAGCTACTATTGCCACATGGGATCACATTAACTTAACGTTTTGTCCTTTAGACCAATTTACCCCTCACAAGTGCCTACGGTTAAAGGTAATTGTCTCCCAGGAAACAACGATCAAGTTGAAGTGATTGCGATACTTTAAAAATCATGAGAAACATAGAATCAAATGAAGTTCTGAACTCATTTTTGTATGAAAAATAACAAGTTTTGATGCGGGCAAGATTAATATGCTTTGATTGCATAAAATGGGAGCGAATGAAACCAACATACAAGGGGTCCAATTTATAGAGGATGGGAAGGTGAACATAAAGTGACACGACCCAAAAATCAACTTATTTTCACAAAGGGTTGCATAGCAACATCTGTCGCTTGCTCACTACCCGATAACTGCTTGAGTGAGCATTTCAATGACTCGCCGCTGGCTTGGCACCAGGTTGCCGCTCAAGTGATGGACTTATATATTGAATTTTCATTTTTAAATCCATGCTTTTTAACCCTACTTCACTTACTAATTTCTCATTCATCTGAAAAAAAAATTTTGATATCCAAATATACTAAACTTATCTATTCGACGAGTAGAACATGATTGACCCATTTCTCTTTCAATTCGAGTATCGGGACCATCTAAATATTTGGTTAAAGTTTGATAAAAATCAAATTCCTAACCTTAACTAAATTCCAACAATTAGTGAACCTTTTTGTGAGTCGGTCCACTAATTGTATTAGGCACTATCGTGGCTAGAAATCCAAATTTCATAAATAAGATTATGTGGCTAAATTCCTCAACTTATTGGCTTGATACCAATTTTGTCAAACATTCTCGTAAATGGAGTCATCTTTGCTAACAGAGCTACGAAGGCATCTATTTCATTAAGACCAACAACTTTCAATTATTCTACTCAAACAATACTATTGACAACGTTATTTCCAGATTTTTAAAAAAAGCTTACATGGCACTAATGTAGTCAATTTTGGAGGAAAGGAGTGAGAGAGAGCAATTACACACGTTTAGGGCTAGAGAAAAAATGGTTTCAGCTGTCCTTCATTTTACTATGACTATATTTCATTTTAACAATTTCCATTCAAATTTCCATTTATAATCATATTGCAAACGTATTGATTTTTTTTTTTTTTTTGTTCACATTTTATTTCAAAGATAATGTCCTTGTTTGATTACTATTATTTAAAAACTCTATTTTTTTTTTATATACTCGTTTTCACTACACATTCACACAATAAGATATTTTGTGCGTAAATTCAAATTTTTTCATACTTTTTAACCACACATTCTTTTAAAAATCACAATTCGAAACATTGTTTTAACCAAATATTGGTAATCAAACAGAGAGTTTTAATAAATTTACGACCGACCACTTCTAATTTTTGGGCCACATTTGTAAGAACATCTAAAAACAACTCGCAACATCTACAATAGATCGTTATATAAAAATCGTGTAACTCAAAGTTTATAGAAGTTGAAATAATAAAAAGACTTTTAGAGTAATGCTATTTAGTACCAATTTATATGATCATCGAATCATTATACTGGAAATAAAAAAAATTATAATTAAATCCAAATTGTATATATTAAACTCTAAGGGTCCGTTTGATAGAAAAATGGAATTTGAGTGGAAAGAAAATGAATTACAGGGAATTGAATTGCCTAAAATTTGTTTTACTGAAAATTGTAATTAAAAGTGTTTGATTGTTATAATTTTTAACTTGGAAAATATAATACGTTTGGTGTCCGTTTGACTTTATTTTTCATAAAAATTGCCAATTAAAGGAATAAATTTTCTTACCATTGGGGACAAAATTAAAGGGAAAATTTTAAAAAAAATAATTTGGAAAATTTTTGGTATTCGTTTGGCTTTGTTTTATATGAAATTTGTCAATTAAAGACATAAATTTTTTTACACTTCATTTAAGAATTTGTTTTTATTGCTAAAAAGAAAAAAAAAAAAAAAAAAGGTGGAATTTCAATTCCCACCAAAGTGGTGAGAAAAAAATTCCTTGAAATCAAGGAAAATTTCAAAAATTGGAAAACGTTTTCCACGAAAAATTTAGTCAATCAAACAAATCAAAAGTGGAAGTTGGAATTCGAATTTCAACTTTCAGAAAAAATAAAGATATATCAAACGGACTCTAAAATCACATAAATTGATGCTAGATATATAGCATTATCCAAAAATTCAACTTAGCCGTAGTCTAGAAAATGAGTAGATTATCGAAAATAATAAATTAAGCTAGATATTAAAATCTAATAATCTGAGTCTTATACAATTTAATGCTTTAAATAAAAGTTTCCTTATTAAAACTCCTAAATAAACCAAATAATAAATAATACAATTGGTATCCATTAACCCCAACTCTAACGGTCACTTCTTCTTTCAAAACACTGATAAAACCTGCATTTTTCTTCCTTTTTAGTTCTGCCAAGTCAGCCTGAAAATAAGAGGGTCAATAGTGTTGTTCGTGTAGACGAATTGAACACTTTTTTATGCACTACCATTAACTTACTAAAATAATTCCCTGGTGGAAGATAACTTTTTGAGCCGCTCAACTTTCCACTAGCAGAATATTTTGTCACTTATCCATTAGCTATCGTACCAAGAATTCGTGGAGTTGCCCCCAGAGCACATCTTTAAGTAATAAAAGAGGAAGATAGAGAAATCCAGCTTTGCTTGAGGCTGTTGCGTCAAGAGTTCAAATTCTGAAATATGGATTTGACTCTTGGGTAAGTGCAAGTGTACAAGCAATCTTCCATCCTGTACCCTTGGAGGCATAACCTACGATTTACCTCTTTCACCAAGACCCAAGGCAAGGTAGGTGAGGGCGCCAATAATGGGGCGTAATCCCAAAAAAAAAAAAAGAATTCATGGAGTTAACCCACCATAAAAATATGGGAAAAATACCAGTAGTGGTTCATAATCTCACTTTTTTGCATATTTTATCGTAACATTCACTTTATGTCATCCATAGTCTCAAACCTTTAAAAAAATATGCACCCGCAGCATTCGAAATAGATGAAATTTGACCATTAGTTGAATTAAAAAAATGGAAACCTATTTTGACCAAATTGAAATGGTAAAATGATAATTTTACTAATTTAAACATAAATTTTAAAATTAAATTTTAAAACAATTTAAAAACAATAGAAAATGAAACTCATCTTCTTCATTCCACCCCCTCCCCTATGGGGTACTTTTAAAAATAGCCTAGTCAAAGCTCCTAAAATAGCCAAATGATAAAAAGACTATATTACCCTTAATGAAATGAATTGAATATTGCAAAATATATTTTATCTTTTATAATCAGTTTACAAACTAGTTTTTATCTTCTATCTTGAATTTCAAAATATAAATCCATTTTTTGATCTAATAAATTAGAATAATCTATAACATATTTTTCTTTAAGTCTATTATATTCTTCTGATAATGTATTAATATTTTCTAATTGAGAAGTAATATTATTTATTTTATCTAATAGTTTTTATAATAAATTATCAATCTTTCAATAGTATATTCAGGCATCAAACAATAAATATAATAAATAATCTTAGTGATTTTAAACTTCTAATAACAGTAATTAAAACATCATAAATAGTAGAAAAGTAAATATTAATGCAAGAATATAACACAAATAAGAAAGATCTTACAGTATTGGAGCAGAGGTAAAAGCAGATTAATATCAATGAGATTTCCCTCGAACTTGCACCCATATGTTTGTATACTCAGATATAAATGATTGGTGTTATTTGAATTTAAGAAAGTGGGTTATAGTCCAACACAACTTCCGCACACTCACTGGTTTTCTCTCTGACTCTTTTGCATATCTCACAATGGATCTCACGGAATCACAGTTTTCCTTTCAACTCCTTGTTAAAACATCGCCGTGAATGGTAACATGGTTCTAATGGCTTTCTCTAACAACGCCGAAAACGACAACACATCAACGAGAAAAATGCACAAACCATCGAGACTTTCACCATTGGAGTATAAATAAGATAAGAGTTTTCGAGAAAATAATAAGGATGAAAAAGAAATGTTTTGAAACAACTTTGATTTCATAAACACATCACACTAATATCTCTTACATAAGAGTACACATACATATTTCGGCTACACTCTTGGTACTTTCTCTAAGAAAATTAGAACTCCATAGAGATTACCTTATTACACTCTTCACTGAAGAAATACTGAAAATATTACAAGATATGGAAAACTAGGTAGAGAGATATTTTTGCTTAAGATTTGGATACTTTCTTCTGAGAATTCGTCTTCAATTTATAGACTTAAAAAGCTTTTACAGTTTTCCTTCATTATTGTTGCTTTAATTGTGTAGGGTCTTGAGAATCTTACTGTAGAATAAAGTTCTTTTGTCTGGATCCTTTGAGAATCTTACTGTGGTATAAAGTTCTTTTGTCATAATATGAAAATTATTGGGGTAAACCCACAATTTTTCTTTACCAGAATCTTTCTGATAAAGTAGTGATAAAAGGGTACCTTCTACTTTCCATATGTGACTCAAACCACTCATCCGAAAATTCATCTGGATCTAGAGAAGTTGGTGAGATGTCACCTTCAGTGCAACAACATTCGCACTTATGTTTTAGATAACGCTAAAACTGTTTACACAGCTCTTCTCTTGTTTTCTGTGTCCCACTAATTAGTCCTTCAAAGATATGATAACTCAATATGTCAAGATAGTGCCAATCTTCTTGTTTAGTAGGTGCCACAGGTTTACCGTAGATCATGTGATCTTGTGACTCGTACACCCATATGTTTTGTTTTTCTTCAATAATTTTCTGGATATGCTCAAATTGTTCTTTGTATCCCTTGGCTCTACTAAAAGTTACCATCTTGAATATATCTTTTGGTGTGGATTCAATAACTTCACTCTTTTCAGGCTGAAGATGTTTGGTAGTAGTAGTTATTCTGATGTGGCTTGTTGGAAGCATCCTATCTTCTTCATCATCTCATTCAGGACTTGCAGTGAAAAATCTGATATAAATATTCTTATGTTTAAGAACTTGACAATATCTTTCAATAGCACGGACTACATCTTTTGGTAGCATAGAATTTCTTTTAAGGATTCTGAAGGGTAAATACAGAGTATATTTTCCATTTCATACAGAACACGAACCTAATAAGCTGGAGCTCCCGGATAGATATTAACTTTGTTATATGTTCCATACGTTAGAGTTTTCATCCATCCTCCAATACTAGTATACCAATAATAGCAGGCAAGATTGAACAATACGTATGCCATAATAAATCGTTTTTATTTTTGATATCCATAACACCAAGAGTATTACAGGCCTTGATAACATTTGAGCGATTAAGCTTTGGTATAGAGATACTTTCATTCTTAAGTTTTTTCTCCTGTGAGGGAGACGAAGTAGTATACTCTTTGACATATAGTTTATCTTTAATGCTTCTTGTTCAATATTGGCGTTAAAGCCTTAGATTTATTGGCACTAGGGCCTTCAGATAATATAGTCTTGTTGGCCTTTTCCGATATTGGCTTAGCAACAGCCATCTCCATCATCGTTATCTTGGATTCTATTGCAGCAACTTTCACACTCATCTCGAATTTCAATGTTTCGAGTTCCTTCTTGATTTGCTCCATTCCTGGCTAAGAAATCTGGAATAAAATTGTCTTTCCCTTTAATATGGACAATATCAAAATTAAATGGCGCAAACCACATTTGCATTCTAATAAGTGGCCTTTCAGCTACACTGGTTCCAAGTTTATTAGTTAACAATGGTTTTACCTGAATATTATCCGTTCTAATAAGAAACCTTCTAGATAACAAATAAGGTTCAAATTTTGCTACTCCTTTCTTGACAGCTAAACATTCTTTTCGATTAATATCATATCTAGTTTCTGCATCCTTGAAAGCACCTGAAGTATAAGCAACAAGCTCTTTTGGGCATTTATACAATGGATTACAAAGAAATTCTCTATGATTCTCCTTTCTTTTGATGATTACTCCCCAGTATAATAGAGATGCATCCGTTTCTAAAATAAAGAAATCATCATCATTAGGAATATTTAATTCGGGTAGATTTTCACATTCTTTATTTTGTTTATCATTTCGATATCCTCTTCTGTCCATTCCCAATCAACACCTTTTCTTAGTTTTTTGGTAAAGTGGACTTTGTATTTAAAGCAATTTTTGATAAATTTTTCAAAGTAATTTAATAATCCAATAAAGATTTGCAACTCTTTTTTTATCTTTAATTACTTCTGTAAATTCGATAATCTTCTTACCAATATGAGGTCGTTGAAGTATTTTTTTCTTCTGTAAAAATATATCCTAAGAATTCGATTTCAATTTTAGCTATTTCTGCTTTTCTTTCAGATAGGGTTAAACCATATTTTTTGGCAATATAATTGAACTTCTTAAGATGTTTGATATGTTTTTTTAGATTTTTACTATGGATAAGGATATCATCTACATAAGCAATGCAGAAAGTTTGTATTGGTCTGATGATCTTATCCATTCTTTGTTGAAATATTGTAGGAGCATTCATTAATCCAAATGGCATAACATTCCACTCGAATTGTTCTAATGGATTAGGGGTTGTAAAACTAGTTAAAGGTTTAGATGCTTCATCTAGTTTTATTTGTCAATATCCTGATTTACAATCAAATTTAGAGTATATTTTACTTCCTTGTATTTGTTTTATTAACAAATCTTTTATTGGTAATTTATAGCTATTAGGTATAGTTTTAGAATTTAGGTCTCTATAATCAATTACCATTCTAGTTTTTTCTTTTTTAATTTCATTATGGTTTCTAACCATAAATGCAGGACTATCATATGGACTAGTTGATTCTCTTATCACTCCTAATTCTAAGAGTTCTTTAATTTGTATTTTAAATTCTTTTTTATCTTCTTCGTTATACGGAAATTATTTTCCAGATATCTTAGCATCTTGACTTTTAGTTCAATGGTTGCAATATGTTTATCTTTGTCCCAATTGGTTAAGGGATGTTCATGATAACATTCTTTTAATTCTAATTTAATTTTTTCTAACTCTTCTTCTAAATTGTCAATTCTTAATACAGGGATTTTTTTGTTTATGATTGATTTCGGTATAACATTCACCACGATTACCTGCAAAACTCTGATGTCTAGACTTATGGTGTATAGGTTGATGTGCAATTTCAATGGCTTTATAAATTTTTGGTGTTTTAATTTTGTGATTACAAGGTGTAGTGAATTCAAAACTATCTTTATATTGCGTAAATGGGCTATATGTATAGAGAAAATTTTCTCCTAAAAGGATATCACATCCAATTTTATCGGTTGCATATATTCTAGGAATAAAACATTCTCTATTTTCAATAATTATAAGAACATTTTCTACAAAATCTCTATAGATTTCAACAATATCACTGGCAGTTTGGCCATAAGTCGTTTTCTTATAGTCTCTTTTATAATAATGTTCAAGAAATACATTTCTTTTACATAGGCAAATTCCAGATCCAGTATCAAGTATAGCATGAAATTTTATCATACAATAGTCTGGTAAATTGAGAGTTATCTCAATATGTGGACTAAGTATACTAGTTTTGATTGATCTAATTCATTGTATCATATAAATTGGTTCTTTGGTTTTATTAACTCTAGGAAGTATTTTCTGTTTATCCTCTATAGTTATTTGTTGGGTATTTTTCTGGATAACATATGGTGATACCTTTTCAAGAAAATCCATTCCAAGTAATATTAGGCTAGTATCTTTTCCTTTCCTATAATCTTTATGGATTTTAAGGTTTAATTTAAATTGGTGTCCTTCTATATTAGTAAAACTTAGTTCAAGATTAATAAATGTTTTGATTTCATATTTAATTCCATGATAATCTGTAAGAGTTATTCCTTGTGGTAAGTTTTCTTCAGATAAATGATCAACTAAGTCTGCTCTTATATGGCTGGTACTAGCTCCTGTATTGACAAGGGCTATGGTTTTTTCGTAGTTATTTTGATTATTGATATATTCTGTTAAGATAAAGAAATTATCTTCCTTACACTTTCTTAGGTCAATATCAATATTATTTCTAGGTAATGTTGAGTAGTATTTACTTATAGATGGTCTGCTAGAACTTAGGAGTTCTCTAGTACTGATACATCTTTCTATTCTTCTACTGGACATTCTAACTACAAGTTGTCCAGAGTTACTCAAAGTGGCTAATCCTTGATTTCCTACATTACTGTCTATTCTTCTAGCTCGTTGATGAAAATCAAGCAAAATGTCTTGTGGTAAGGAAATATTATTATCACTTAATATTCTTGGTGGAGTAAATTGTGCTAGGTTTCTAAAGTCTTCATGAATTTCTATAAATTCCCCCGAAATTTTATTGATTTCCTTTTGGTGTGTAGTAGTAAAAACATATAAAGTTTTACAATGTAAAGTTACAGTTTTACTCCTTGGTGGCATCATTAATCTATCGATTTTGTGATATAAATTTAGTCCTAGACTTAAGTTTTCATCTGATAAAGACATGACAAATCCAGATCTTATAGTAAATATAATTTTCTTATAAACAAGATTTTCAGAGACCATTCCTAATAGGGCATCCATAGGATCATGAAGTATTCTATTATCCATCAAGTATATCTGTATAGGAATATCCATTCATTTTCTAAAATATCATTTGATCATAATTTGGATCCCTCCAATAACAATATTTTTTAATCTATTACTAGTAGATTTTTTAATATTTGCTAATTCTCTATTAACCCATTCCCTTGTTATAAAAGGTATAGTAGTATTGTCTTTAACATTTTCGATATTAATAGGTACTTCATCATACTTGACAATGTATATTGTTTTGTTAAACCAAGATAGTATAGGTCTTATAAAAATATTTTTATCTCTTAAAGATATTTGTTTTTCTTTTATGGCTCCATATCTTTCTTCATCAAACACAACAATTTGCGAAGTTCCTTCTTCATTATCTAAATTGGTCTCAATAGTATCAATAATTTCTTGATTCATATAAATGTGTTCATATTCTGATTCTTAAATTTCTTCTATATCTTGTTCATAGATTGAGTCAGTTTCAGATAATTCGTCTAAATCTTCAATTAACTCATATTCTGAGTCAGATTCTATTTCTTCCATTAATCTAATGGATTTAACATTTTCTCTTCTATTTTTTTAGGACAATTGGGAGATATATGTCCTATTTCGTTACATGTAAAATATTTACATTTTTTATAAAATTCTTCCTTAAAATTTTTCTGGGGTCTCTTATGTTGGTTAAATTCATTTTTCCAAGGTTTTTTCTTCTTAAAATATTTCTCGTGGCTCTTAAATCCTCTATTTTTCTTCCAAGGTTTAAGATATTTCTTAAATTTCCTTTTATAATATAGTTTCTTAGATGGTTGATGACAACCAAATTGTGGTACTGCTGCTATTTCTTCATAACTGCATAAACTAGCTTTCTTATCATGTTTTCTAAATAGGTGTTGGTACATAGATTTTTTTGCTCCATTCAGATATTTTTCTCTTAGCGAATAAAGTTCTCATTCCTAGAGTATCAGCCTTTTGATTAGGATCTTCACATTCTATTTTCTTCAACAAATTTGATACTCCTCAAATAATTTTTCACCCCATGGCCAGGGCATTTTAAGGAAATATGTATTTAATAATTTTTATCCTCTTCAGATATATTCCATTCTTTTATGGATTTGGATGCTTTGATATATTGTTTTTGAATTTCTTAGTATATTCATTTAATTCACACATATCACAGATTTTTAATAATTCCATTTCTCTTTCCGCTTGTAAGGTTTCTTGAGTAATTATATCAATTTTAGTTTCAGGTATAACTTCTCCTAAGAGTAAATGTCTAAAGAAATTTTCTATTCATTTTAAAATCTCTTTAAAATTTTCAGCATCTAAACTTTTATTACTATCTATGGTAGTTGTAGATTTTTCTCCATATTTGATTTTATTTTTGGTTTCTTCAGAAATTCTTCTCCAGATGTCTGAAGTAATTCCTCTAAAGGTATGGATTATAAAGTTATAAGCTTGAGTGATATTCCATCTATGAAAAGCAACAGCTAAATCAGTAGTTTTTGCCCAAGAATTAATAAATTCGCTTTGATTATTGTTATCATCAATATCTAACCATATTCATGTTGTAGGAATTTGTTCAGTAAATAATCTAACAGGATTACTATCCCTAAGATGTATAGACTTAGTCGCAATAGTTTTTGGACCTTTTCTGAAATTATAACCTGCTCGCTCATTAGTTATTCCATATTCTCTTATCCATTCTAAATTCCAGTCATTAGATTTATCTTGAATCCAATCAGTAGTAACATTAGTTCCACTAGTTTCTCCAACTAGCGGCTCAACTTGTTCATTTAAAGGTGGAGTATTAATTTCAGTAGTCTCCTCTTTAGGTGGAGGATCATTATATATATATATATATATATATATATATATATATATATATATATATATATATATATATATATATATTCTTAGTTTGGATAGCCAATTGTTCTAGACTTTGTTTATAAGCTTCTAATTCCTCTCCAGTAGCTTCAAAGAATTTAGTTTCTAATTATTCTATAACGTATGGCGTAAAGGTGGTTCAATTGAAGTATAAGAATTATTTTTAAGTTTTAATTCTTTAAATTTTGATTCAATCCGTTTAAAGATTTAAATTTGCTACTTAAATTTGTCGCTAACTCTTGTAAGTTAATTCTATTAGTATTAGTTAAAATAACAACATTTTGTAATTTTTCTAAAATTAGTTTTTTTTTTTATCCATTCTAGAAAATATTTCTAAAGCTCTAAAAATTTTCTTCAGGTTCGTTACTAGGCTCTTATACCAATTTTGTGAAAAGGCGAAAGCTAACATATAGATCAAAAATATTTTGAGGACTAAATTGAAAATCTTTTATATTAAGATGACAATGGGTGCAATTTTTATATTTGAGGGGGTATTTTAGGTAGTTAGTAATGAAAAAAAATGGTCAATGACTATTTTGGAAAATTGGCCAGGTTAACCGGCTATTTGCCACCTATTCCTCCCTCCCCTATCCCACCCAAAATGAAACCATAAAAATCACCTCCCATGCCGCCATTAGCCAAAGCTTCTGCCATACCAAAAGCTCACCTTGTCAATATTACAACCCTTCTCTTCTACTTCACATATAAAACCATCTAGATTGTCTGTGGCTGCCAACTCCAGCAACTTCGAGCAATTTCTAAAGATATCCCTTCTTTATTCTCTTGAAATTCAGCCTCCATCTCCAAATCAAAAGGGCAAACTTCACGATCTAAGAAATCCATGATTCATCGAAGATGGGTACTCTTTGAACAAGCCTCGAAACGTTAAAACAAGAAAACTAAACACAACCTACATCATAAAATTCAGTCTTTGATACAGATAAATGTCAAGGAACCAACTAAGATATAAACTTGATGAAGATGAAGTATTAAAGCTAAGACAACCCACCTTTCTTGGGGTGAAAATTTTCTTCAAAAATATCGAATTCAGAGACAACTTCAATTCAAGTTGGGTGAGATAATAATAATGGAGTCATGGGATTGTGAAAGGCAGTCTTTGTGGGGTGTGTGTGCTCGCGTGCGCGCACGTGTGTATATAGTTCAAAAATTGAAAGTATTGAGAGGAAGGGAGGAAGAAAGTTTGAATTTTTCGGTGATATTATTTGTGGTGGTGTTTGAGATTGACAGTGGTAGAGACGGGCCGGTGATTTTTTGGTTTCAATTTGGGTGGGGTGGGGTGGGGTGGGGTGGGGGTGAGGAAGACGACTTTCATTTTCTATTGTTTTTTAAATTTAATTTTTAAATTATTTTATGTTTAAAATAGTAAAGTTACCATTTTGCCCCTTTCAATTTGGTTTAAAAAGGTCAAAGTCCACTTTTCTAGATCAAGTAATGGTCAAATGGATGATTTGGATCGCAGATGCATATTTTTGAAATTTTTGGAACTGTGGATGTCACAAAGTGAAGGTAACGTCTGCAAAAAAATGAAAGGTTAGAGACCCCTACTGCAATTTGTACTAAAAATATTTAAATTGTGTGCAACTTTATCAAATGTGCGGGACAATTTTTGAGCAATCTTTTCAATCTCGCAAAAGCCTCATAGCGTGCCTTATCATATGTTGTGGAAAGTATTTTTTCATGAATATCTTTGTTTTGACTTCATCATATAACAACTCAGCATATGGGCAGAATCACAAAGTTCTAGAAATATTTTTATATGACCATGTGGATCTTCATTAGCAGTCTCACTGAACACGCACTAGTTTGATTGGAATTTGGAATGTCTATGTAGGAGCATGAGTTACCCAAATGGTTTGTCATTGTCATCTAGTTCTACAAATGGCATTACTTTCTATGAAGATAACTAATACTTGGTTGCCTAGAAAATTCTCTATCTCATTTTGAAAGTCTCTCTAAAATAAAGTCAAAATGGGTCACCCCTCAAGTGAACGCCATGAGCTATCTTTATTAATTAAGTTGCTTTTAATGACCTAATTCAGGTCGAGTCAATCCCTATGATGTCGATATAATTAATCCAAAAACGTTTTAGTACATCGCTCGAATTTATTGGGTATCAAAATTCAACAAATCTTCACCTTATACACAATGAACATGCAAGCAAACAACACCAAGTTTATATTTGTCCAATCAAGGTAATCAAATAAAATTGGAATCACAAATCTTACCTCGTGTCTCAAGCCCAAAATACATACCATGCAGCCTCCACTCTTGGTCTATGGTTAAGAACACCCAAGTGGAAATAAGTAACCACAAGAATTAATCAAGAGCACATAAAATATGCAATGAAAATACAACATATGAATTAACACTTATCTTTCATACACGTTGAATAAGGAAAGAACATCATACTAACACCAAGTTAATCAATCAAAATGACCAACATTACAACAAATGCATAAATGACTTCACAAAAAGATATCACAGTAATTATCCTACCCCATTCTATTTATCTCTTGACTCGAAACACATATTTCTTCTCATTGTCCATGCTCACTAGATCACTCCACATGCCTAACTTGTAAACCAGTATAGATCCTAAGTCCATGGGATGTTCTTCTATCACTACATGACTCTTTCAACCTAAGTGGATAATAAGTCTTCACCTAATAGAAATGATATGAATGTCACTCTCTCACTCTATCCGGTTAGGATTCTCATATATAGAGGATTCCAAACACTTAAATCACATCACCTCTCGTGATCAAAATGTCACTCTCCACATCCCCATACAATATTACTTATGCACACTCAGACATTTATACTCCACTTTACCAATAGACATACTTCTGCTGCTTCCCAAACCACTACACATACAAGTACATTACATACAGTAATACGATTAATTTCAAATTTATCCATTTACACATATCAAACATATTGAAAGGATAACATAAAACAATGCAACAAAATAAAGCAATCACACATGCAAAAAAAATTTCACACACAAGCAAATAAAATTTCACACAAATGCAAATGCAATAATCAAGTTTACTGTCAATAATCCTCACTTGCTTCATAACTAGACTCAGAAACATTCGTCTTACCTCTCCTAACTTTTCTGCTTATTATTCTTCTTAGGCCAGCCTCTTGCAAAGTGTATAGTAAAAAATAAAAATAAAAAGAAAAAAATGACTCAAAAGGAAAAAAAAATTGACTAGTATTTGGAATGGTTTGAAGTGACGGTGGAGCTTGGAAGTGTTTGCGATGGGTAACTTAACTTGGTCAAGGGACTAGGGTAAGGGTTAGAGTGTTTTTTAGTATTTTCCCAATGGGTTGGGACCATGTTGCTAAAGGCTAACATTTTTTCAATGCTACAACTCGTAGGGACTGAATTAGCAATTTTAAAATAGACAGTTGACAACTAGGACTAAGTTCCTAATTTTTGGCATAAAGATGAATGGTCTTTATCTTAAAAAATACGAGTTTAAGTAATGAGTTTGACTTTAAAAAGTTTCTTCATATTTGTAGATTTTTTCCCCTCTAAAATTTGTCTTAGGATTCATTGGAGGCCTCCTCCCTCTATATTCATTAAAATTTTCCTCGTCTAATTAATTTTTTACTAAGGCTATGTATCATTTGTAAGTGTTATGTCCTACCTTCATTCAACTTTAGACATAAGTACTTTTGATAGATGTTTAATGCATTTATTTTGACAAGATCTATTATGATATTAAATAATAGAGTCCGTAGATTCAAGTTTCGATAATTTGTTAATCACAAGGAATTGTGATTGTGAGATACAAATTACATATGATTGAATCTTAAATCATCCGTGGTCGTAAGTAATAATGAGATACGGATATCGTTATTACGGATAGACCACCACGTGTGTCATTCATTACTGGTGAAGTAAGTAGCTGATCTCACAAGTTAAAGTGCCGTGACACTTAAATGAACACGTGAATGTTTTGTTATAGAACAAAATATTAGAGACCCGCTGGGAGATTCCACATGGATAGCTATCTAAGTGTCAGTGGTTAATTTCTAACGTTCGGTAGTGAAATTGGTCCTTTGACTTGAGGTCATTATGGTGTCTTATATTTTGGTGATGTTGGATGTTGCTCTGCCAAGGGCCGCTAATACTGCATCATCTGGGTATGTCAAGAAGGTTGTGAATGATCAATAGAGGATTTGTGACTCTTAGATAATAAGAGATTGTGATCTATATTTCATCCGGTTAAGTTGATAACGAAATTCTTGGCCAAGTTATACACATAAGTTGAAAAGGAGTTTTCGACTTGCATTGACTTAATAGTAGAATGAAAGATATGATCGATAATTGAGATTGTCATTTATCCATATCTCGTGATTGATCGGATCATATTGACGAAATGATTATAGTTTCACGATAAACGAACGAGTTTGATTTTGTCATACCATGTGACATTTTTCGTCACATGTATTGCCCTAACACATTGCTATATATCAATTTGGGATGATAGATGTGAATTAGTGATAAACCAAAAGAGTGTTTTGGTTTATTGATTTTGATTAGATCAAAATAATAATTCACGTTGTTAGGCATCATGATTGGGAATCTAATGGATCACACACAAAATGGGAACTAGAAGAATGAGATTTACCAATTAATTAATTGACAATCGTTGGATAATTAATTAATTGAGTTGCTTATTAATGAGCCCGAATTAATTAATTTATTCATGGATCGGATTTAATTAATTGGATTAATTAAATATTGGACTCGATTAAGTTTAAGAAACGGGTCAAGCCCGTTTGGGTTTATAGAAATAAATTGCTAGGGTTTGAAAACAGTTGATTGATTTTCATTATTCTTGCTAGCACAAGAAAAGTAAAACCCTGGTTAAAGCTCAATCTTGTTCCCTGTGTAGATTCCATTGGAGGCTGGATAATTGGACAGTTGTGAGAGGCAGATCATGATTGTTGGAACTATAGGAATAACAAATGAGTTTGCAGATCTGAATAAATGTATGATTTCTATCACAGTTTCTATCTAAACATAAAGCAGATCTTTGATGGGAATTGAAACTTGTTTACTTTTCCGCTGTGCACGTTTAAGTAAATTTCCAACATCCTTGCCCTCCAAATATTATTAAATTGATACATACAGGGGCATGTGAAACCCTACACCTAGGAAAAAGTTCACTAAAAAAAATCCTAAAATCTTTATAAAAAAAAGTTCGAGTAAATGCTGAAGCATCAATTTTGAAGCGGGTGATGACTTCGAGAATATATGTGTGTGTATGCTCGCGCGCACGCACGCGTTGCTTAATTTGTATTGAAATATTCAATCCACAAGAATGTAACTAATTGGCCCATATAGATTCATGAAGATTTTGCTTGTAAATCAACTTATGGGTGAGTTTAAATTTTGAAAGTTCAAGTATTTTGGGAGAGAATTTATGACATTAACAGTGACTAATAAATTTCAACTCAGTTCATGTGAACAAAGAATATAACAACAAAAATATATGAGGATGCTTGAATTAATTCTCAAAGCACAAAGTTTACCAAACAATTAGTTGTGTGGTAACCACCACCACCTACTAACTCATAAATAATACTAAATAATGTGCAGACATCATATATGGGTACAATTTTACTTGAATATTCATAAACGAGTCTGTTTTAGAAATAGATATTGAATGATTAGACTGAAGATTAAGAGAATTATGGGTTTGAGCCGAATTAAGTGTTGCTACTTGATTGTGGTTGTCTACATGTTCCTTTTCATCCACCTCTGCTTTGTTTACCCGAATTAAGTTCAAGTTTACTTTCAAGTTTGTTTACCTGAACTCATATATTTTTATTTGTGAAGAATGTGTTGATATTATCTGATTTAATGAAAACATATTATCTAATTTAATGAAAACCTATTATTTTTCGATCCCCAATTTTCTTACCTTTTTATTAAATTTTTTTATACTCATATTTTTCCTTGAATTTGTGTTTTCCATTGTTATCTTTTAACTAAAAATTACTATTTTGTTTGGAAATATTGATTTATTCTTAAGATGGTTACATTCTCAAGATAGCTTCATTGTTTTGAGCGTTAAAATGTTTACAATATAAGTAACTCGTTTTATTCTTATCTTTATTTTCCATCAAATAGACTTCAATTAAATACAATATCTCATCACAAAAAATGAAACTAACTAAACTACATGATGAACAAGAAAAAGTAAATATCAATGAAAATAAACTTTAAAACAAAGAATAAAATTAACTAGATAGATATCAAAGCCATATAATTTTAAGTTTGTCATATTCAATTTCAAATTTTCTATTAGATACATTTATCTCTAACTTTAGAAGAAAAATTCAAGTAACTCAAGTAAAAAAAGAAATATATGACATGGAGAATGAGAGAATATGATCTCCTTTTTCTTTTCTTTTTTGTGTTAGTAAGATAATGCATGAATTAGGGGTGTAAGCGGTCCGATTTTACCAATTTTTGATAGATTTTCAAACCAAACTGTTTAACCAGGGTTTAAAAAAACCCAAAACCTAAACCAAACAATTTTGAACGGTTTGAAAAAAACTCAAATCTAAACCTTTAGGTTTGGTCCGGTTTTAAACCGCTGGTTTTGCCGTTTATATATATATATATATATTTCCTGTCTACTTTTATGCAATTTAAACCTAAACCTAACCGGTTTTAAAGATGAATGGCTGACCGGCGGCTCGAAGTCTTGAACAGAAGGAGGAGGCACCGGTTATTGGAATTACAAAGTTCAAACCTTGAGAGTAATCACGGGAGGTGGAGGCATCGGGACTGGGTGGGCGAAGGCGGAGCGGAGGCGGCGAAGGCAATGTCACGTCGCGTATGAGGAAGAGACGCTAGTGGAAGCATGAAACCATGGAAACTGGAATAGAATGATAGGAAGGGAATGGTTAGGTTTTGTGTTTGATAATTGATACTTTGATTTTCAATTGAAATAAAAAAAAATGTATAGGTTATGAGTTATGCCCATTGGCGGACACACTTAGGGACCTAGTGGGGGAAGCGACCCACCAATTTCAATTTTTTTTTTTTAACGTCACTAAATCAGAGGATAAACCTGTTTGACGTCCTTTCTTCTTGTGTTTTAAATTTTTTAATTATTGCTATCGTTTTAACTCCATTTGATGGAATATTTTAAATCTATTTCGCTTGTGTTTCAAAAATACCCCAAAAGCATTTATTATTGTCAAACAATTACGGTTGGTTCTTTGGTAAATTGAGGCCGTTTGAACAAGGGCAAAAATGGAAATTTGAATTTCAACTGTTGATTGTACATCAGAAGAATTGATTGCTTGTCAGAAGTCTTGCAATTTTAAATTAATTTATTACTATTTGAGAAATTTAAAAGCATTAAAATGAAAATTTTAACGGTGTCAGGGACAAAAATTTGTAAAGGAGACGAATCAATTTCAAATGAATTATCACACAAAGTAGTGACAAAAATATAGTCCCTGTTTGGGCTTTATTTTAGAAAAAATGTAATTTTTCTTTCTTATTTTCAAACATACTCCA
This sequence comes from Osmanthus fragrans, assembly GCA_019395295.1. Taxonomy (NCBI): domain Eukaryota; kingdom Viridiplantae; phylum Streptophyta; class Magnoliopsida; order Lamiales; family Oleaceae; genus Osmanthus; species Osmanthus fragrans. The sequence goes on along the minus strand of CM033348.1, from coordinate 11,284,565 downwards.
ATAAAATAATATTACATATAAATTAAAAAAAAAAAAATCTTATTTTAACTATATATTCTTTAAAAAAATCACTATTCTAGAATACATTTTCCCCCAAAATTTATTTTTAATGAATTCGAAACATGGAATTTTGTTCAAATTTTTGGATTTCAAAATTTTACTTTTCAATAAATGAATAACAAATAAGTGAATAAGATTAAATTTATTCTATATAAAAAATTATATATGTATTAAAAAATTGACAAAAATATAAATTTGATATATTATTACTTTAAAACTTTTATAATATAATATATATTGAAATATTTATGGGATATTTGAATTCCATTATTAAGATAGATTTGATATTCTATTACATTAGTCTCATGACAAACTTTTATAAGATAGATGAATTTGTGTTTCATGCTATGATGAGCATTCTAGCTGGAATATAATATAGCAAAATATGATATATTTGTTTCTATTGTTATTTATTTAACTTAAGTGGTAGTTCATTTATTAATGACAAATTTTTAGATTGGAAAAAAGAATAAAATTGTTAAAAAACATGTTGTAAAATCAAGTAGTGCACACAATCAAGCTCGAATCAAATATGAATCATTCAATAATCATGAACAATGCATTCGATCATGTATCTTTAAGCAATCGCATTAAAGTATAGAACACGAAAAGAATAATTGTAATAAGATATCGAATACTTTAATTTTGTATAACTTTTTTTCAGATTTGATTGTGCCCCACTAATTCAAAATGTTTGCGTCCACCACTGGTTACGCCGTTATGGGTTGGGGCTGTTGCGCTGACAGTTGGGTTAGAAAATTATCTATTCCAATTGGGCTGAAAAACATAAAATTGATATTATTATAATTTATATATAAAATATAAATTATGATTATTGAGTAATAATAATAATTATTATAATATATATGTAGTAGAAAAATTAGAATTAGAATTTCACAAATGACAAAACTATTGAATTTTGTATATTTAGAATTTAGATGAATTTTCAAAAAATTTCATTTTTCATTTTTCATTTTTATATATTTTTTCGCCGGTCCGGTTTGGTTTTAAACCGTAATTAAAATTTCCAAACCTAAATCAAACCTTTTTGACAGGTTTGGTTTGGTTCGGTTCGATTCAAAACCATTTCGTTGACGAGTTCACGTGGCACCAAAGCGACGGTTTCTAAATTTCGATTTCGGTTAGGCTATTTTTGCTTACAGCCCTAGCATGAATGTTCTGATTTCTCAAAACCTTACAGCTTATTAATGGAAGTCTAAGTGGGCTTGGCCCATTAATTAAACTTAACTAGATCCAATATTTAATGGGAAGAATTCACATTCAAGACATTAAGTATGCACAATTCAATTCTCATGTTTAAAGTTGTCAAAAATGCAAAAATCAAGTTTTTATTTTTTAATTAAAAATATTTTATTAATTAATTATAATAAAGTCAAAATTATACAATTAATGGTCACAATTACATAATTATAGGTCACAGATCATTTTGAAGTCACAAATAAAAAAAATTATAGGTCACAAATTATTTCGAATCACAAATCAAAAAATTTATAGGTCACAGATTATTTCGAAATCACAAATCAAAATTTTTATAGGTCACAGATTATGTCGAGGTCACAAATCAACAATTTTATAAGTCACAATTTAGCGATCAGTCACATATTTTCAAATTTATTGTCACGAATTATTTTTTTAGTTACATATTATCGAATTTGATGGTCACAGTTTAATAGTTAGTCACATTCACCAAATCTCAACCCCAATCCCGATCCAATACTTGGTCACAAACATTATCCCACCACCACCACCGCCACTCCAAACCCGTTTAGCACCCCCACCACTAGAGACACTCCACACCGGCAGAGCCAGCACCACCATACCCACAAGCCACATCACACACCTACGCCCAGTGCCACCAACATTACCGCCACCACCTCAACATTGTCCCACCCACAACCACAACCACCGCCACTACCAACACCACAACCTCAATCTGCAACACCATCTTCAACAACCACCCACCATCGTACCCACCTCCATCTCCACCTCCAATCAACTACAGCACCCACCACCACTGTATCCAACCACAGTATCACCATCACCACCGACCAGACTGAGCCACCAATCTACCAGACACCACATCTGCACCACAACAACTCTCGAACAACACTGCGCACACACCCACCACCGCCACCGCCACCCTCAAATCAAAAAGAGAAAACCCCCCCAAAAACCTACCACGTCGCCGCCACTAGTCCACCACGGTGTGACAGGAGCTTAGGGTCGCTACTACCAGATCCACCACCATCTTGTCACTATCGCTACCACCATTACAGCCAACAACCAAAACAATCATCACCACACCACAAAAAAATCCCAAACCCACCACCGCCACACCTCCACCCTCGTCGCCGCAGATAGGAAGAGATCGCACAAACTGGAAGAGATCGTGCTACAGATATCGCATCGCGCTTGTCGCGTAGGTCGCCAGTGCTAGGTATTGGGCGATGACGGCATGGGAGAACAGAAGGACATCAATGAAGAGATGGAGTGTGAGAGTGAGTGAGAAAATGAAATTATTAGGGTTGTAATTTAATTATTGTATTCATACTTGATTTTTGAACAATAAAACTTGGTCTTTTATTTTTGAATTCTAATCTTCAAACACCTGAAATTATGTAATTTCCTCATATGTGATTAATATAATTAATTAAACTTGGTCAACAAGTTATTTAATTGAGCTCCTTAATAAGCAAACCAATTAATTAATTCTACAAATGATGGGAACCAAGGTGGGTCTACTCTTAAAGATCCTTTGCAAGTTCCAGATGGGCCAATTACAAGATCAAGAGCCAAGAAGATCAAGAAGCAATGCAAGGATTGGTGCAATCCACTTGGGATGAAGCTAGCACATGCCCAACGCTCAAGTTGGGTTTGAAAGAAGGAGAACTAGTTTTGATCCATTTGATCCAAGTTGTGGAAGACATGACTTAGAGATAGGGCCTGTTGTTATTAAGGGCTCCAATTTGGTTAAAGGATTTATTTTATTAGTTTAGAATAAATGGGCTTGAGGATGCTTAGCCCATATATTTCTTATGTTTTATTAATTAGAGTTTCAAAAGAACTTTTATTGTATGCACTTAAAAAGGGTGGGAGGGAGGTGCCGGCCACATATTATTTGATTAGGGTTAATTTTCAGCTAGGGTTTTCTAGTGGGAAGGCCATGTAATTTTGGCCACTTGAGGGTATTTTGGTAAGGGGCCTTATTTTGGCCTAGGGTTACTTTGTGGTGAGTATTTAAACACATTATAGCCAGCCACTTGAAGGCAGAGACATTATTTTGAATTATAATTGTGAGTTGAGTTTACTCCTTTTGAACATAAGGTAAATCACAATTTTTGTGGCGTTCCTCCTTGTAATTTGGGTTCTTGAGATAGGATTTCAATGGGTCTAGATTTTAATATAATCTAGGTTCTTGAAACGAGTTCTCAACGGGTCTAAATTCTCCATCCATAGACTTGAGTTTGGCTTTCTTGGGTGAGTTTTCAAATTGATTGTGGGTTCAAGGGATTCTCTTCCAGGGGTTCATATCAACAAATGTACAACACTTGTCGATTAATTAATTAATAATATTATTCTTCTAGTTCTCCTTTTTATGTATGACCAATGTTCCCCGTTCACGATGCTAATGACGTGAATTACTATTTTGATCTAATCAAAATAAGATAAATTAAAATACCATTTTAATGTATCATTAATTTTCCCAGATTAATTATCACATTCATCGACAAAAATTGACATTTAACAATGTGTCAAGATAGTATATGTGATAGGAAGTGTCATGTGGCACTAAATCAAGTTTGATCGTTTACCGTAAAACTATAATTCTTTTGTCAATATGATCCAATCAATTACAAGATATTAAAGTATGTCAATTTCAATTATCATCATATCTTTCATTCCGCTCTCAAGTCAATATTAGTCAAAAACTCTTTCTACTTATGAATACACATTGGCTAAGAATTTTGTTATCAACTTAATTTAATGAAACATAGATCATAATCTATTACTATCTAAGAGTGACAAATCATTTATTAATCATTCACAGCCTTTTTATATGATTTTTGACATACCAAAAGATGTTGTCTTGGCGACTATTGGCAAAACAACATCCAACATCACCGAAGTATGATTGTCTTCGTATAAGGCATTTTAATGATTTCAAGTCCAAGTACTAATTTCATTATCAAACGTTAGAGATTAACTATTGACACTCAAATAGTTATTTATGTGGAATCTCTCCAACAGATCTCCAATGTTTTGTTCTTATAACAAATTGTCCGCATGTCTATTTAAATGCCATTGCATTTTAGCTTGTGAGATCAACTGCTTACTTCACAAGTGAGAAAACATCTTGGTCCGTCGTCCATAATAACTATATTCGTATCTTGTTATACCTTACAACCATGGACAATTTAAGATTTAGTCATATATAATTTATTTCTCACAATCACAACTCCTTGTGATTAACAAGTTACTAAGACTTGAATATATGTTTATTAAAATAGTAATTCAGTCAAATAATAGATCTATCACAAATAAAATGAACTAATCATATTAAAAGTGTTTACCTAGGACTAACACTTACAAACTCTCACATGTACTAAATTCAATCACTTATGTATCTAATATCATAAGAGTCTACATGAAGATCTTGTTTATAATGTAATAACTCTTTGTCAGTGGATTTGCAATATTGTCACTCGTAGGAATTCGTTATTTCTTAATATCATTTATTTGTTTAATTTGTCCAATGCGATGTACGATGTAATGCATGTTTGGATCGTTGATGAGGCCTTAGTTCGTTCGATTGCCCGATGGCTCCATTGCTATCACAATACCTAGGCCCCGTTTGATTCCCATTTTAATTCTCATTCTCATTCTTCTACTCATTTTCAACCACACATTCTTCAATAAAATAATATTTTCTATCACATCAATAACTTTTCCTTCTTTTTCAACCACACATTTCCCATCATATCACTATTTCAAAATGCATTTTTCCCAAATAATGCCTATCAAACACACTCCTAGTTTGTGATCAACAATGGCAGGAACTACTCTATGCTCATTGATAAATTAACTGATCCAGACCACAAACATTTGCTGCTTCTGAAGCAATGATGTATTAGGCTTTTGTCAATGAATCAACAATTATTTCTTGTTTGGATTCTTTTCTAACTAACTTCTCAATTATACATATATCCTGATTGAAATTTACTTTCATTCTAGTCCAACTAGAAATTAGTATCAAATGAACTCTCAATTCATTTTTCCATATAGATTCAGATAGGTCAAACAATCTGCTGGATCTGTCTCTATAGATTAAGTTATTTTTCCCATGTCTTTCATGGGGAAATTCTTTGACAACAACAATTTCAAAGATTGAAGCATAAGGATTTCATTTCCCAATAATAATATCATCTACATATAATATTAGGAATATGAAATTTCTTCAACTTGTCTTCTTATAAACACACAGTTCATATTATTTTTGATAAAATCAAACTTTTTGATTGTCTCATCGTAGCGAATGTACTCTTTTTCTTGCAAGTTTCCATTAAGAAATGTAGTTTTGACATCCTTTGTCATATCTCATAGTCATGATATAAAACTATTGCAAGCAAATTTTGAATGGACTTTTAGCTAGGATAGAGGTGAAAAGGTATAATCAAAGTCAACTTTGTCTTTATTTATAACATTTTTCTATTAGCCTTGTTTTGTATGTATGGATGTTTCCATCCATGTTGACCTTTTTCTTTTAAACCTATTTATAATTTTTAGGTTTTATCCCATCAGGCACTCATCAAGGTCCCAACCTTATTTGCATCTGTCGAGTTCATATCAGATTCTATGGCCTCTGCCATCTTTTTGAGTCAACGATTGACTTTACATCTACATAATAAGTAGGTTCATCATCCTCGATTAGTAATACCTGATTAGTACTCGTGAATTCATACCTTCTAAGAGCTCAAATGATCCTAGTAATATGCGGAGTGGATTGAGACTCAGGTTCATCTACTTCGTCAATTATATTGTGTAGATTCTTGAACTCTTTCAAGTTTTAATCCATGATTACGATATCTCGTGAGACAAACACTTTCTTCTTAATGGGATTGCAGAGTTGATATCTAGTTGTCTCTTTTGGATATTCAACAAATATACTTCTACTAGTTGACCTCAAGCTTATCTGATTCAGTACACTTTACATGAGCATCAAAGCCCGAAACTTTAATATGAGACAAGATAAGCCTTTTTTCTTTTCCATAACTTGTATTGGATTTTGTCAACCGATTTAGATGGAACACGATTTAGTGTGTAGCATGCGAAAATTAGTTCATGATCCCAAACAATTTTGGAAAGTGTGCATAGCTCATCATAGATCGGACTATATCTAATAGTTGTGATTACTCTTTTCAGATACACAATTATGTTACGATGTATATGATGTAGTCCTCTGCAAATAATCTTATTCTCCTTCAGATAATCTAAATATTCACCTTTAAGATATTCCCAACCTCAATCAGATCTTAATGTGAGAATACATTTATCTAATTGTTTCTCTACTTCTAGCCTGAATTACTTGAACTTTTAAAGAGCTTCTTGATACTTGTATTTTGCGCACTTATTTAGGCCACAAAATATGGACAATTGTCGATAAGTATGTTGAAATATGACTTAATTCAATACAAATTGTGTTTGTAGGACAATATCGATGGATATGACGAGAAGTGTGTAAAAACGAGCGAAACGGGCCAAAATGGAAGAAAATGAAAATTCAGGGATCAAAGTGCAAATACTCAAAAGTTGGTCCGAAGATTGAATCGAGAACGTAATTGAGCTAAGTACCAATTTAGTAAAGACATGAAGCATAGGAGGAAGAAAAAGTTGGAGAAGAGATCAAGAAATGAAAAAAATCAAGTTCAGGGACCAAATTGAAGGAAATGAAAAGTTGCTACTTCCATGCGACCGCATGGAAGCTACCCGAGAAGTCCAGTGGCTAAACCATGCGATCGCATGGTACAAAAATTTGGTGATTTTTCTAGTTTCCCTATTTGATGCAAACTATTATGGAAACAAATATCTTGAGTTCCATATAACCCTAAATCACGTCCAAAAGAGGGGTTACGCAGTTTTTGAGAAAAAAAAAATGTGATTTTGGGAGTAAAAAATACAAGGAACAACGCGAAGAAATATCACACACTCCAAGAAATTAATTGAAGATTGACTCAGGTGATGACGTTTTTTCAACCAATATTTTGTTTTTCTCTTTTTAGCATGTTAAGCTAGTTTATTTTGTATTAGGAGATTGATAAACCATGTAATATGATATTTTGTTTTATATATTTGACATTATAAACGCGTTTTTGGATATTAAATGATTTATACGTACTTTTTCTATATAATTATTGTGCACGTTAATTATATGAATGTGATGGTCCGTTTTATGCATTCGAAAGATGAGAAATATACCGCTATACCTTATGTGAATCTTTAAGTGTTTATAGAAATATAGTCGGATCGCATATTAGAATATGTTTAACATTACTCGAGAGAGATTGTTAAATATAATAGGAGCATTGATTCTTCAATATACGATTGTGTTGTCAAATTGTAAGACTAAGATTGAAAATGATTATTGCATGGATTTGTGATCCTAGTGCGTTTGTTATTTATAAATCACATCAAGTTTGCATAATTCATCTCTTGCATAGTTTAGCTAATCCACTCATAATTTTATACTTATTTTAGTTTAGTCATAATTTCACTACAAAAACATGCAAATTCACTTTTGTTTCGGTTAAGGCTGAGATAAATATTATTAAACTACTCAGTCTCCGTGGGGTGATAATCCGGATTCTAAAAGTCCACTTTATTATTTGTAACTAACCGTACACTTACAGTGGATTTTAAATCGAAACGTATTTTCGTGAACACGTTTTTGAAGCCGTTGTCGGGGACTGAATATTAGTTTAATTTTAGTTATTTTGTCACTAATTCTAATATTTTTTTTTTTTTTTTTGTTATTTAAGTTGTTAAATTTCGTTACTTGTTAATTTTGCTTACTTTTGTTCGATTTTTGCTACTTCAGGTTTGTATGCTAAGATCAACTGGAGGAGAATTGATTCCAGCTGATCTAGAAACCGAGCGCACTTTTCATCAACTGCAAAGAGAAGCTAGAATAGGACAATAATAGCAAATGGCTAACGAAAAAAATAACCCAATCATTCTGGCTAATGAAGAAGCAGTAGACGAAGGAAACATGCTTGTAGGGGATTTCATGATCCCCCAAATCATTCAAAGTCAGTCCAGCATCGTGTATCCACCGTTTGGGCACCCAAATTTCCAACTGAAGACCAAAGTGATACATTTGTTTCAGAAAGGACATCATTTTAAGGGAGAACTGAAGAAAACCCACATGTCTCTCGATTCTTGGAGAGACGCCAACACTTCAGATATCAGGGTATCTCAGATGGCGCCATCAGATTGAGGTTGTTTCCACACACATTGCATGACAAAGTAATTAAATGGCTAGATTCTCAACCAATTGCCAGTATCACCACATAGAATGATCTTGCTTAAAAGTTCCGTACTTAATTATTCTCACCGGCCAAGATTGCCAAGTTGAAGCATGACATCTCTGTTTTTCGTGAAGGTGAGTCTGAATCATTTGATGAAGCTTGGAACAGATTCAAGAATATGCTAAGGACATGTCCACATCACAACATCAGTAAGGGACTTCAGGTTCAATATTTCTATGCGGGGCTACTTCTACCTTTCAAGAGCATGGTGGATTCATCATCGAATGGTTTGTTGTCAACAAGAACCATAGATGATGCACTGAAGCTGTTTGAAACTGTAGTTGCTACCTCAGCCATGTGGGCATCTAAGCGAGCTGTTCAGAAAAAAGCACTGAGTGTATACGTGGTGGATACCTATTCAGCCTTAGCTACAAATATTAATTCATTATTCCATAAAGTTGAAAGCATGTCACAAATCGCCAATGTAGCAAATGTCAAGAAACCAAGTTGTGAAGAATGTGGAGCTGATCACAATACTGGAAATTGTCCAATTCTCACACAGGGGGTAGAACAGGTGGATTTTGTGCAATAGGGTCAACGCCAGCAGAACAGCCTACATTATGAGACATTTATTCCGGGGTAAAGAAAGCATCCACACAATACATTTTTGTACCTCCTGGATGGGCAGTATATGAAGTTAAGTGTGCTTCTTCCAAAATTTCTTTCCTCAATCCCTCATCTTTCGGCACACACAACCTTCCCTTGAAAAGTAAGGCTTTATCACTGCCTAATTTAAAATCCTTTTGCTTGCTAGTATCAACTTCGGATTTAATCTTTTGCAAGAACGAGTCACCATCCTGTGCTACTCTTATATGATCTCTAAGTGTTGGTTGAATCATTAGAGCCGCTATCCTGGTGATAGTTTTGGTTGGTGGAGCAATTACTTCTAGATGTAAGTTTTCGAAATCTTTCAACAACTGGTCCTGCATAGTGATTAGTACTGCTAATTGTCCAACCGCCTTTATGCTAAGAGCATCTGCTACTACATTAGCTTTACCAGGATGGTAAAAGATAGTGCAATCATAATCCTTTACTAGCTCTAGCCATCTCCTCTGCCTCATATTTAATTCCTTTCGGGTGAAAAAGTACTTCAAACTCTTATGATCAGTATAAATGTCACACTTACTTCCATATAAGTAATGACGCCATATCTTGAGGGCATGAACTACCACAGCCAATTCTAGATCATGGGTTGGGTAGTTTTGTTCATATTGTTTCAATTGTCTGGAAGCTTAGGCTATCATCTTTCCTTTTTGCATCAGAACACACCCTATGCCCTGTTTCGAAGTATCACTGTATATAATGAATCATTCTGGTCCGTCAGGTATTGTTAACACTGGAGCGGTGACTAATCTTCGTTTCAGCTCTTGGAAGCTCTGTTCACATTTCTCTGTCCATTGAAATTTTATCCCTTTACGGGTCAATTGGGTCAATGGTCCTGCCATTTTTGAAAATCCCTCGATAAATCTTCTACAGTAACCCGTTAATCCCAAGAAGCTGCGTATTTCTCTAACAAACGTCTTACCCAATTATTCATTGCTTCTATTTGATTGGGTCTACTTCAATTCCTTGTACTGTGATTACGTGCCCTAGAAAACCTATTTTATCCAACCAGAATTCACATTTCTTGAATTTGGCATAAAGTCTTTTCTTAGAGTTTCCAAGATAATCTTGAGATGTTTCTCGTGTTCCTCATTACTCTTCGAATAGATTAAGATGTTATCAATAAAAACTATGACAAATTGATCTAAGTATTCATGGAATACTCTGTTCATTAGATCCATAAATACTGCCGGGGCATTAGTTAATCCAAAAGGCATCACCAAAAATTCATGATGCCCATAATGCGTCCTAAAAGCCGTCTTAGGGATATCATCTGGCTTAATTTTCAATTGATGATATCCTGTTCTTAGAACGATCTTTGAAAATACTGTAGCCCCCTTGAGCTGGTCAAACAAATCTTCTATTCTTGGAAGTGGATATTTGTTTTTGATAGTGAGACGATTCAATTCTCGGTAGTCAATGCACAACCTCATTGTTCCATCCTTCTTTTTCGCAAATAACACCGGTACACCCAAGGTGATACACTTGGTCTAATGAAACCCTTATCAAGAAGCTCCTTCAACTGTACCTTCAACTCTTGCAGTTCCAATGGTGCCATACGATACGGAGCCTTTGAAATAGGTGTTGCTCCTGGTACCAAATCGATGGTAAACTTTACTTGCCTGTCTGGTGGTACACCTAGAAGATCTTCTGGAAACATCTTTATAGTGTCGAACTATTTGAACATCCTCAGCTGACAACTTATCTTGTTTAATGTTGGTCATCGATACTAATTCCTTTCTCGATGTCTTCAACCTGAGTTGTTGGTCCTATACGAGACAATGTATTTGCCTCAATTCCCACAAAACGAAACTCTTTTTCGCTCGGTCTTCGAAAAATCACCACTCTCTCGGTACAATGAATAGTTGCATAGTTTTTAGACAACCAGTCCATAACATCAAAGTCTTTATCGTTAATAGAATTAGATTTACCGCTATACCTCTACCATCAATTTCCATCTTAAGATTTCTAGCTATTTGGTCAGCCACAACTATCTTTCCAGATGGAAGAGAGATTTCTAAGGTATACGGAAGGAATTCACATTCTACTTTAGACTTTGCGACAAACGAAGAAGAAATGAACGAATATGTAGCTCCAGAATCTATAAGTACAAATGCAGGCACATTAGAAACAGAGATGATACCTACGAGGACACTAGGGTTTCGCTCTGCTTCTTACCTGGATAAGGAAAAAACACTTGCTTTTACTTTCTGGTCGTCTCCAGCCTTCTGTGTCTGATTCAGGGGACATTCTTTTGTGAAATGTCCTGATTTCCCACACATGAAACAAACATTTCTTCCCAATAGACATTCTCCTTTGTGAGGTCTATCGCACTTAGGACAACGCTTATCACCACCAACTCCCACTATCTCTTTCTTTCCTTTCTTTGGTGCATTATTCCCTTTTCCTTTACCGTTATTCTGTTTATCAAAATTCCACTTCCTCTTACCGGAGAAATTTTGAACTTGGTAAGAATTTCCAACATTTTGAGTTCTTTGATAAGAAATAGTCTGGGCTCGCTTTAGGACTTCTCGATAAGTGTTCAGCTCGAGAACTGACACTATGTCATGAATATAAGGTTGAAGCCCACGTTCAAACTTCTAGCCCGCTTTTCCTCCTTATCCACTAGATGTGGAGCAAACCTTGATAACTCCTCAAATTTGCGTTCATATTCCATGAGTGTCATGGTTCCCTGCTGGAGTTTGAGGAACTCCATCTCCTTTTGATCCTTCACAGCTGCTGGGAAGAATTTTTCTTCTACGAGTTCCTTAAATCTCACCCAAGTTATAGCCTGTTGTTCAGCAGGTGTTAATGACCTGTTAGTCATATCCCACCAATGGCTAGCCCCCTTTTTTAACATAAACACTGAAAATGTTACCTTTTCAGCATCTTCGCATCTTATAAATTTGAAGATACGTTCTAGTTCTCGTAACCAGTCTTCAACTGCTAAGGGATCTACACTCCCCTCGAATGATGGAGGGTTCATCTTACGAAATTGCTCTATCATTGCAGTTCGATCCCTCGGGTTGGGTACTATTTGAGGTTGAACAGCTTGTTGGTTGGGCTCCTGATGCTCAATTGGTATTTGTTGATTTAGTGTTTGTTGCCTAATCAAAGGCGGTGCCTGCTTTTGCTGTCCCAACTCCCGCATTGCGGCAAGCAGTTCTCGTGCAAAGTTTGCTACACTAACTTTGCCACCACTAGAACTGGCATTAGTATTGCCGCTGCCTAAGTTCATATTGGAATTTGGTGCACTGCCGTGGTTGCGCTTTGGAGGCATTTTCTTTGAATGAAAAAAATATTCATCCAGTTCGAATTACTTCAGAACGTAATACTAACTTAGAGAAATCCAAAGGCCAAGGCAACTTTCCTTCATATATATACAATATTATTTTTCACAAACAAAAGTCATATTAAGGTACGGTATATACATTCAAAAGTAGATGTACGTATTACATCCTATTCTATTCCAAAAACAAAGATAGTTAGATAAGACGGTGTCTAATCTTCTATTTCTTCTTAATCCTCCTCGAGGTTTTCATCTGGTTCTTCCTCTAACATGCTTTGTTCCGAACTATCTAGTATTGGTACGGGAAAACTTTCCTCTAGAACTCTCGTAAAGCACTTAGCCAACGGTCCTTTATCTAGCCTAGAATTGGTAGCTCGTAAACTAGTATTCATGGATAAGGTTATAGTCTTCTTAAAGTTTCGCTGTAAATCATCGCTAGTTTCATAACTTCCTCGAAGTAAGTATTACAGTCCTCATATGAAAGGTCGTCATGATCAGACCACAACACAGTCTCATTTATGACTGAAGCCCAAGGTTTTGGAAAAGTTTTATATAACCTCCGTATCTTCACCTTATCACTTAAGCTATAGTGTATCTCCCATAACATCTCAATAATGCAGTCTAGCAGATCAAGATGTTGTACGAGGCTATGGAGCAGATGCATACGATGATTTAGTAAAATGCCAATAGTATGTCCCGCTTCTTCGCAAAACCACAAGCTTCTGTCCTTGTGGGGGTTCTTACCATTCGTGTCATAACTAGGACAAAAATTGATTAGGTTACTCTACAAGGCTAGAATCTAATAAATAATTACATATAAATGTTAATGACTTCATAATCTCAAACATGACTTGATTCAAAATATTCATATATCCAACAATAGATATAGTAAACTGTCCATTACATAAGAAAACTCATAAACTTTAAAAAAAAAAGTTTTTTTTTTAAACCTTTTTTTTGGTTAAGGTAAGTGGATTATAACCAAAAGTAAATCATGTACAAAAGCACAGGGGCATACCCCAGACCATAGAAACTATGCGGATAGGTCCCCCTACATAGACAAAACAACGACAAAAAACTAGAAGACTATCCCTCTAGGTAGTACAAGAAAAAATTCCAACGTCCAAACCCAAAGAGCGTTGAATCCACTTATTTTCCATAGTGGGATCCACATTACAAAGTGTATTAAACTTAGAAAAAACTGCAAACATAATATCATTGAAAACCAAGCTAGCGTACCTAGACAAGTGATCAAAGAAACGGGAATTTCTCTCTCGCCAAATGTAGTGTCTATATGGCTGCAAACATGTTTTAATGACTGAATTTCGAAATGAATCAGCTCCAAATTGTTGTGCCATCCAACCTACAAGCTCCTCCCATGGACGGTGAATTATAGGTATGTTGCATTTACTACAAAAGTGCCTCCAGATCCACTCCCACAAAGAAGACATTTAATTTCCTCAATCAAACCAAGCCTCCAAAGCTTGCTTTGAGTATTGACTCCATTACAAAGAAAGAGCCACACAACGAAAGCATGACGAGGAATATGCTTACCAAACCAAACAAGTTTATGCCACGGAACCGCCTCCCTCCTATGCCGAAGAGACTCTCAAGCTAAGCCAATAGTGAAATGCCCGTTCAGTGCACCAACCCATTGCATAATATCCGAAACAGTTGGATTAGGGATGAAAGTAGGGGGAGTGGCGTGAATCACCTCCAACCAGTTAATAGATAAACCTAGTGGTCATCTCCAACTCATCCCATCAACAATGGCAGCCACCTTGGCATCCTTTCCCAACCCCGAATCATAAATAATTCGATCTCCAAATAAACCATGTAAAGGGCATAAAGGATGCCAATGGTCATGCCATAAGGAGATAGCACGACCATCACCAACCTTGAACTTGAGCTTATTTCTCACCAAAATACGAAGGCTAAGCAACTTCCTCCACGTCCAAGAACACTCATTCGGGCATTTAACCTCCCAGAAACTCCTACCCTTCAGTAAATAAGTGTGTATCCAAGAAGACCAAATCGAGAAGGAAGAATCTGTGAGAAGGTACCAAATATGCTTCATCATAGCTGCCTTATTCCACAAAACTAGATTCTTTACCCCTAAACCCCCTTCCTCTCGTGGCATACATATGCGCTTCCACTATGAGTAAGAGCACTTCATTTTCACAAAAATGACCTAACAGTGGTCTCCACCTTCTTAGTGACTGCCTTAGGGAGAATAAAGAGAGAACACCAATACATTTGGATAGAGAAAAGAACGGACTTAATAAGCTGGAGTCTACCGAAATATGACAAAGTACGAGAAGTCCAACCTTTAGCCCTTGCCACAATACGCTCCACCAAGACATTACAATCCAAAGCTCTCAATTTAGTAGCAATGAGTGGAAGTGTGGAACGCCAAGATAACGAACCGGAAGTGAGCCCTCCCTATAACCAAGAGAACCGAGGATCAGGTCCTTAAGATGCACATCCACTTCACAAGCAAAAAGATTGCTCTTAAACAGAAGTATTACATGTTAGAAACTTATTTTCAATTTGGTAAAATATTTCTCATAAAATACAATGGCCAGCAAAAGCGCATGCCGACATGAAATTTTTATTTTACAAAAAGGGGACTCGGTGCAGCCACGGTTAGTTGGGGCTGTAGATTTGACTATTTTTATAAAATTCATCCCAACTCCGTTTTCTATGAAATTTGAAGCATTAGAAAGATAAATTCAAGTAGTTTTCTAGGTTAAAATATGATAATTTTCCGAGATCATATAGTATGGACGTTTTACTGAAAACAGTGTAGTGTTGCACAGAAAATCCAGATTGACCCTTCAACATTTAAAAAAATTCATATCTCAGGCCACGGACATCCAAATTGAGTGATTCTTGCGCACATATTTAGACAACTCGAAGAGGAACGCAGAAATATTTTTAGAGACTCAAATGGACGTCTATAGAGTTGGAAATAATATTTTGAAGTTGACCTAGAAACTGCCCGGACTCTGCCTCTTTTGGTCATTCGGGAAAAAGGGTCTATAAATATGTCTCTTAACATAACATGGAAGACATAACTACTTAATTTACTTCCCGTACCATATTACATCATGTCTTATACAAGTTTTTATACAATACCATAGGAAAATCACAAATGAAGCAGTCGAACAAAACATGCAAAAACAAAATTTCGATGCAAATTAACTTTGTCCTTAACTCATCATCAATTATGCCGACTGACTTCTACCAACTTCATATCTTATGGATCTAGAAATTTAGTATAGAATATTATGAGTATAAAGAATACTCAGTAAGATTGGATGCTTGGATTTAATACTACGCAAAAGAAAGCATTCAAACACAGCACATTCCGGCTTGCTGGTGCCCTTCGGACTTGTCCTATGGCATAGATATCTAACTTTGTGGACTTGTCCACATCTTTCATATTATGATTTTCATGCATAGCTTAAGCATAAATATTACCCTGAAATCCGGTACTTAAGCGAAGAAAGTAGATTACAATAAAACTTGGAGAAACTTCAGTTGACAGATGAATTGAGGGTGCTAGGCTTTGCTTCCTTTCTCTTCCTTTCCCTTTCCCTTTCCTTTTTTTTTTTCTTTTTCTTTCTTCCTGCCGATTTCTCTATGTTTGTGTGTGCAAGTGTTTTGCAAAATGAAAATGGATATGTTATGGCAATAGATGTATATATACAAGTCCAATGCACCGCCTAACCATTTAATTTTCTTGTTTCTTTTTTTTTTCTTTCCTCTACCTTGATTTTTCTTGCCTCTACACGTAAGGGGCTTAATGCATGTGTGTTTGCTAATGAAAAATAACATGTGGCTTGATTATAGGATAATAAGTGGCCATCAACTAAAAATTTACAAAGGAAGTCCCTCATTTTCCATATTATAACCCAATCCCTTTAACTTTCATTAATAGCAAAGTGAATCCCAAAATTAAATTTGTATCCAACTTACATATTCAAATACTGTAGATTGCAAAAATAAACCCCAACAAAATAATTTAATAATTAGGTCAATTAAAGTCCCAAAATAATTTACTTCATTTAAATCCAAATTTGACTTAGGCTTTGACTAACTAATAATCACTTCATGGATGCACAACATTTAGCACTCCATGCATGCATTCATTAATTACCTCTAGCACCAATCACTACAAAGGTGGCGCCCCCTTTTCTTTTTGGCCAATAAAATATTGAAAGTTAAATTGCTATCCTAAAAAAAATTAAATGAGCAATTTAAACAAGCATAAAATTTCGGAGTATTGCACTTTAGGCTTACCGTACAGCTTTGAAGATCCCCTTAGGCATGTCCTCATATCGTATCTTTGGAAAACCGTGTCATCTACCTGTAGAGCTTGAGCATCAAGCCTATTGGGCTATTAAACACTTTAACTTTGACCAAGAAGAGGGAGGTAAACTTAGAAAATTTCAATTGACTGAGCTAGAGGAATTAAGGAATGATGCTTATGAGAGTTCTAGAATCCACAAGTCAAAAAATGAAAGCTTTCCATGATAAAAATATTTTGAGAAGAGCCTTTGAACCAAATCAAAAGGTATATTTATACGATTATAGACTCCACAAGCACCCAGGTAAACTTCATTCTAGGTGGATTGGCCACTTTGTGGTTCAACGTGTCTTTGAAAATGGGGGCAATTGAAATTGAAGACCCTATCGATGGTAGAGTGTTCAAGGTGTATGAACAGCATCTCGAGATACTCTTATGTGCAACAGACAGGCAGTGGAAGAAATTCTTCTTGCAGACCCCGTTTACCACCCTTGCAAGTTCAGGTATGCCTTTTACCATGCTTTTCTGTATATTAGTTTTTGTATTCCTCTTTTAGGTAGGTAGTTCATTCTTTAAGTTTCTTTCCATTCCTTATTTTATCACATTGAGAACATTCATGTTATCCATTCTTTAAGCTTATGTTGACTCACTTCCGTATTCAGGTGATATCTTTCCTTCTCTATTTCATATTCATGTTGATGCATTGAGGACAATGCAAAAATTTAGTTGGGGAAGGGTCAATTTGGATTTTTGTTGAATTGCATGTGAATTTTGAGAAAGGTTTTTGTTTGAGTCTCTAATTTGCTGCATGTTTATGCTCTTTAAAGGACAACACATGCCACTAGAAATTAATTTTGTTTGTGAAAATCTAGATGTCATGACACTTGCTAAAATTTTCGTGCACACAAGCCTTGTGGTATACATGTAGCTAGAGGAGTATCTTGTTAAAGTTTTCTTATGTGAGAAAATTGGTGAGGATAGAGAACCACAATATACTAAAATATGGCAATAAGCGTTCATTGATCTTGCGAATTGGAAACGCCTTTGAGAATAACACTACATGGTTTGTGGTAAGATGGTGGATTACTTGGAAAATGATAAAGGTCAATTTAGGATCGATATTTGAGCCTTTCAAGCCTTTCTTTTCAATAAGTACAACCCCTAGTAGCCATGTTGAGCCATACACAAACATATCTAGCTTTTTCTTCATGCACCTACGTTATCTGTACAGAAATATTGGAGTATATGCTTGATTTCCCACATTTTAACTTTCAGGTGTGTAGTAGGTATTGGATATTTATTTGTGAAGAATGGAAGCGATGAAACAACAATAATTAGTACATGCTCAAGTAAGGCACCCCAAATGAAAAAAAGAAAATCGAAAAAAAAGAAAAGAAAAAGTGAAAACAAAATGATTGATTTTGGGGTTTGAAATGCCAAAATAGGTATTTATTGGAAGTTGTGATCGATCGAGATGTTTCATAAGATTTCTAACTATGTGCATGGAAGTATTTGAATTTTTATATCTGTTCTTCTCATATGATCCAACCTGAACTTCATTACAACCCTTTGTATTGACTGTTTTGATCCCAAGTAGGCTATGGTAAGAAGTTGATGAATTCTCATTTGGTAGTATGCATCACAGAATCAATATTTGTTTGTTACTTGTGCATAATTGTTTAAGCCTCCAAATTTGAGCGTTCATCTTTCCCAACTCCATAGAGAAACGTTTCTCCACACTAAACACTTTGATACCCGTGAGTTATGGAGCTGCTTTAGCCTAAGACATACATGATGTTGCATGTGTTAGGGTTAGCAGTAAGATGGCTTGACACACACTCACATATTTAGCACATGTCTTTGACATCCTGGTAACCATGACACTATTAATTTCTTTCTGGACTTAAGTTTGAAAAAGGCATGAACTGTGGTTAAATTAGAACTTGATAATTTAACTTTCAATATTGACTAGTCTTTGATCATTTTATTTTGCATTAAATTGACAGGGACGAGCAATAAGCAAGTTGAGGAGGGTGTGATAATAGTGCCATTATCACGTTTTTCATCCACTAATAATTGCATTTTTATGATATATGCCACCTAAATGTTCTAATTACACTTATATTTTGGTTTAGGTTGCAAATGGACGAATACGGTGGAAATTAGAAGAAAAGAGGGGGAAATGACCAAAATGAAAGAAAGTGAAAGTTCGAAGTGCAAATAATCTAAACTTGTTTCCAACCTTGTGATGTCGTTAGAGCTCAATTCGATGAGGAAAGGAGTCAAAGGGATGAAATATAGTCAAAACATTATCACATTGATTTCAAGCTGAAAAGTTTTGCACCGGTTTTTAGCATAATATCTCTTTTTTGACATGGAAAATGATCGAATTCAAAGATGATATCTGAAGAAAAATTGTATCCCTTTACGTTAGCTTTCCAACGCATTAGGAATCACCTTAATCAGACATTGGTAGAGGAAGATATGATCAAAATCAGTAAAGTTGTTTGGCTAAAAAACACTATAACTATGAGGTATCGCATAGTTAAAAATCCATGCGACCGCATGGTTACTTATGAGAATGCATTAGAAAATCTTTGCATCATGCGACCGCATGGGTTTATACATTGCGGTCACATTGGTCATTTTTGGGTGAAAATTTTCTAATTTCGGAATTTGTTCTACCACTTATGGAAACACGTTGTGACGCGTTTTTAAGCCCTATTTTGTGCCAGATTGCAACCCAGGCAGTATCATATCAATTTTCCTCTCAATTCTTGCTCAAGAACCTCATGGAGAACTAAATCCATTGGTTAAGCTTGGAAGGAACTCAGATGGTTTTGGAGAATTCATCATTTCGTCACCCATGTAATGTGTTTTTATTGATTAAACAATTCTAGAATTCAGATTTTCTTTCAATTATCTTGTTTTGAAAGTGGCTTATCCTTTATTAAATTCATTACGGATCTAGTCTCGCTTTTTTCCATTGGTTAATTGAAATAATTGTTGAATTTCAATTTCGATTTGTTTCATTGGTGTGATTTAATTACTGCTATACGTTTGATATATTCCCTCTTTAAATCTGATTTCAATGAATGATGTGAAATTATGCCATAGAATTACCTTAGAATTGATCGAGTATTTATGCCAAATTTTTCGATTATATGAATGGGTGATTTGCGTTGATTGATCCAAACCAGTCGAGGAAAATTCGGCACTTCACTATTTGGCATTGATATTGAATCCAATTTAATTTGATAAACAACTAAATTTACATAATTTGCAAGAAGAACCCTAAGACCCTTTGAGTTAAATTTCCATATCCCTGTGGTATCGACACCCCAAAAATGTGCTGTAACTACCGCATTATATTTTGGGCGTAATCACTGTACTTATTCCTAAATCCATCATGTTATGGCCTTCCCACGAAGATATTCCCTGCGTAACCACATCGCAGATTACCTCATCATTAGCTACATTGGTCCAACAACCTTTTTTGGTTAAGGTAAGTAGATTATAACCAAAAGTAAATCATGTACAAAAGCATAGGGGTATACCCCAGACCATAGAAACTATACGGAGGACAGGCCCCCCATACATAGACAAAACAATGACAAAAAACTAGAAGACTATCCCTCTAGGTAGTACAATAACAAATTCCAACGTCCAAACCCAAAGAGCATTGAATCCACTTATTTTCCGTAGTGGGATCCACATTAAAAAGTGTACTAAACTTAGAAAAAAATGCAAACATAATATCATTGAAAACCAAGCTAGCGTGCCAAGACGAGTGATCAAAGAAATGAGAATTTCTCTCTCGCCAAACGTAGTAGACCATGGCTGCAAACATGGTTTTAATGACTGAATTTCTAAATGAATCAGTCCCAAATTGTTGTGCCATCCAACCTACAAGCTCCTCCCAAGGACAGTGAATGATAGGTATGTTACATTTACTACAAAAGTGCCTCCAGATGCACTCCGAATATGGGCAAGTAAAAAAGAGATGAGCTGCATCTTCTTGATCACTCCCACAAAGAAGACATTTAATTTCTTCAATCAAACCAAGCCTCCAGAGCTTGCTTTGAGTATTAACTCCATTACAAAGAAAGAGCCATACAATGAAAGCATGACGAGGAATATGCTTACCAAACCAAACAAGTTTATGCCACGGAACTGCCTCCCTCCTATGCCGAAGAGATTCCCAAGCCCATCTAATAGTGAAATGTCCGTTCGGCGCACCAATGCATAATATCCGAAATAGTTGGATTAGGGATGAAAGTAGAGGGAGTGGCGCGACTCACCTCCAACTAGTTAATAGATAAACCAAGTGGCCATCTCTAACTCATTCCATCAACAATGGTTGCCACCTTGGCATCCTTTCCCAACCCCGAATCATAAATAAGGAAATCTCCAAATAAACCATGTAAAGGGCCTAAAGGATGCCATGCCATAAGGAGGTAGCACGACTATCACCAACCTTGAATTTGAGCTTATTTCTCACCAAAATACGAAGGCTAAGCAACTTCCTCCACGTCCAAGAATAGTCATTCGGGCATTTAACCTCCCAAAAACTCCTATCCTTCAACAAAAAAGTGTGTATCCAAGAAGACCAAATCGAGAGAGGAGAATCTGTGAGAAGGTACCAAATATGCTTCATCATAGCTGCCTTATTCCACAAAAACAGATTCTTTACCCCTAAGCCCCCTTCCTCTCTTGGCATACATATGCGCTTCCAAGCCACCTTAGCACCACTATGAGTAAGAGCACTTCCTTTCCACATAAATGACCTAAGAGTGGTCTCCACCTTCTTAGTGACTGCCTTAGGGAGAATAAAGAGAGAAGACCAATACACTTGGATAGAGAAAATAACGGACTTAATAAGCTGGAGTCTCCCGGCATAAGACAAAGTACGAGAGGTCCAACCTTTAGCCCTTGCCACAATATGCTCCACCAAGACATTACAATCCAAAGCTCTTAATTTAGTAGCGATAAGTGGAACGCCAAGATAACGAACCAGAAGTGAACCATCCCTATAACCAAGAGTACCGAATCAACTTCCGCCCTACTAAAAATCAGTAAGTCATCTGCAAAGCAAAGGTGGGATATTTTCTCTTTGTCACATCTCCAATGGAACTTAAACCCATCACCTTGAGTTGTACGCCCCATGAGACTAGAGAATACCTCCATAGCTACAAATAACCTCTCCCATTCTTGAAAAAAACCATGAAGCTCCCCATTGATGGCCACAGAAAATTTCGGAGTTGAGATACATTTCGACACGTAAGAAATCATTTTCTCCGGGAATCCAACAATCCGTAAAACCTCCAATATGAAATCCCATCGCACCGTATCATAAGCTTTCATAATGATAACTTTGAGAGCACATCTTGGAGCTCCCTTATTCTGATGATAATTCCTCAAAAGTTCTTGAGAGAGAAGATATTATCACTAATACGCCTTCCTTCCACAAAAGTTGTTTGTTGAGAACCAGCAGTACCAGGCAGCACTTTTTTTATTCGGTTAACAAGTATCTTAGCAATGCATTTATAGATCGTATTACAACTAGAAATGGGACGGTAGTCCTTAACCTGAGTGGGATTAGGAACCTTAGGCACAAGAGTAATTGATGTAGCATTTACCTCCTTAAGAAGCCGACCAGAGTGGAAAAATGATCGAATGGCCGCAAGAACATCATCACCAACGATATTCCAAGCCCTCTTAAAGAAAGCAACATTAAAGTCATCCGGACCTGGCGCCTAATTATATTTCAAGGCAAAAAGAACCACTTTAATCTCCCCATCCGATACCTCCTTGCCAAGTTCACACCCTTGTGCTTCGGAAATGCACGAAGGTAGAGCATGCTCCATAGCCTCCAAGTCGAGGGGAGACTCATGAGCTGGTCTAGATAGAGGCGTGGAAAAAAATTCCACAAAAGTGTCTTTTACTGCGCCTGGTTCCTCCCCCCTACTTCCATCCTCCTTACAAATGATACAATCTTACTTTTGCTATGATGATGCTTCATGGACTTAAAGAAAAATCTGGAGTTTTGATCTCCTAGTTTGAGCCATTGGATACGAGATTTTTGTTTGAAAAAACTCTCCTGATCTCTACTCAAAGTAGCATATGTCTTTACCGCCTCCACTTCCGCCTCAATAAGTCTCAGATTTAATGCATTTTGGTGATCCAAGGCTTGAATCTCCTCCATCTTTGCCTTAGCAGCCCCCACACGAGAAGGTAGATGAGAGAACACCTCCTTATTAAACCTTTTAAGTTCAATCTTCAAGTTCTTCATCTTTGAACACAACCTATACATAGGTGTACCAGCAATAAAACCTGACCAAACCCTGTCAACCAAAGGCATGAAATCAGGATGCTCTCCCCAATAATCAAAGTATTTAAAAGGAGTTCGCATAATGGGAAGCGTCCCAAGTTTGACAACAATAGGGGAATGATCCGAAAATCCAGAGGGAAGAAAATTAGCTTCAGATCCTGACTCAATCACGCAATCTTGAAGGTCTTTTTTCCAAGACGGCCAGTCATTCGAGCCACCAAGACACTCATCTTGACGACGCACTGCATTAAAATTCCCAAGAATCAACCAAGGAGAGTCGTCAAAATTATCTGCCTGCATCCGAATATCATTCCAAAGCGCCATTCTCCCACTAGGAGTGTTCCCCATACACAACCGTAACATAGCAGCTCGGCAAAGTCGATGAAAATTCCAAGTGACAATGCATAGCTTGATCCGAAGAACCAACACTGTCACCTTCACCATGCTAGGGTCCCAACACACCCAAATACGACCCCTAGAACAATGAGCATAATTACCCTCAAACAACCAAGAGGCTAAGATAGACCGCCCAATCGCTGCACTATTCATCTCTAAGACCTTAGTCTCCACAAGGCCACGAAAACAAAGCTTCTGATTTTGTAACAAATTTCGAACCTCCCTATGTTTCATGGGGTCCTCCCATCCATAATCATACTACATACTTTGTTGTTAACATAGCACGTAGTATGAAATATATTCTCTCTTTGCTGCTCCACATCATCCACCCTAATTTGTATAATAAGAACACGCCTCGCAACAAGTGCTTCACTTTCTAATGGGTACTCCACTCCATCACCTTCATAGCATCTTCCAACTTCGGAATCTCATCACTATCACTATCACTCTCACTCTTAGTCTTCACTTCCCCATTGTCACACAAGATCATTGCCCTTTTTTTGAGCTATCATAAGTAATGTGTCCCAAACCCAGACATTTAAAACACTTGATATCCCTATTCCTAGAAGGTTGGGAATCTGACTTAGGTTTATTTTTGCTAGCTACTCTTCCTTTTCTCCTAGGTGGTTTGGTTAAGCTCTGGGAAACAGCCTCATCACTTTTCTTTTTCTTTTTGGATAAGGTAAGTTTTATATTCAAGTAAAGATATATTAGTGCAAAGGACAGGGGCATACCCCGAATAAACACAAAGTAGGCTAGACATCTGCCTTTGTAGCCATCAAAACCAGCTCCTTGGCAGAAGCCAAAGCCAAAGAAGGAGAAAATGGCAACTTAGAAAATGTCTTTTGACAAACCCCATGAGCGTTGAATCCATCATAGCTCAAATGATCAAGGTCTTCACTCCTGATCCCCACAAAGAACACGTTTAATTTTCTAAATCATTCCTAAAGAAAATAATCTTGCATGAATCCCACCGAGAGCAAGCCACAAGTAATAAAGCATGCCTCAGTACAACTTTAGAGTGCCAAACACATGCCAAGACTACCATACCACGTGAACATAAAGACTCCCAAGCTTGCTGAATAGTAAATAAACATTTGGAAGCATACACCCTTTGCAAGATATCCTTCCAAAGCATTTGGTTGAACGGAAGGAGTACTACGAATTACTTCTATCCAATCTATTGATTGTGTAATTGGCCATTTCCATTTAGCATCCTTCAGAATTCCGAAATTGTAAATCAATCGTTTCCCAAATCTCTATATCTCAGCTTATGACTTACAAGATCACGAAGATTAAGTAGTTAATAACCAGTCCCCGGAACACTTGCGAGACACAAAGTTTATGTCCTCCATCAAATAGTTACATACCCAAGATGACCAAATGGAGTAAACTGTGTGTTCGGTTTTTAGGAACCACAAATGCTTCAAAGTGGCGGTCTATTGCTCTTACTGATGTGAACTCATGTAGCAATAGTAGCTCTGAAATCGTCACAAGATTGAGCCACAACCCCAAGAAAGCTTGTCTCAATTTGAAGCTTGACTCAATAATTTATTTCATCAAGGAACCAAAGTTATAAAGGAACTTGACCCCGTCATCACAAAAATTACTAACCAAGCTATGAAATTGTTCAACGCCACAAAAATAGAATCCTTGATGAGTTCGAAATTTAGTTCAATGAAGAACAAGAAGAAAGTAACATTGCTTTGATTTAATTTCTCAATAATTAATTAATTTATAATAAAAAAAACCCAAAATAACTCGTAGTAAAGCAACAAGAATATATCGAACAAATCAAGTTCTAAACGAAAAAGGAAAAATTAAACCACCTTCAGATTTTTGTATTTCAAACGTGCAACGTGTATTCTCTCGCTCAGGCACTTTCAATTGATTTGTTTATGGGTTGAAATTTTGCCTTCGTGCATGCGATCTATTTTTCCTGTGCACACGCACCCCTTTCCGGCTACACTATATTCTTCTCTTCTTTAGAACTTAGCTTGAATTAAGTGCACTAAGGTTGATTCTTTAATGTCCATCTTGAAACTTTGGGTATTGCTCGTTGCACTCAAACTCTTGACTGACGTAACTTGGGCAAGTAATCTCATGGCTTCCTTGATCTTCTTTGCTCACGATCTCGTCACTAGTCCTTTTTCCACAGCTAACAGATCCTTGCCAGCCTTCATCCCATTGTTCTCATGACTTCCAATCTCTTACATAAGAATAAGCCCTACATTGCTTTGGTGGTAATGTGATCCACCAAGCATTTACAATCTACAACAGTAAGCTTGGAAGCTATAAGAGGCATTCCAAGATATCTAACTGTTAGACAACCCTCCATGAACCCAATGACAGATGGAACCCCACAAGTAATCATTACTTCTGGCTACTCCTTATCATTAGATGGCACCCCACAAGTAATCAAGGTGCTTTTGGTAGGATTAGGAGCTAAACTAGACAACGCTTGAAACTTCCTTAAACATTTACCAACCACACCAATAGAAACATCACCAGCCTTGCAAAAGATCAATAAATCATCAGCAAAGCACAAATGCATAAGCTTGTTTTCAAATCTCCAATGAAGTGTAAGTTGGCGATCAATAGCTATAATCTTCAAAATATTCGAGAGCACCTCCATAGCTAATACAAATAGATGAGGGAAAATGTGATCCCCTTGCCTCAGCCCTCTACCACTAGCAAAAAACAATTAAGCTTGCCATTAATATATATTGAAAAACAAGGAGTTGAAACATATTCCATATTCAAGTGCACCAACCGCAAAGGAAACCCTACCAACATCAAAACTTCTTTTAGGAAATCCCACTTGACCATACCAAAGGGTTTCACAAGATGAACTTTAAGAGCACAACAAGGTGGACCATTGTTATGGTGGCAGTTTCTCATAAGCTCTTGGGATAATAAAATATTATCACTAATGACAGCACCACTTAATAACACGGGAACCACCACTTAATACGATTAGCAAGTATCTTTGCAATGCATTTACATGTCATATAACAAAAAGATATCAGGAGAAAATCCTTTGCCATGGTTGGATTCTGCACCAGGGGATCAAGGCAATAGCAATTGTATTGTTTGAGCTAACGAGTTGATGAGGAAAATGATTGAATAGCCCTTACAACATCCCTCCTTACAATGCTTCAAGCTTCTTCTTTTTTTGAAAAAAGTAGCATTATAACCATTTGGGCTACGGGGTTTTTTATCCTTCAAAGAGAACATAATCCCTTTAATCTCCTCCTCAATCACCTCCCTATCAAGATCATCAGCTCTTTCCCTTGATAGAACTAGGCAAAGCACTCCGCAAAGTATCATTTGATCAAGAAAGGAACTTCGAAAAATAGCCAAAAATCACCTCCTTAATCCCATCTGATTCTATAGCCTGAGACTGATCATCCTTGGATATAAAGAACCTTACTTTTTCTATGATGGTGAAGATAGCTTTAAAAAAGAACTTAGAACTTTTGATGTGAACCCACGTAACACTAGGAACTCCAGAACCAGCAAAAGATCAAAACGATCCCTAAGAAAGCAAAAATCAGATTTTGAAGCTTGACCCAATGATTTATTGAATCAAAGAATGAAAGAATGGAGATGGAAAAATTAAACAGCCTTCAGACTTTTGTAACAAAGAACCCTAACTAGCTCATAAAACAAGAAGAAAACATCAAACAAATAGAGTTCTATATAAAAAAGGAAAAATTAAATAGCCTTCATACTTTTGTGCTACACGCCCGCACTATATATTCTCTCTCACACCATCGTTCAATTGATCTGGGTAGGGTTAAAATATTGCCTCTAGTAGGCGTGCGACTTATTTTATTTGTACGC
The DNA here is from genome assembly GCA_019395295.1 of Osmanthus fragrans. NCBI lineage: Eukaryota > Viridiplantae > Streptophyta > Magnoliopsida > Lamiales > Oleaceae > Osmanthus > Osmanthus fragrans. The sequence goes on along the minus strand of CM033348.1, from coordinate 11,257,125 downwards.
ACGCGTTGCTTTCTGGCTACACTCTTCATTTCTTCTAACTTAGAATTAAGTGCATTAAGGTTGGTTCTTCTTTCATGCCCATCTTAAAAATTTGTGTATTGCTTGTTTCATTTGAACTCTTGGTCCACGTAGTCTTGCATGGCTTCCTTGATCCTCTTTGCTCTTGATCTTGTCATTGGTCCATATCTTCAACATGCAATGAATACTTGCTAGCTTGCCTTCCTTGATTCTCATAAATTTTGATCACCATGTCTCAACCATTGGACCTGATACCGTTGCTTAAGAAAACTCTTTTAAGCTCTACAATGATCCCATACTCCTTGACAGCAAGTGTAGCAGCCATTTGTACAACTCATTATCAAGTGGTGAGAGTTGAATCAGATTTTGTAATTAATGCATCTTACCCCTTGCTTGGATAACACAACTAGGGAGCTTTGAGAAGGCCTCATTGAACCCCGTAATTCCTTCTTCAAATTTCTCAGTGTCGTGCATAACCGGTACATATGTGTTCCCTCAATAGGTTCCTTCCAAACATTTTCAACCAAAAGAAAGAACTCAGGATGTTCCATGAAGGCCAAGTCAAAGGGGCGACTTTTCATCACTAAAAAACTTTTCCAGACCCCTAATATTCCAGCCCCATCACTCCCATTATTATTCCCTCACTTCAGTTTCCAAGGAGGATTAGAACCCGAAGAACATCTAGCTACTTTTCCTTTTAATTGTCTCTCCAGCTTTATGGATGCATCATGTCCTCCAACTATGTATTTGTTGTAACTAGATTACACTGGCTATATCCCTATTTAATCCTTTAAAAAATACAGCCATTGTAGCCTCCATATTCTCCTCAACATTAGCCTTAATCATAGGTACCTCCATCCCTTTATGGTAATCTTCTACACTCCTTGAACCTTGACTAAGGCTTTATAATTTTTTATAAAGGTCAATATAGTAGGTACAAAACTTCTCCTCATGAGAGATTTCACTTCTTCCTATATTTTATAGGTCTCTCATGATTCCTTCTCCTATTTGTCTCCAATTGATCTCACCATATTATTGCATAATTAGTAAATTCTATCACTACTAGTTTTACCTTTTTCTCAACAAAATAATTATGGTAATCAAATATCAACTCTAACTTCTTCTCCCACTCCAAATTAAACTTTAGGTTCGTTTCTACCTTGGAATGAAGGAATTTTTATCTTAACACTACCCAAATTATGATCTATTCTATCTCCATCTTGACCATTAAAATGTCTAGGATCTCCTCTTGGCCACCTTTCACACCTATCTTTTCTATTCTTCATCCTACCCACTTTAACCATTGAGATTTGGTCATCCTCACTCTCTACTTCATTTTCATCATCAAATTTAGCCCGAAAGTGAGCATATCTTGCCTTCTAACATTAGGAACTCTTTTTTTTTTTTGAGTTATCCCTTTTGTAAATTTGCAATCACCATATGCAACATATCCATCCTGTACCTAATTCTCCAAACACTACGTTCATACTCTCAAATTATTGTTGCATAGCTTTCAACAAGAAGTAATAGTTTATCTTCTCCCTAAATGTAGATTTTTCTTTTTTCAGACATCTCAATAACTAGAAAAAAAAAAATTAAGGTTTTGCTATGTGTATAGTGTACACATAGGGGTGTCATAATGTGAGTGGGGGTGGGGCCCATGCTACAGTATCGTGGGCCCCACCCCCACTCACATTATGGACACCTCTATGTGTACACCTATGTACACATAGCAAAATCCAAAAAAATAATCCTTGCACTCAAGGGTTTCACTCATTATTTTCTTTTTCCCGATAATAAGCTCACCAATAATTTACCCTTTGTAATGTTAAAATCTGTAGGAACTAAAGAAACAAGAGATCCCATAAGACTAGAGAAAGGACTAAAGAAAGAATGAAACCATCCAAAGAATTTCAAGAAAAGAAATTTGAATTTGGAATTCTTGTGGTGTCATTTCCCAAGAAACACCACCTTTATTATTATTCGATATATCATCCTTGGGAATAGATCAAAAGACAAATCAAGAAAAGAAAAAAAAAATTGTGCTGGTGCGCTAGGGTTAATGCACTAAGCAATTATATTCGTTCATGGTGTGGTTGTTTCGATATGAATAACTTAAAGAATGGGATGAAGATCAATGAAGAAGACACCAGAAAAATTGGAACTAGAAAACAAAAGAAACATAAAGAACAAAAACCTGATTTTAGAGCCAAAGGTGCTATGTTGCTTGGCTAAGTCCTATTTTTATTTTTATTTTTTATTTTTTATTTAAATTTTTTTTTTTTTGGGTTAAGGTAAGTGGATTATAACCAAAAGTAAATCATGTACAAAAGCCTATGCATACCCCAGACCATAGAAACTATGCGAAGGACAGACCCCCTACATAGACAAAACAACGACAAAAAGCTAGAAGACGATACCTCTAGGTAGTACAAGAAAAAATTCCAACGTCCAAACCCAAAGAGCGTTGAATCCACTTATTTTCCATAGTGGGATCCACATTACAAAGTGTATTAAAATTAGAAAAAACTGCAAACATAATATCATTGAAAACCAAGCTAGCGTGCTTAGACGAGTGATCAAAGAAACGGGAATTTCTCTCTCGCCAAATGTAGTAGACCATGGCTGCAAAAATGGTTTTAATGACTGAATTTCGAAATGAATCAGCCCCAAATTGTTGTGCTCCAACCTACAAGTTCCTCCCAAGGACGGTGAATGATAGGTATGTTACATTTACTACAAAAGTGCCTCCAGATCAACTCCGAATATGGGCAAGTAAAAAAGAGGTGAACTGCATCTTCTTGATCACTCCCACAAAGAAGACATTTAATTTCCTCAATCAAACCAAGACTCCAAAGCTTGCTTTGAGTATTAACTCCATTACAAAGAAAGAGCCACACAATGAAAGCATGACAAGGAATATGCTTACCAAACCAAACAAGTTTATGCCACGGAACCACCTCCCTCCTAGGCCGAAGAGACTCCCAAGCTAAGCCAATAGTAAAATGCCCGTTCGATGCACCAACCCATTGCATAATATCCGAAACAGTTGGATTAGGGATGAAAGTAGGGGGAATGGCAATCACCTCCAACCAGTTAATAGATAAACCTAGTGGCCATCTCCAACTCATCCCATCAACAATGGCAGCCACCTTGGAAAAACAAGAAGACTAATAAAAGGGGCATTCCGAGAATCGAACTCGAGACCTCTCGCACCCAAAGCGAGAATCATACCACTAGACCAAATGCCCAGTGATAAAAAAAAGTACCATCCTCAAAAAGAATTGTAAAAGAGATATTGTCCCACTGGGCGTGCCAAAAATTTGTACAACGAATTTCGTGTATTAAAATACGGAAATCGTTACAAATTGTATTTTCGAGAAATACAAGTGAAAAATAATCTTCTTGTAACTGCAAAATTGCAAGATCCTCTGATTATTGATCTGAATGTTTGAAGACGAGGGGCCACGTGGCTTGAATCCTGGACTTCGAGATTTGTTGAGAATTTGATTTATCGAGGGTTTGACTTGTTCAACACTTGAATTTTAGTGTTTGGACTTGGACTTGAACTTGATTTGATTTGAAGAAGGTTTTGATCTTCTTGGACTTGACTTGATTTGAAGAAGATTTTGGTCTACTTCGTGTTTGCCGGACTTCGTGATTTTCTTTTTCACTTTCACTTCCCCCTTTTCCATGGACCATTGGTCCTATTTATAGGGAAAATTTCGTAGCTAGTTTTGGTAACCACTTAATCATGTTTAATTAAAATGATTAATTAAATAATTGTTGGTTTTGAAATAGTAGGACGGGCCTCCTAATTATTTTTAGCGGGCTCTAGTATATTTTAATTTAATTGGGCTAATAATATAAATCGACCCAATCCATTTTATTTATTATTATTTTTTTATGTCTACAAATGCCCCCTCAAGATTTGTTTATTTATTATGAAATAAATAAATTGATAAATCTTGATTTTCGATTTTTTTTTTTTTTTTTTTTTTTTGAATTGAACCCAAACTTCCCACTAGTAAATTAATACAGATGAAAAATTTGAGAATGAAGTGTGAATTTGATTCAACACAAAATTCTTATCCTTGAAATTTGATAACAAGGATTTTTTTTTTTTACGTGAATGTTATTTGTTTATTTGTTTGCTTTATGTTTTGCACAGACTTTTTATGTTATATGGTATGTCGGGCTTAAGTAAGGTCCGATACCCGCCTATTTATATGAACAAATTTTGAAGTTTTGGAAGAAGTTGGTTAAAATTTACAAACAAAGGTAAAGAATTATTTATTTATTCGCTTTCTTCTCTCCCTTTTCTTTTCACCTTTTTTTTTTTTTTTTAACTTCTGCCATCGACAGTGAAAAATAACTGTTTCTGTCGACGACAAAAACAAAAACCTTCTATGTTGGCGCTGGTTTCCGCTTGGCTAAGTCCTTGCATGGCTTCTTTGATCTTCTTCCCTCCTGATTCCTATCATTCAACCTTTCTAGCCTTGGTTCTCAATTCAAGAAATCGTTGGGTCGAAGTTATAACTCTGACTTTTGCTTTCTTGACATTCATATCAAATCTTGTGTGAGTTCCACTGTACATCCTACGATGGGGTTCACATCACAATAGGGCCTTGCATTCTACTGAAGTTATTCTTGCTTTGAAATTATGTATGCACTAAATATTTTGGATTTAATCCCTTTACATCGTGAAAGAGGTAGTTTGATAGGAAGAAGACTAAATTGGTGAAGTCAATCCATGAGTAGGTATGCTTCAATTTGAAAAGAAGAGTGAACATTCTTTTTCTCATGCCAATAAAGGAAGAAGACATATGTTCATCTAGGAAATTGAGTTTGGGTTCACATGCGAAAGGAGCTTATTTTAGCCTAGAGAAGATGTAAATTGCATCCTAGGAGAGATGAATCATTCCAAATCCATGAGAAGATTAATGACAGTGCCTGCAAACTAGACCTTCCAAGCAAGTATGTTCTGATATTTTTAACATTGCTGATCTTTCTCTCCTTGATGAAGGTGAAGATTCGAAGTCGAATCCTTTTGAAGATATTTCATAGAAGGTTGATTACGAGGATCCTTGAAATGTTTCGGAGAGTCCAATAAGAATATCAAGAGAAATGAAGATCAAAGAAGCCATTCAAGGAATTGTCCATGCTACGTTGGCCAAGTGTATTATAACATCAAGTTTCAAGATGGTGTGAAAGAAGAACCAACTTTGGTGCATTTGATTCAAGCTAAACTGGAAGAAGCGGAGATTGAAAGTCGGATGGAAAGCCGCATGCATTACTTTAGACCCCTTGCCTACGTAACAAGAAAATTAACAAAACCTGAGAGCAAAATGGTTGGACCATGAGTGCCCTGCACGATGCGCATGCATGTTATGATTTTGGACTAAATGAGTTAATTAGGATTGTGAGAGTCGTCCTATATACGGTTTTATTCATTGTGCAAATTGCTTAAAATTTTTTTAGAGATTAGTTATAAAGTGAAGAGTCCCTTTCTATCTTGTTCCTAATAGAACGATCTAAAACTTACAAAAGATTTTAAATCTTTGTGATTTTCAACTCTTCTAGCCACGTTTCTTGATTCAAGAAATCATTGGGTCAAAATTATAAATCTGACTTTTGCTTTCTAAGGGTTTGTTTAAAATTTAGTACAAGTTCAATACTACATCCTACATATGGGGTTCACATCATAATTTCCCTTTGAAATTTTGTATTGTTTTAATCCACTAACTCCTTCGGATTTAATCCATTTACCCATTGATAAAAGAGGTAGTTTGGATGGGAAGAAGAAGGCTGAATTGGCGAACTCAATCCATGAGAAGGTTCCTTTTCAAATTGAGAAGAAGAATGAACATTATGCTTCTCAAGCCAATAAAGGAAAAAAGATGCATGACATTTGAACCGGGAAACAAAGTTTTTGAACCCATGCGGAAGGATTTTTTTTTCCCCACAAAGAAGGTCTAAATTGCATCCTTGGGTCCACCATTCCAAATTCATGAGAAGATTATTGGCAGTGCTTGCGAACTTGACCTTCCAAGTGAGTACAATGCATCTGCTATTTTTAATGTTGTTGACCTAGTTGTCTTTGATGCAGGTGAAGATTCAAGCTCAAATCCTTTTTATGATGGAGGAAATGTCATCACATGGAGAGCTGGCTAGTAAGGATCCTTGACAGGTTTTAGATGGACCAAAAAAACAAGATCAAGAGAAAAACAGATCAAGGATTTGTCCAAGTGACATTGGCCTAAAGGAAGAACCAACCTTGTTACATTTGATTCAAGTTAAGGTGGAAGAAGCAGAGACCAAAGGCAGAAGAAACCCATCTGCATGTGTTGCTTTAGACCCCTTACGTGCACAACAAGAAGAATAACAAAACCTGGGAGCAACAAAGTGGCTGAGTAAATAGTGCGTTGCACGATGCACATGCATGTTATAATTTGGGACAAAAAAGAGTTTTATTTTTTATTTCATTTAGAACTCTATTTGTTCAGTATTTTCTTGATGCTTTATGACTTAATTAGGTTTGGGAGAGTTTTCTTATACAAAGCTTTATTCGTTGTACAAGCTGAAAAAAAAATAGAGATTAATTATAAAGTGAAGTTTCGCTTTCAATCTTGTTCCTAGCAGAACTATTCACAACTTATAAAAGATTTTCAATCATTGAGACATTCAACCCTTATTAGCTTTGGTTCTTGATTCAAGAAATTGTTGAGTCAAAATTGTAAATCTAACTTGTGCTTTCCAGGAGTTCGTATCAAATTTTATTTGAGTTCCATGGTACATCCTACAATTGGGGTTCACATCACAATGGAGCCATGTGAATAGCATGCGAAAGGAGCTTTCTTTAGCCTAAAGGAGGTCTAAATTGCTTTCTAGGGGAGATGGACGAGTTTAAATCCATGAGAAGTTTATTTTGATAGTGCCTTCAAACTGGACATTCCAAGTGAGTTATAGCGTGTTTACTCTCTTTGATGCAGGTGAACATTCGAGTTACAACACCTTCGAAAAGGAAGGGTATGATGATATTTCACGGAAAGATGGCTAGCTCCTTGGCATGTTTCAGATGGGACTTTTTTAGTGTGTTAGGACATTCAGATGCTTTGTGTCCATAGCCCCCACACTCTTGTCATTGGATGTGATTTTGTGTTCTTTCCATAGATGTAGGTGGATTTGCCTTGAATTGTTAAAGAATCTATTCTTCTGTTGTGGTTGAGATTTTGTATTTCTTTCCTTTTTTTATTGTTCTACAAGAACTTCTTGAATTGTTTGGTTCACATAACCATGTGTTCATCAGTTTCACTTTCTTCATTCTCAACCTTTTCTTCAACATTTTTTGCTTTGAAGGCAGTTCTAAATCCCTTTTCTTTCTTTCTTTGGAGATGAAGCTTGTCATCAAGGAACCCACTAGTTCTTCAACCTTTATGGTTTCAATATCCTTGCTTTCTTCCATGGAAGAGATCTATGGATCTTCTTTATTATCTTGCTCTCTAAATATAATTTCCCAAAGTATATGCCTAATTAGTGATGTCACTAAGTTTGGCGTAAAAGTCCTTGAATTGGAATCTTATAATGGTTAGTTGTTTGAACTCTAAGGTGAGCATTTGAATTGTGGATGACTTCACAATGGAAGTTCCTTCATGAACAATTTGCAGTATGTCTCACGCTTCCTTAGCTACCCTATATCTATTAAACGAAATTGATTAGAATCCACAAAAGAAAAAAAGTATTTGAAGCCTTTGAATTCCATCTAACGTTGTTAAAATAAATAGTAACCCATTCCTCTCTCTCTCTCTCTCTCTCTCTCTCTCTCTCTCATTTTTTAGTCACATTGGGTACTTTATATCCATAGATGATAGAGGACAGCTTTTTCATTAACAGATTGCACAAAAACTTGCATCGAAATTTTTCAATAGGAGTAATTAGTCCCATTTAGGACATGAGGTATAAAGGGTGCTCCTTCCTTATCTAGGTTTTTTGTTGATCACACTTTTCAAAAGTGTAGCCACTTTGATACGAAGTGTAAATTCTAAAATCTATATAAATAATAATTAAAAAAAGATAATTTAACTAGTGCAGCTCTGGACAATTCACAGTCAGAACTTCCTGTAATTAATTTCTAATGGTTTTGAGTGCTATGTGCAGTTGAATGTAAAATTTAATCGACAAATTAAAACACACGAATACGAAAAATAATATGGCAAACCCCAAATGGAAATATCCACTGTCACAGGTAAAAAAAAAAAAATCTAGTAATAAATTGATAAAAAAAATACAATAATATGCAGTTTTTATCAATTTGCAAAATTAACAAAAGAACAATAAAAAAAATTAAGAACTCCTCGGTTTGTATCTTTTTCTTTTGTCTTGTTCACGAAGTTGAATCAAACCCATCAATTTCCTATTGTACTCGACCGCAACAAACACTTGGATTACGAATCAACATCAATAACTTCAAGCCAAGTAGCTTGATCAATAGACGAGATTGTACATTAAGCACCAATTTGTTGTGCTCTCCAACTGTTTGAAGAAAGTGTTGGCTTTGAAAATCTTCAACTAGAACCACGTCATGTGGACTTGCTTGATGGCTTGCCTGCACCACTAAATGTTAGGTCATGGACGAAATTAATTTTTCGAAGCTGAATTCCTTTCTTGGCTAATTATTTTACTTATAGGTAAAGCAATTATCAAGGATATGAATTAATTCTTACCTGATAATAATCATTAAACACGGTAAGAGATTTAAGGTATAAGAAAATATACCAAAAGATTTTCAAAATTTGTTAGTAGACAACAAGGAAAGATAATATTAATTTAATATAACATTATATTCATGTATTAAACAAATCTGAAAATATCTAATTGTAATTATTATAACAAGAATCTATTCTATACAAGTTGTAATTATTATAACAAGAATTCATATCTAATTTATATATAGAAAACTTTAAAAATTGCAGCTTAAAGATTTTCGTTGAAACACTTATCATCTAGTCAGTAAGTACTGGCTATTGACTTTTTCTCATGGTTTTTAAACTTGTTCTTGCAATGTTTGACAATTGAAAATCAACATGTGTATGCGCAAGCTAATAAATAATTAGTCTTCTAGTTTTGTCTATGTAGGGGGGCCTGTCCTCCGCATAGTTTCTATGGTCTGGGGTATGCCCCTGTGCTTTTGTATATGATTTACTTTTGGTTATAATCCACTTACCTTAACAAAAAAAAAAAAAGCTAATAAATAAAACTTGTAAAAATATGTTACATTTTTTCAAAAGCTCCGAAATGCTGAAGCCTTGAATTAGGTTGTACAAACCAACATGTATCAATATAAAAGAATGGTACAAAAATGCTCCAAATGACCTAAATTGACCAAACAAAATGCACCAATGTGTGCCAAAATTATTGCAAGAAATGTACGAAGTACTTTGATCATGGGATTTTTCTCAAGTGCATGGTTTCATGAACAACTAATAAAGTGATAAATAGAGTATCGTTCCTACAAGAACTATGCATTTAATTTAGAATCAATTAATTCTAACTCTAATCGATTAGCTAAGTTTTGTATATCGATTCTATGCTAATTTGACGAATTAAACTAATTATGCTAATGGGCAAATTAAATAAATTTTAATCAATTTTAATACAATCCAATGTCATGAATATTATTGTTCCTAAATTTAATCTCTCTCGAATAGAATTAAATATATCCTCTCATGTGACTACCTTATATGTCTATGAAATATGCGAAAATGAATGTATGTATTAAAAACCTTAAAACCTCACAATAAATATTAATAGTGCTATCTATCCTATTGGAATCATACGAAGCACGGGGGCATATTCCTATCCTCTGTAGGACCTCACAACAATTTTTAGTAGTGCTATCTATCATATTGTCTCTCTCGATAACAATAAATTTCACACATCAATTCAATTAGTGGTCAAGCAATTGAAAAGCATTAAACACAATAACAATCATCCAAGAATAATCACATTGGACGTCAAAATATTGAATTCATATTAAAACTTTGTAATAAGGTTTCATCTATGTCTTAGTAAATAGAAATCTAGTCTAGCATTGCAAAATTACAAGAAATCATATTTAATTTGTAGAACATCATGTGAATATTAAATGAAAAAGAAGAAGATGAATCTTGAATCTCTTCAATGGTTTCTTCATTTCTTGCCCAAAAATCAATGTTGGATTGGATCTTCAAGGATTGAAATCTTGTAACTGCCTATGAATTATCCCAAAAGAATGATTGTTTTGCCTCTCTTTTCTTGTAATAATGGATGAAATTTGTGTTATGAGAGGTGTATGTGAGGAAGAGCCCACATATTGTATTTATATAGGTTGAGATTAGGTCAAAATCCATGTTGAAATTGGTTTACAAAAGGTAGTTGACTAATAATAGGAAATATCTCCATTTTGCTAATTTCAAAGCTGCATGCGTCGAGATAAGATTCACCACGTACGCAGTGTGGACGACTTTTTATGGGTTTAGTGAAAAGGGACCTCACGGTGCACATACGGTTATGGGTGGCGTGTGCATGCCCACCTGTAACTTTCATTATTATGCAATTTAGTTCCCAATTTCATTTAGCACACTTGACGCCTTTACACATTTCTGAAGAACCAATGAGAAGGTCAAGAGCAAAGAAGATCAAGGAAGTCATGCAAGGACTTGTTCAAGCTAAGTGGACCAAGAGTTCAAGTGCCGTTGCAAGACACCAACTTCCAAGATGGACATGAAGGAAGAACCCACCTTAATGCATATGATTCAAGCTAAGGAAGAGAGAGCTTATCTGGAAAGCCATGCCCAAGGAAGGAAATAAGGGCCCACAAGACCTGAGAATAAAATTATTGTACCATGCGCACACATGGAACAATATGGACACGCGCATGGTACTCCTGAAGGGTATGACCAGACCATTTTCAGTTTATTTTAAACTCTATTTGTTTAGTTTTATCTAGCTTTTTTTTTTTGGGAGTAAATTAGGATTTCTTGAGTCCGCTTACATTCTTTTTTCACTGTATGAACAATGAACATATGATTTGAGTGATTAATTACAAAAGTTAGATTTTTTGCTTTCATTCTTGTAAGAATTGAACTATCTCATATCAAAGATTTTCAATCTTTGTAGTGCTCAGACCTTCAACCCTTGGTTATTCAAGAAATCATTGGATCAAGAATCTTTCTTGGGGTCCTTATCAAGTCTTCTTGTGGGTTCATATTAGTTTGTATCTGAGTTTTTACTCTAAAATTAGGTTTTATTTCTTTCTTTCCATTATAATTCCTTGCATGCCTCTTTCTTGAGTCTTCATCCCATTCTTAGAGTCATTCACTTCAAAAATACCACCAAGCATATTCAAGAATTGATTAGTGCACCAATCAATTGATCTACCCATTAAGTTGCAGTAAAAAAAGAAATTAAAAAAAAAAAGCAAAGAAAATTCAAGAAAAAAGCTAGAAAGTTCAAGAAAAGCATAATCCAATCTCAAGAATCATTTTCTTGGAATTCTTGTGGTGTTATTTTTCAAGAAAAACCATGTTTACTACTGTTTGATATGTAAATCATCATCAAAAATCAATCTTGTTGTGAAAAAGGTATAGACCATTTTCAAGAAATATTTTCTTAGCATTCTTATGGTGTATCCATTCTTCTTGTGATCATTCCATTGCCACCTAACACCATTTCCCATCCGACTTGCATGTGTTAAGCATGCCGCCACGTTCATCCTGAGCTAGTGATCATGAATATCTGAACTAGTTGTTTCTTTAAGATTACTTCTATAGGCAAGTCGATTTGGAATAACAATTTCGGTACAAAATCTTAATTTGATGCTCAATACGTTCAATGGGTGGTAAACCACTAGGCATTTCTTAAATAGTAGGTCAATAACACCTAGAAATGAGGCAATATCACCCAATGTACCATGGTAACACCAGTAGTTAGGACAATATCACCAGATGCATATTGTATTCTATATATGTTAGTAAAATGTCCTTTATTTATTTATAGCACAAATTGTTGGATATTCTATTTAGTACCATTGGCGCAAAACATCCCCACCTTTCAAGTTTATTGTGTAAAACGTTCATTTTTTTGACACAAAGCGTCCCTACCTTTCACTCTACTCTATCACCATCACTAGCATCCTCCAATTAGACGTGATATTTAAAAAATTCGTTAACAGTAATATTTAAATTCATATGTAAACATATACATCATATATAATTCTCGTGCCAAAATAAAATCTTTCCAATAACATTTAAGTCCTAAGAAAACTAAATGTATCAGTTCTGACATTTTTTTTATTTTTTTTTGCAATTGAATACATCTAATTGGACATTAAAATATATTTAAATTTAAAATTAATCACACAAAATAAAAACACAATATCCATTTATTTAGTTATCTTTAAATCAATTTTTGTTTGGAAGGTTGTACCTTGTATTAAATATTAATCGTATTTTAGTTATTTGGATGACGTGTAACGTGTTGGTTTTGTTTGAATATATGATAATAAATTATGTCCAAACCGACCAACCCAACCCAACCCGACCGACATTTGATTTGGTTGGGTTGGGTTGGGTTTCAATATTTACACGGGTTGGGTTGGTTTGATTTTATATCAAACTGACAATGTTGGGTCGGGTTTGGGTTGAGGCAAAACCCAACCCACGTCCACGCCTACCTCCAATTTGGGCATCTCATCATTATCACTCACCACTTCTCCATTTATCACGCAAGATCATAAAAGTTTGGGCATTGAGAAGCAATCTACCCTACACCTAAACATCTAAAACACTTGATATCCCTATTTCGAAAAGGTTGGGAATCCGTCTTGGGTTTTATTTTGCTAGCTACTTCATCTTTTGGGCATTGACCTATGCCTCTCATTTTTTCACCTGAAATGTTGTCAAAACTTAGTGCGTTTGGATGGCAGCTCTTCTGACCTTTTGAGATAGCAGTCGGCAGATGTGATTGATGGCATCTCTTCTGAGATGCAATATTTACAATGGATAACAGTTCCAGCTGCCACATGTTTATTAATTTTGAAGTTTATCGATATTGGGTGGCTGCATTAAATTATTTATTGTATTTGGGTGATTTTTCATTCAAATGGTTGTACGTTGTATTAAATATTAAATCTTATTTGGATGACATATTTGTCTTATTTGAAATATATGGTAATAAAGTACACTTTGTCCAAACCGACCAACCCAACCCGACCAACACTTGGTTGGGTTGGGTTGGTTTGATTTTAGACCAAATCGACCGTGTTGGGTTGGAGAATAAATCGACCCAACACAACCTACGCCCACGCCTATCTAGGATCATGCCTACCTTACCTCCTAACTTAGGTTTGCAATCATTGTATCCTATTGATCCATTCTATCTCTAATTTTTAGCACATTCATTAGCTCGAATTGTTGTTGGATGTCTTTCATCATGAAGGCTTGATTGTTTCCCTATCTAGATATTGATTCTTCTTTATAAGACATCCTAATAACTAGAATTTATATGCCTCATGTGCTAGCACTCGTTATTCACTCAAATTTGCTTTTTCCTTTAATACTCTCACTACTCTTGCCTTTTTTCTCAATGCTTTCTTTCAAATTCTCTAGGGGACAAATTGATCTCAATCAAAAACTTTCGCCCTTGTGAGGTTCAAACAGCAAGACCAAGGAATTGAAGAAGAAAGGACTAGAAAAAGGAACAAATGAAAAACACAACCAACAATTTCAAGAAAGTGGTTCTTCAAATTGATTTATGCCTTTTCCGCAACAAAATTGATACCAATGGATGATTTAGGTATTGAACTGATTTCTTCCAAGAAATTGCGTTTCAAGAATTTTCAAGAAAGTGTTTCTTGAAATCAAATAAGCCTCCTTTTTGGCATGGTATTTTCTTTTTATTTTTGCTGGAATTATTTTTTAGGAATATTAGTTTTTTTACACTGAATATGCAAAAAATCATCAAAGGCAAGGAAATCAAAAAAATTGTATTGGTGCACTAAATTTTATTGCACAAAACAATTCTTGAGCGTTCTTCGTAGTTGTGTTGATGTAAAAGATTCAAGAAGATGATGAAAACTTGGAAAAAAAAAAAAAAAACGATGGAGACTTGTTGAAGATGGGAATTAGAATAAAATGTGGAAAGATAAAGATATAATCTTGATTTTAGAGCCAAAACTCTAATACCAACTGATGAGAACAATGGGACGAAGGCTAGCAAGGATTCGTTAATTGTGGAAGAAGGACCAATGACGAGATCGCAAGCAAAGAAGATCAAGGAAGCCATAGGATTGCTTATCCAAGCTACCCAGAGTTCGAGTGCAATGAGCTACAAATTTTCAAGATGGGCATAAAAGGAGAACCAACACTGTACTTAATTCAAGCTAAGTTAGAAGAAGCGAATCCTAGAGTATAGTCGGAAAGCAGTGCGCGAGTGCAGTCAAAATAGGTCGCACAACACGGAGGCAAAATTTCAACCTGTAGCCAAATCAACTAAAGGGTGCTTGTGTGTGAGGATACAAGGTGCATGAGCAGTACAAATATTAGAAGATGGTTTACTTTTTTCTTTTTTTGTTTAGGACTCTATTTATTTAATGTTTTCTTGATTTTTTATGAGTTGTTTAGCGTTTCTTTGTCACTGTCTATCTATATCAACTCATTCTTTCATTGTGAATCAGCACATTGTTAAGAGAATGAATCAAAGCAAAGGTATTTTTTTCTTGTTCTTCATTGAACTCAATTTCGAACTTATCGATGATTTTTCCTCTTTGTGGCTTTAACAATTTCATAGCAAGGTTCATAATTTTTGTGGTTAAGGAGTCAAGTTCTGTTATAACTTTGGTTTCATTGATTCAATCAATTATTGGGTCAAGCTTCAAACCAAGATTTTATCTTTATTGGGATTTGATTCAATCTCGTGTGGGTTTCTGAGCTATTATTGCTACGTGAGTTCACATTAGTTGGTATTAGAGCTTTGACACCAAAATCAAGGTTATTATCTTTCCACATATTTTTTCTAACTCACATCTTCTTCGTCAAATCTCCATTATTTTCTTAAGTCTTTTACGATACACATACTAAGAACTTTCAAGAATCATTTTGTGCATTAAATTTAGTGCAGCAATACATTTTTTTTCGATTTTCTCGCCTTCGTTGATTTTTCGCATATTTAATATCAAAATGAAAATTCTAGAAAAATATTGAACAAAAAGAAAAGGAAAATTCAAAGCAGAAAAGAGGAGGCTTATTCGATTTCAAGAACCACTTTCTTTAAAATTCTTGAAGTTCAATTTCTTGGTTACATTTTCATTCAATTCCTTCGTTGCTTCCTTTCTTGGAATTAGAGATATAATGGATTGACAGGATATGATGATTGCAAACTTACAAAGGGGGCAACCTAGAGGAGTTTCTAATGTTAGGTTGAATTTGATGATGAGAATAAAATTGGCCAATTGTGTAGTGAGAATGAGGACAATCAATTATCGAGAACGAGGTGTTTAGGATGAGAAATAGAGGGAATAGCATGAAAGCGGGCATAGAAGAGATACTAGATACTTTGGTAGAGATAGCATTGATCGGAATTTGTGTAGCATTAAGATGAAATTTCCTTCATTCCAAGGTAAAAATGATCCGGAGGTATATTTGGAGTGGAAAAGAAGTTGGAGTTGATTATTGATTGTCATAACTATTTTGAGGAGAAAAAGGTGAATCAGTTATAGAGTTTTTACTGACTATGCATGGTGGGATCAACTAGTAACAAATAGGAGGAGAAATTGTGAGGTGAATTAAAGGTCATCATGAGGAAAATGTTTGTGCCTAATCATTATTACAGGGATCTTTATCAGAAACTACAAGGCTTTAACCAAGGTTCAAGGAGCGTGGAGGATTACTATAAAGAGATGGAGATGGTTAGGGAGGATCGGGAAGCCATAATGGCTAGGTTTTTGAATGGCAAAAGTAGGGAGATAGCCAATGTTGTGGAACTACAAGATTATGTGGAGTTGGAGGACATGTTGAATACGGTTATAAAGGTGGAGATGCAATTAAAAAGAAAAGGAGCAGCTAGTTATTCTTCGGGTTCTAATCTTTCTTCGAAACTGGAGTGGGATTGTAATAGAAGTGACGGGGCGACCGAACCACCAAATGAAAAGAGGAAGTGGCTAGGAAAATAAAACCCAAGGTGGATTCCCAACCTCCTAGGAATAAGGATATCAAGTGTTTTGGATGCTTGGGTTCAGGGCACATCGCTTCTCAATGCCCAAACAAAAAGGCAATGATCTTTTGTGATAACTAGGAAGTATTGAGTGATAGTTTAGAGATGAGATGCACTGAATTGGAGGATGCTAGTGATGGGATCTAGTAGAATACCCAATGATGGGTGAAATACTTGTTATGAAGTGTGTTCTCAGTATACAAATCAAGGTGGATGACATTGAGCAGCTAAGGAAGAACATCTTTCATACTAGGTGCCATGTTTATAACAAGGTATGTAGTATGATTATTGATGGGGGAGTTGTACCAATGTTGCAAGTACTACCCTTGTAGAAAAAAATGTGTTTGACTGTGCTAAAACATCCTAGACCTTATAGGTTGCATTGGTTGAATGAATGTGCAAAGGACGGGCTTAATAAGCAAGTCTTGATGAGCTTCACAATTGGGAAGTATAGTAATGAGGTGATGTGTGACGTGGTTCCTATGCATGTTGGGCATATCTTGTTGGGAGAGGCCATGATAGTATAATAGGAAAATGATACGTGGTGGTTACAAAAATAGGTACAACTTTGTCAAAGAGGGAAATTTGTTACTCTTATTTCATTAACACCAAAACAGGTCTATAAGGATCAATCGAAACTGAGAGGCGAGGAAGATAAGAAATACAAAGAGAGGCAAAAGGAGAATGATGTGAGGTGACTGAAAATAAAGAGAAAATAGTGGAGCCACAAGAGAGGAGCAAGAAAGTCTCCAGAGAAAAAAGAAAAGTCAAAAGTAAATTTCTTTGCAAAAGAGTGTAATAAAGAGGGCCTTAGTGAAAAAAATAGCCTTTGATATTGTAGTTCTACAAAGAATCATACCTCAATTTTGAAGAAACTAACCAACCCCTCTCCAGTTTGGCTATTTGTTTGTTGCAGAAATTTGGAGACTTGTTCCCTGAAGAGGTACCTAGTAGGTGGTAAACATTTGAGGCATTGAGCATAAAATTAATTTTGTACCTGGAGTTGTTATTCCAAATCGGCCAACTTATAGAAGTAATCTCGAGGAAACAATGGAGCTTTAAAGGCAAGGGGAGGAATTAATAAGCAAAGGGTATAAGAGGGAAAGCATGAGTCCATGTGCCGTACCAGTGCTACTTGTACCTAAAAAAGATGGGACTTGGAGATTGTGTATTGATGGTAGGGCAATCAACAACATAATGGTAAAATATTGTCATCTCATACCTAGGTTAGATGATATGATTGATGAACTGCATGGATGATGTATATTCAGTGAAATAGATCTTAAAAGTAGATATCACCAAATGAGCAAAATGTACTATAACGCATGAAACATAGGTACCAAAATGGCAAAATGCACTATAACATATCAAAAAATGTACAAGAATGTATGATATATAATCGGAATGCACCAATGTCTATTAAAATGTGTTAATTGTTTCAAACGACCCCAAATGGTGTGAAATGAAAAATACTCCGAAGAATAGCAAGATCACTGAAATGTACAAAAATGCACCAAATATATCGAAAATACACGAGATGTGCCAAAACATGTAAAACGTACTAATATGTGAGAAATGTAAAAAATGTTCCAATGTGTAGCAAAAGTTATGAAATGTACCAAAATGCACCAAATGTCCCAGAATGTACAAAAATGCATGAAACATATTGAAACCCTCCAAATTGTCCAAAATACTTAGAATTTAAAAAAAAAAAAAAAAAAAAAATCCAATGTACTAAAATGCGAGTAATGTACCAAAACACTATAAATGGTACTAAAAATCTGTAAAATGTATCAAAAGTGTAAATTACACAAAAATGAACATATGCACAGAGCGCGCCATATGAAAGAAAAATGCGTGAAATGTAATGAAAATGTTCAATAGAAAACTATGAGAAATGTATCAAAATATTCCAAAATATTTTAAAATGCACGAAATGTATTGAATTGTGCCAAAATCTACCAAAATGCATGAAATGCGTCATGATGTGCAAAAATGTATCGAAGTTCACCAAGTGTACGAAAATGTGGCTTAATGAAACAAAATGCACAAAATGTAACAAAACTAGTCAAAATGTACAAAATTCTGGAATGGTACCAAAACAAAGCTCCAAAATGCACCAAATTTTGCATAAAATGTTCCAATGGGTTATGTGAGAAATGTAACAATACGCTGAAAAGTGGTCCTAATGTAGAAAATGTGTCAAGTGGACTGCAACCTACAATAATGGGTAGATGAAGAAGAAAGGTGCTAATTCCTTTGAAAACTTTATGCTAGGGACGCATCAGATTCAAATACTCATCAAAATAGGCTCAAAATATTTCATTCGAAAACTTTACTTTTCATTGGGCCCTTAATCTACATACTATGTACTGGATAGAACTTTGTCCATATCAATAATCAATAATTAAATGGTCAATATGATATCGATAAAGTCAAGTGGACCGTCCTCTTTTGACCTTTAGAGGTACATCTCATAACTACACCTATGGTCACCCAAGAAGTATCCCACTCACAGCGTTAACAATTATACTGTCACAAAGACAGTCTCTCTTAATCACCAAAGACACATTCCCTATCTTCCCTTGTGATCACCCGAGAAGTCTCACTTGCGATGCCATAACTTATCACATATGCATGCCTAGTAGTGGTCAATAAAAATTTGAGACAACGATCAGCTCCTAAATTCATTCCCAGTTGCCACAATTGTGGTTAGTTAGGTTATATTAGACCAACATACCGTAGGAACAACAAACTTTCACTACTCATTTTAGAAGATTTGGGTAAAAAAGAGTAAACTCTTTGATCAAATTGATGTTGTAAATTGTCGCATTGCTCTTCGTAGTAAGATTGTTTGCATTCCCATTGAGTAGGTTGTTAGATGAATGCATCTGCATTGTTCATGGTATCTACATATTCATGCATGCATTCTAAGTTTTTTTTTTCTTCTTATCACGTTTATATCACATTATTTGTTTATTATTATAAAAAAAATTTGAAAAAGAAAGGAATTTTGAAGTCATAGCTCTTTCAATTGGACAAAGTTATTTTGTATTCAAGTACTAGTAAGATTTATGAACTATGAATAAAGTTTCTGTTAACTTTGTTTAAAACTTGTTTGGACCGCTTCGGATAGGTTATTTTGTGTATCACACATTAAACTCTTACATGTTTTCGAAAAAAGAAAAAGATTACTGAGCTTCAAAATATTTGAATTATATGCAAAAAAAATAATAAATGATATACATCTTATACTTCTTTTCGTAACCTTTATGACTCAAGTAATTAAGCCTGTTGGGTATCTTAGATCTCCCCTATAGTCATTTGACTTGGTTATCGACTAAAGTTTGTAACATGGGCCATTTAGAAAGCTTAATATAGAGCAAAACATGTGGGAAAAAAAATAGAGAAAAAATATGTATGTGGTCACATAGGGGGAGAGAAAAGTTATATAATAAAAAATCAAATATAATCTTTTTATTTAAAAGGTAGCACTAGGTTTGACTTTCATAATTTGAGGAATATATTCATTCACCAGTGATTCATTTTGATGTCGTTTCTCACTGATATAAGGTTTTATGACTTTCTTACAGAAGATTAGTGGCACTTTTCACACAGGGTTGCTTATACAATTTAATCCATATAGGTTAAAATGATTTATGTGGGAAGTGTTAATTATTTATGAATTATGTTTGATGCAAACGAATTATTGTTCTTGTGATTTGAGATTTCAATACTTGATGTTACATTTAACAATCAATGAAAAACAGTTATCTCTAAAGAAAGAAAATTTTTATTCTTCAATCACATGTTTGCATAAGTTTTCATAGTTTGTCCATCTGTATATATTTTTTTACTCATTCCTTCGTAATTCTTTTACTTGTTTCCATTTGTTGATATTTATGTTAGATAGATTCAGGGAGAGAAGTTGATATTTGTCTTAGATATTTGATTTAGCTCTATCATAGATATTTTTTTTTATAGAATTTTAATATTGATATTGTTTTTAGTGTTTTGTCAATATCGATATTGATATTCTATATTTCAATTATAAGTTATTGATAACGTAGTATTAGAGTCTTTGGTGTTACACAAATTCTACCATTTTTTTATTGACTTGGTTATATTTTAATTTTCATGTTTAATTTCATGTGCTTCTGAAAACAGGTATGACAATTGAGTTGAAGTTTGAGAAGTCTTTTGGTTGGTAGATGTTAGATTGTATTTATGTTAATTTTGAAATAAATTATCACGAAATGCCAAAGGGGCTCTCCTTTGTTAGGTCCAATTGTAATTGGCAAGTTTCCTATTCAAAATCATGTGTTATTAAGTTGTAATTAAAGTCAAAGAATCGGGGATTGGTAGTGTAGGTCTTGAAAGAGTTAAAGATGTCAAAAATGGATCGAGAAGAAAAATAAGCGTAAAAAACCTTACCAACCATGCACGGCACGTTCGAGCGGAAAAAAAGCAGGAGGATCGCCACTCACTGGATGCAAACCTAGGTGCTTTAGTGGCCGTGAGACTGCTCACTATTTGGGAGGATGGCGCTCGAGTAGCATGCTTATCTGGGTAGAGTCCTATTCGTGCTTTTAACAAATTTTCCAATCCCATTCAACCTCAAACAATTGATATTATACCCAAGCATAGTTCGTTCCAAAAGTGTGTTGAATATTCATTCAAAAGAACATATTATTGAAGATCTATACATTCCAAAAAATCTATTGATTCAACCAAAAGATCAAAAATCAAACACCAAAAATAATTACCTTCACCATTAAGCCTTCGGAGTTCTGAAGTTCAGAAGAGATAGCTGGAGTTCTAGTTGTTCTAGAACGAGTTCGTTCATAGTGATTCACGCGAAGGAAAAAAAGTCCAAAGTTGCTAGAAAGTGCGGGTTGCACAATCCGAATAGATTTTTTGGTAATTTACAGGTTGTGCGGTTAAAGTCTACAAAATTTTAGTTATGTTTGGAACGGTAAGTTATATTTTCTAGTGAATCATTTAGGCAAGGTTTGCCTGGAAGTTTTTCGTTACCAAATTCGGTTTTCTTCACTTTTATGCTTTGATCTATATTGGATTGGTAATTAGGATTTAATTTGACATTAAACTTAATCGTGATTGATTATTATAATTTCATATTATACATCTATTCACCTCTCCTCCAGTTGTTGTTGAGTCCAAAAATTAATTTTCATAGTTCTCAATTGCCTGATTTTCCGTTAAAAAATTTAATGCTACCCTAAATATACAGCTTTCATTTTGTTCAAAAATTAAAATATACAGCTTGCTAAAAATATACCAAGTTATATCAAGAATTGGCAGTGTTATGTGACTTTACACTTTTCAGAGCTTTCAAAAGTGTATTTGTGGAGTCACTGTATGAAATTATTACTTATTTTGGTCAAATATTGATTATTGTAGGATAAATTTGTTGTTCGATGGCTAATTATTAAAACGGGTGAAAAGGGCATAACAGGACTAAAGAAGAACAATTGTAAAAGTTCAGGGACAAAATTACAGATCTGTAAAATTTGATATGGACCAAGTTTAGACAATTATTGATGATGTGGACTAATTGGGGATAATTTAAAGATGAACGATCTCTATTTCAAATAAGGACATGAGCTTAATTGATAAAGGAATTCAAGATCCAAATTTTATGAAAGAAAAGAGAAGACCTTGTGATTGCGAGGAACCTTTCCATGTGATTGCAAGGTGACTAGAATGAATTCTAGTAACTTAATAGAACGGCCATGCGATCATATTATGTTGTGCCATGTGATCGCATGGTGGAATTTGAATGAAAGGATTTTATTTTCTTTTTTCGACTCAATCTCTAATAGGAATACAATTCAAACCCCTTTTTAACTATTTTGGAGGCTAAATTTCAAGATACCGGCCCTTAGAGAGAGATCAACATACACAAATTACCCATTCATACACACAATTGAAAATTATTCCTTGAATTTTGCACAAATAAGAAGGCACAAGGAGATTGTTCAAAAAAACAACGAACAAATTCAATAATTGATGACTTTTCCTCTTATTCCTTTTAACAATCAAATTTGGGTGACAGCTCAATATTTAATTATGTTTTTTGTGACTTTAAGGTGCTCGACTATACTTTTTTAGTCACTAGGATGAGGATGAATCCTTTATTATCCTTTATACTATTTATCTTGAATGATTGCTATGATTTTAATTCTTTCAATTAGTTGGTCCTTGATTAGATTTATTTTTCGAGAGAAAGAATACAGATTTTTACAAGTGATACACCTATTTCCTTGCATGATTTGATTTTAATGTGTAAGTGATTAAATGAGTATTGAATATGTTCGCAATCTTCATAGAAATGTTGTCTAGTTTAAAAATTGTTGTCACTGTCTCGAATTGTAGTTAAAATGGAATAAGAAGGGGGTGGGGGGACTAGAAGTCGTATTGTTTGTCATAAATCTCATACTCTATTACTTGGATATCATACCATACATTCGCAATTTTAGTGAACTGCTACATGAAAAACTAAATTCCTTAAATTCAAATAACTACCATGAGCCATAGTTTGATCTAAATTATTTAAAAACTCCCCCCCCCAAAAAAAAACTCGTTCCCAATAATACATTATCACAATAAATTATTTTGCTTTTAATACTAAAAACTTTTTCTACTTTCTAACCACTTATTCTATAGAAATTTACTATTACAAAACTCATCTTGAACCAAAAAAAAAAAATGGGCTCAAACATAAGTTTAATAAATGATGAGAATCTCGCAAGCTACCAAGGATCCATTCCATGTTCCGAAGTGATACATATCTATTAGAAAATGGAAGAAATATGAAATATGTGCAAAAATGTACGGAATGTACAAAATGCGTCGACTTTAAGCTCGGCTGTCGGATTTTTGCCCATGAGTACTTTCTTGGGGTTGTGACCCCTTAATCACAAAAATTATGAACCTTGCCATAAATTTTTGAACGCCCAAAGAGTACGAATCTTTGATATGTTCAAATAGTTTGAACGCCACAAATATTGAAAATATTTGATAAGATGTTCAATTAAGCTTATGTTTGATTGCTGCATCTCGTGAGACGATTGGCATTCACCGTAGGCACCTATGCATTTGCATTTCATTCCTTTGGTATAAGTTCAGTCGAACTTTCCATTTGAATTCGAATAGGTTTCAGTAAGTTTTAATTACTGCGATAAAGAAATCACTGTGTATTTACAAACAACAATCTTAAGACTGATTTTTTAAAGTGATTTCTTTACAAAATTTCAATTTTACTCGATTAAACTGAATTACATTTTCGGTTTAACCTTTCAACTCTTTCTCGGTATTAAACTTGATTTGGTTTATCTTCTGTTTATTAACCAAAATGACTACCATTAATAATGCAACTGATGTTACTTTGGTAGATGTTCCTCCACTTACTTTGATTGTTCTGACTCTGGTAACTTCGGTTGATGCTCCTCTGATGGCAAAAGAAGACATTGTTATATCTTACAACCCAATTAGGCGAAATTTCCAAATGAGAATGCTCCGGCCATACAAGAAGGGAAAAATAATAGGGCATCATTATAGCATTGGATGCTAGAAAACATTCAAACTTTCTATGCAAATATTACATTCTAAATGGTTTGGACAACACACTATACAACGTGTCTATTCCACGAAATCTACTAAGCAATTTTTGGAATTACAGATTCTTCTCCATGACATTCACGTTGAGAACATGTCTCCAAGTGAATCCTTCAAGTGGCCGCAATCATTGAGAAACTTCGTGGCCATGTGGTAGGACTTCAAGATTGATTGAGCACAAGCACAAGAAAATGAATATTGAAGAGCTTGTCATCTGACTGAAATTAAAGAAGAGAACAAAAAGTCGGACAAGTGGAATGGAAGTCGCATACCACTATCAAAGGTGAATGTGGTCGAAACAAATGACAAAAAAGAAAACATTCAGTTGAATCCTTCAACGACACAATAAGAATGCAAAAAAGTTCAAGGGCAATTGCTACAACTTTGAAACTCCAACGAATGTCGTAAACCAAAGAAGCAAGCCCAAGCAAATATCACAGAATCTGATGCATTATCTGATGGAATATCAGATATTAACTTGTCAATGGTTGTTTCAGAATACAACAATATTAGAAATCCCTTGGGATGCTGCGTGCGCGTGTGCTACTCACCACATCTGTACCGATAAGCAATGTTTTCATCGTATAATCCAATGATTGTTGAGAAGTTGTTCGTGGGAAACTCTTCTATTTTGAAGGTTCAAGGACAAGGCCTTTGTTTTGAATATGACATCGGGCAAGGAACTCACCATTAACAATGTGCTTTATGTGCCAAACATTCGCAAGAACTTAGTTTCGAGTTCTTTACTTGCATGAATGGCTTATTGCAATCGATGAACATTCTCTACATCACATCCTTTTTAGGCACAAGTTGCATTGGCACCGCACATGGACTCATGCTCTCCCTCACGTACTCTTTGTTCATCAACTCATCCACTTACCTTTGAAGCTCCTTTGCTTCCTCGGGATTATTTCTATAGGCTGGTTGATTTGGAATAACAACTCAAGGTGTAAAAAAGTTTGATGTTTAATGCCTCAAATGGATGGCTACCCACTACGCATCTCCTCAGGGAACACGTCCTCAAATTCATGCAATAAAAAATAGCCACTGTTGTGGCTCTACTCTTTTATTATTATTATCAACCACCTTTCTATTTTCTCTCTTACTCTCTATTTTCTTGAAATATTAGTTTCACTCTTATTTTGCCTCTCTTTTTCTTCTCTTCCTCACCTTTTAATTTCAATGGATCCTCATAGACGTGCATCGGTGTTACAAGTGTAACTGATTTTTCATCTATACTTATTCCTAAATTCATCATGTATCACCTTCTTATTATATTGCTATGACCTTCCCATTCCCTACATGCATAGGAATTACATCACAAATCAACTCATCATTAGCTACATTGGTATAACCCCCATCCATAATCATACTACATACTTTGTTGTTAACATAGCATCTAGTATGAAACATCATCCAACCTAATTTGTATATTAAGAACACGCCTCGCAACAAGTGCTTCACCTTCTACTGGGTACTCCACTCCATCACCTTCACCAGCATTCTCCAACTTCGGAATCTCATCACTATCACTCTCACTCTTAGTCACCACTTCCCCATTGTCACACAAGATCATTGCCCTTTTTTGGGCATTGAGAAGTGTCCCAAACCCAAGCATTTAAAGCACTTGATATCCATATTCCTAGAAGGTTGGGAATCTGATTTGGGTTTATTTTTACTAGCTACCTCTTCTTTTCTCCTAGGTGGTTTGTTCTCACTCTGTGAATCAACCTCATCACTTTTTTTTCTTTTTGGATAAGTTAAGTTTTATAACCAAGTAAAGATGTATAAGTGCAAAAGCACAGGGGCATACCCCGAATAACCACAAAAAGTAGGCTAGGCAAATGCTTTTCTAGCCATCAAAACTAGCTCCTTGGCAAAAGCAAAAGCCAAAGAAGAAAAAATGGCAACCTAGAAAATGTCTTCTAACAAACCCCATGAGTGTTGAATCCATCTATTTTCTTGAGATGGATCCACACCCCTACAAAGATTAAGTTGAACATAAACTGAAAAGGAGATATCTCTAATCACATTGCTAGTAGGCCTAGAAGTGGCTTCATGGAACCTAACATTTCTTTCTCTCCAAAGTTTATACAATGCTAAAAAAAACATGCCTTTTAATACAAAACTTCGGAGCAACATTGAGCCACAAAGAGAAGTCAACCAACCTACCGTGTCCACCACATCAGAGTCTGCCATGGAAGATTACACTTGAAACATAAAGAATGCCGAATTTGCTCGAAGAAATCATAGCCAAAGAACAAATGATCAAGGTCTTCACTCCTAACCCCCACAAAGAACACATTTAATTTTCTGAATCCTAAAGAAAATAATCTGGCATGAGTATATAAACCCCACCAAAGAGCAAGCCATAAGTCATAAAGCATGCCTTAGTACAACTTTAGAGTGCCAAACCAGATTATTCCAGACTACCAAACCACGTGAAGGAAAAGACTCCCAAGCTTTCTGAATAGTAAATAAACCATTAGAGTATACCCATGGCAAGATATCCTTCCTTTAGCCTTTTGGTTGAAGGGAAGGAGTACTGTGAATTACTTCTATCCAATCTATTGATTGTGCAACTTGGCCATTTCCACTTATTATCATTAATAATAATAGCCAACTTGGCATCCTTTAGAACTCCGAAATCGTAAATCAATCGCTTCCCAAATCTCTAGATGAGGCTTATGACTTACAAGATCACTATTAGCAGTCCCCGGAACACTTGCGAGACCAAAAGTTTATGTCCTCCATCAAATAGGTACATACCCAAGATGACCAAATGGAACTGTGTGAATTAGTGTTTAGGAACCAAACATGCTTCAAAGTGGCGGTCTTATTTCACTCTTGCTGATGTGAACTCACGTAGCAATAGTAGTTCCGAAACCCACAAAAGATTGAGTCCCCCAAGAAAGCCAAAATCCCTGTTTGAAGCTTGACTCAATAATTTATTTCATCAAGGAAACAAATTTTATTAACGAAGTTATGAAATTGTTGAACACCACAAAAAAAAAAAAAAAAAAAATCCTTGATGAGTTCGAAATCGAGTTCAATGAAGAACAAGAAGAAAGTAACATTGCTTTGATTTAATCTCTCGATAATTAATTAATTTATAATAATAAAAACCCAAAATAACTCATAAAACATCCAGAATATATCGAACAATGGAGTGCTAAACGAAAAAGGAAAAATTAAACTACCTACAGATTTTTGTATTTCGAACATGCACAGTGTATTCTCTCGCTCAGGCACCTTTCAATTGATTTGGCTACAGGTTGAAATTTTGCTTTCGTGCATGCAACCTATTTTGCCTGTGCATGCCTATATATATATATTTCGCTTCTTCTAACTTAGCTTGAATTAAGTGCACTAAGGTTGGTTCTTCTTTTATGCCCATTTTGAAACTTTGGGTATTGCTCGTTGCACTCGAACTCTTGGCCGACGTAGCTTGGACAAGTAATCCCATGGCTTCCTTGATATTCTTTGCTTACGATCTCATCACTGGTCCTTTTTCCAAAATTAACGAATCTTGCTAGCCTTCATCTCATTGTTCTCATCACTTCCAATCTCTTTGCTTTGGTGATAATGTGATCCACCAAGCTTTTACAATCCACGGTAGTAAGCTTGGAAGCTATAAGAGGCACTCTGAGATATCTGACTGGTAGAGAACCCTCCATAAACCCAATGACAAATGGAACCCTACAAGTAATCATTACTTCTGGCTGCCCCTTATCATTAGATGGCACCCCACAAGTAATCAAGCTGCTTTTGGTAGGATTAGGAGCTAAACCAGACAACGCTTGAAACTTCCTTCAACATTTACCAACCATACCAATAGAAATATCACCAGCCTTGCAAAAGATCAATAAATCATCAGCAAAGCACAAATGGATAAGCTTGCTTTCACATCTCCAATGAAGTCTAAGTTGGCGATCAACAGCTATAATCTTCAAAAGACCCGAGAGCACCTCCATAGCCAATACAAATAGATAAGGGAAAATGTGATCCCCTTGCCTGACCCTGTACCACTGGGAAAAAACTATTAAGTTCCCCATTAATAAATATCAAAAAATAAGAAGTTGAAACATATTCCATAATCAAGTGCACCAACTACAAAGGAAACCCTACCAACATCAAAACTTCTTTTAGGAAGTCCCATTTGACCATACCATAGGGCTTCACAACGAGGTGGACCATTGTTATGGTTGTAGTTTCTCATAAGCTCTTGGGATAATAAAATATTATCACTAATGAGCTGACTTGCTATAAAAATTGGAAGCACCACTTAATAAGATCAGCAAGTATCTTTACGTATCATATAACAAAAAGATATTAGGAGAAAATCCTTTGCCATGGTTAATCCTGCACCGTTGGAATCAGGGCAATAGCAATTGTATTGACTTGTTTGAGCGAACGAGTTGATGAGGAAACCCGGACGTTCACGATCATCAAAAAAAAAAAAAGTTGATGAGGAAAAAGATTGAATAGCTCTTACAACATCCCCCGTTACAATGCTTCAAGCTTTTTTGAAAAAAGTAGCATATAACCATTTGGATATGAATCTACGGTGCTTCATTGCTTTAAAAAAAGAACTTAGAACTTTTGATGTGAATCTACGTAGCAATAGCAACTTCAGAATCAGCAAAAGATCGAAACGATCCCTAAGAAAGCAAAAATCAGATTTTGAAGCTTGACCCAATGATTCATTGAATCAAATAATGAAAGAATGAAGCCATGTATTTAGGAAATAACTAAGAAACCTTAAATAACTCGTAAAACATCAAGAAAACATCAAACAAATATAGTTCTAAATAAAAAAAGGAAAATTAAACAGTCTTTAGACTTTTGTACTGCGCGCATGCACCGTATATTCTCTCTCATGCCCACCGTTCAATTGATTTTTGAAATATTACCTCTGTGCGTACGACTTAATTTGTTTGTGTGCACGTGTCGCTTCCTGGTTGTTCACTTCTTCTAACTTAGAATTAAGTGCATTAAGGTTGGTTCTTCTTTCATGCCCATCTTAAAACTTTGTGTATTCCTGGACAAGTCTTGCATGGCTTCTTAGATCCTCTTTGCTCTTGAACTTGTCATTGGTCCATTTTCAACATGCAGTGAATACTTGCTAACTTGACAGCTAGAGTAGCAGCCATTTGTAACTCATTATCAAGTGGTGAGAGTTGAATCAGATTTTGTAATCCATGCATCTTACCCCTTGCTTGGAGAACACGACTAGCTTTGAGAAGGCCTCATTGAATCTCATAATTCCTTCTTCAATTTTTTTTCAGTTTCATGCACAGCCAATACATATGTGTTCCCTCGATAGGTTCCTTCCAAACTTTTTCAACCAAAGGAAAGAACTCGGGATGTTCCACCCAATAATCATAAAATGTGAAAGGAATCTTCCATTTAGGTAAATTTACAAGTTTAACCACACATGAACAATGATCGAATATACCTGACGGGAACTTGTTAAAAAGAATGAGCTCAACTCGAAAAATGCTCTCTTCTCCCTTTTTTTCTCTTCTTCCTATGGTGATTATTCCTTGATCCCTTACTAAAATAATCATCATTTCCATTGTTCTTTCTTCTGGTTGTGTTCTTTTTCGGATTGGTTTCATTAACCAATTGGGGAAATAGTTTTATTTATTGTTTTTTTTTATTAATGGCCGGGCAAAGAGGTTCCCTTGATTCGTCTAATGAGATGCTAGTCATCAATGGAGGAGGTTCTGGTCAAGGTGAGGATTCGGCCTTGGTTCCAGCGGGTTTCGTTGCTAAAATGGATTCTTTCTTGACTGATCTGGATATAATTGGGAATCCTTGGGTGGTGCTGTTGTTTTGGGTGGTGGAGAGACGGTGGCTGGTTGTGCGGCGTCGACGGAGGCTAGTTCTACGGCGAGGAGTGGTGGTGAAAACGTGGGTGGTGTTGGGCGGCACAAGGGTGTGGGTTTCTCTAACCCTAGCCAGCTCGTGCATGCTAATTATGGAGGTCCTAGATTCCCGCTTCCCTCAAAGGAAGGTTATTCTAATTCTCCTAATGTGGTGGAGGCTCAACATGGAAACTTTCCTTCCTTGGAGCATTCATTAAAGGCTGCTGATTTGGATTCAAATCTAAATGGTGATTTCAACGCTAAAATGAGCTTAGTTAAACCCCAAAATCCAGCCCAATCACCTCTTCATGGAGGCCATACGAATTTGGATCCTGGGGCTCTTAAGGCCCACATTTCGTCCTCTTTTGCTTTTGTTGTGCGTGGGATTTCGAAGGAGGCTGAAGGTTCGGCCTCTAATCTGCATTTCTTTCAACCATGGGTAAGGAGGATGGGAGAGTGAAGGTCCGACCTCCCATGGAGGTTGTGGAGGAGGGGTGTGAAGAGTGGAGGTCGACCTTAATTGGGTATTTTATTGGGAAGAGGCTCCTTATCCAGTGGTTAACTCCATTGCCTTGAAGCTGTGGGGAAGGATTGGGCTTAAGGAGGTGCTATCAACTGATCGTGGAGCATGCTCTACCTTCGTGCATTTCCGAAGCACAAGGGTGTGAACTTGGCAAGGAGGTATCGGATGGGGAGATTAAAGCGGTTCTTTTTGCCTTGAAGGATAATAAGGCGCGGGGTCCGGATGGCATTAATGTTGCTTTCTTTAAGAGGGCTTGGAGTATCGTGGGTGATGATGTTCTTGCGGCCATTCGATCTTTTTTCCACTTTGGACGGCTTCTTAAGGAGGTAAATGCTACCTCGATTGCTCTTGTGCCTAAGGTTCCTAATCCCACTCAGGTTGAGGACTACCGTCTCATTTCTTGTTGTAATACATGCATTGCTAAGATACTTGCTAACCGAATCAAAAAAGTGTTGTCTGGTATTGTTGGTCTTCAACAAACCGCTTTTGTGGAAGGAAGGCGTATTAGTGATAATATCCTTTTCTCTCAAGAACTTTTGAGGAATTATCATCGGAATAAGGGAGCTCCAAGATGTGCTCTCAAAGTTGATTTTATGAAAGCATATGATACGGTGCCATGGGATTTCATATTGGAGGTTTTGCGGATTGTTGGATTCCCGGAGAAAATGATCTCTTGGGTGTTGGAATGTATCTCAACTCCGAAATTTTCTGTGGCCATCAATGGGGAGCTTCATGGTTTTTTCAAGAGTGGGAGAGGTCTTCGTCAAAGTGACTCGATGTCTCCTTATTTATTTGTTCTTGCTATGGAGGTATTCTCTGGTCTCATGGGGCGTTTGACTTAAGGTGACGGGTTTAAGTTTCATTGGAGATGTGACAAAGAGAAAATATCCCACTTTTGCTTTGCGGATGACTTATTGATTTTTAGTAGGGCGGAAGTTGATTCGGTACTCTTGATTGGTGGTGTGCTCAATAAGTTTGAGGAGCTTTCTGGGTTGACACCTAATCCGGATAAGAGCAATCTTTTTGCTTGTGGAGTGGATGTGCATCTTAAGGACCTGATCCTCGGTTTTCTTGGTTATAGGGAGGGCTCACTTCCGGTTCGTTATCTTGGCGTTTACTAAATTGAGAGCTTTGGATTGTAATATCTTGGTGGAGCGTGTTGTGGCAAGGGCTAAAGGTTGGACCTCTCGTACTTTGTCTTATACCAGGAGACTCTAGCTTATTAAGTCCGTTCTTTTCTCTATCCAAGTGTATTGGTCTTCTCTCTTTATTCTCCCTAAGGCAGTCACTAAGAAGGTGGAGACCACTCTTAGGTCATTTCTGTGGAAAGGAAGTGCTCTTACTCATAGTGGTGCTAAGGTGGCTTGGAAGCGCATATGTATGCCACGAGAGGAAGGGGGTTTAGGGGTAAAGAATCTAGTTTTGTGGAATAAGGCAGCTATGATGAAGCATATTTGGTACCTTCTCACAGATTCTTCTCTCTCGATTTGGTCTTCTTAGATACACACTTATTTGCTGAAGGGTAGGAGTTTTTGGGAGGTTAAATGCCCGAATGAGTGTTCTTGGACGTGGAGGAAGCTACTTAGGCTTCGCATTTGGTGAGAAATAAGCTCAAGTTCAAGGTTGGTGATGGTCGTGCTATCTCCTTATGGCATGACCATTGGCATCCTTTCGGCACTTTACATGGTTTATTTCGAGATCGCCTTATTTATGATTCGGGGTTGGGAAAGGATGCCAAGGTGGCTGCCACTGTTGATGGGATGAGTTGGAATGGCCACTAGGTTTATCTATTAACTGGTTGGAGGTGATTCACGCCACTCCCCCTACTTTCATCCCTAATCCAACTGTTTCGGATATTATGCAATATGTTGGTGCGCCGAACGGGCATTTTACTATTGGCTTAGCTTTGGAGTCTCTTCGGCATAGGAGGGAGGTGGTTCCGTGGCATAAACTTGTTTGGTTTGGTAAGCATATTTCTCGTCATGCTTTCATTGTGTGGCTCTTTCTTTGTAATGGAGTTAATACTCAAAGCAAGCTTTGGAGGCTTGGTTTGATTGAGGAAATTAAATGTCTTCTTTGTGGGAGTGATCAAGAAATGCAGCTCACCTCTTTTTTACTTGCCCATATTTGGAGTGGATATGGAGGTACTTTTGTAGTAAATGTAACATAGCTATCATTCACTGTCCTTGGAAGGAGCTTGTAGGTTGGATGGCACAACAATTTGGGGCTGATTCATTTCGAAATTCAGTCATTAAAACCATGTTTGCAGCCATGGTCTAATACATTTGGCGAGAGAGAAATTCGCGTT
This sequence comes from Osmanthus fragrans, assembly GCA_019395295.1. Classification (NCBI taxonomy): domain Eukaryota; kingdom Viridiplantae; phylum Streptophyta; class Magnoliopsida; order Lamiales; family Oleaceae; genus Osmanthus; species Osmanthus fragrans. Next base: position 11,224,520 of record CM033348.1, on the reverse strand, counting down.
TCTTTGATCACTCGTCTAGGCACGCTAGCTTGGTTTTCAATGATATTATGTTTGCAGTTTTTTCTAAGTTTAATACACTTTGTAATGTGGATCCCACTATGGAAAATAAGTGGATTCAACGCTCTTTGGGTTTGGACGTTGGAATTTTTTCTTGTACTACCTAGAGGGATAGTCTTCTAGCTTTTTGTCGTTGTTTTGTCTATGTAGGGGGGCCGTCGGTTTCTTTGGTCTGGGGTATGCCCCTGTGCTTTTGTACATGATTTACTTTTGGTTATAATCCACTTACCTTAACCAAAAAAAAAAAAAAAAAAATACCTGACGGAAGGAAAGTAGCTTCCAAATCAGCAAATTTGTTTTCCCATTCTAAATTAGTAAGAGCACAATTCAAGCTTCAAGTGAATTAGATTGGCAACTTGATTCTTGCGTCATGTAAGAAAATAACCCGTATAGAGATCATTCAAACAAGACTGAGTAAGGCAATTATTGAAATCATCCTTTCGTGAAGGCCAAGTCAAAAGATCCACCTATAGTTTCATCCCGAAATCTTATAGTATTGAAATCACCCATTAAGAACAATGGAGTACGCTCTAAACCACCCTAGAAGTAATATCAGCCCAAAGCTCCAATCTGTAAGCTAGTTCAGTATCCCCATAGATGATAATAACAACATAGCTTCAAGCATTATCTGTTACGCACATGGCAGTGAATAGCTTGAACAAAACTTGCAATGTAAGAAACAACAACATCGCATAAATTCCAACATACCCATATTCTGCCCATAAAAGAATCAAAATAAATGCAAAGGACTTCCGTTTTTTATTTATTAAATTCATCACCAACTCTCTATTTCTCTCCTTCATCTTTGTTTCAACTAAACCGCAAAGGGGCGACTTTTCATCACTAAAAATCTTCCGCACTATGCTACGTTTAAGAGGGTCATTGAGACCCCTAATATTCCTGCCCCATCACTCCCATTATTATCATTACCCCACTTCGGTTTCCAAGGAGGATTCTAACCCGAAGAAGATTTTTTTTCCTTTTAATTGTCTCTCCACCTTTATAGCCATATGCATCATGTCCTGCAACCCCACATATTGTTGTAACTAGACTATACTAGCTATATCCCTATTTAATCCATTAAAAAAATCTAGCCATTGCAGCCTCCATATCCTCCTCAACATTAGCCTTAATCATAGCTACCTTCATCTCTTTATGGTAATCCTCAACATTCCTTGAACCTTGACTAAGGCTTTGTAATTTTTTTTATAAAGGTCACTATAGTAATGACTTGGTACAAATCTTCTCCTCGTGAGAGCTTTCAATTCTTTTTATATTTCTATAGGTCACGAATGATTCCTTCTCCTATTTGTCTCCAATTGATCTCAACATATTATTGCATAATTAGTAAATTCTATCAAATATCAACTCTAACTTCTTCTCCCACTCCAAATAAACTTTAGGTTCGTTTCTACCTTGGAACGAAGGAATTTTTATCTTAAAAATACCCAAATTACGATCTATTCTATCTCCATCTTGACCACTAAAATCTCTAGGATCTCCTCTAGGCCACCTTTCACTATCTCTTCAATTCATAATTCTACCCACTTTAACCATTGAGATTTGGTCACCCTCATTCTCACTCTCTACTTCATTTTCATCATCAAATTTAGCACTAAAGTGAGCATATCTTGCCTTTCTAATATTAGGAACTCTTTTTTTTAGTTATCCCCTTTGTAAGTTTGCAATCACCATATCCAACTCCATCATGTACCTAATTTTCCAAACACTACGTTCGTCCTCTCAAATTATTGTTGGATAGCTTTCAACAAGAAGTAATAGTTTATCTTCTCCCTAAATGTAGATTTTTGTTTTTCAAACATCTCAATAACTAGAAATAATTAATCCTCGCGCGTTTGCACTCAGTTTCACTCATTATTTGCTTTTTCCCGATAATAAGCTCACCAAGAATTTACCATTTGTAATGTTAAAATCCGTAGGAACTAAAGAATCAAGAGGGATGATAAGACTCGAGAAAAGACTAAAGAAGGAAAGGTAAAAGAAGAATGAAAACACCCCAAGAATTTCAAGAAAAAAATTCTTTAATTTGGTTTATGCCTTTCAACAATATGATCAATTCCCAAGGATGATATATGTATCGAATAGTAATAAAGATGGTGTTTCTTGGGACAATGATGCTACAAGTACACTCTTGTTGACATGGAGTTTGACACTCCACTCACATGTGGAGTGGTGGAGCCCACAATTAAAATAATCATGGACTCCGCACATGTGAGAGGAGTGTCAACAATTATGTCAAAATAGAGTGTACTTGAGGCTTAATTCTTCTTGGGAAATGACACCACAAGAATTCCAAGAAAGAATCTCTTGAAATTGAATATGCTTTTCTTAAAATTTCTTCGCCTTTTATTTGAATTTTCTTGGAACTAGAAAACAAAAGAAACATAAACAAAAACCTGATTTTAGAGCCAAAGTTCGGCCTATGTTGCTTGGCTAAGTCCTTGCATGGCTTCTTTGATCTTCATCGCTCTTGATCTTGTAATTGGTCCATCAAGAACATGTAAAAGATCCTTGCTGGCTTGCCCACCATGATTCCTATCATTCAACCTTTCTAGCCTTTGTTCTCATTTCGAGAAATCGTTGGGTCAAAGTTATAACTCTGACTTTTGCTTTCTTGGCATTCATATTAAATCTTTGTGAGTTCCATTGTACATCCTGCGATGAGGTTCACATCACAATAGGGCCTTGCATTCTACTACTTATTCTCGTTTTGAAATTGTGTACAGTAAAATCCACTAAATATTTTGGATTTAATCCCTTTACATAGATGAAAGAGGAAGTTTGATAGGAAGAAGAAGACTGAATTGGTGAAGTCAATCCATGAGTAGGTTCATCTTCAATTTGAAAAGAAGAATGAACATTCTTTTTTCTCAAGCCAATAAAGGAAGAAGACGTATGCATGAACTTGGAAATTGGGTTTGGGTTCACATGCGATAGAGCTTATTTTAGCCCAAAGAATATCTAAATTGCATCCTAGGAGAGATGAATCATTCCAGAAGTTTAATGACAGTGCCTGCAAACTAGACCTTCCAAGCAAGTATAATGTTCTGATATTTTTAACATTGTTGATCTTTCTCTCTTTGATGAAGTTGAAGATTCGAGCTCTAATCTTTTTGAAGATATTTCATGGAAGGTACCAGGAGGATCCTTGACATGTTTTGGAAAGTCCAATAAGAAGATCAAAGAAGCCATTCAAGGAATTGTCCATGCTACGTTGGCCGAGAGTTCAAGTACAAGACAACAAGTTTCAAGATGGGCGTAAAGGAAGAACCAACTTTGGTGCATTTGATTCATACTAAGGTGGAAGAAGTGGAGACTGAAAGTTGGTCAAAAAAGGTGACGCGCATGCGTTACTTTAGATCCCTTGCCTACTTGCAAGAAAATTGACAAAACCTGAGAGCAAAGTGGCTGGGCCATGAGTGCCATGCACCAATGTTTTTTAAGTTAATTAGGATTGTGAGAGTCTTCCTATGTATGGCTTTATTAATTGTGCAAGCTGAAAAAATATTTTAGAGATTAGCTATAAAGTGAAGAGTCTCTTTCAATCTTGTTCCTAATAGAACGATTCAGAACTAATAAATTTTTTCAATCTTTGTGATTTTCAACCCTTCTAGCCTTGGTTCTTGATTCAAGAAATCATTGTTCAAAATTATAAATCTGACTTTTGCTTTCTAAGGGTTCATTTCAAATTTAGTACAAGTTCAATGCTACATCCTACAAATGGGGTTCTCATCATAATAGAGCCATGCAAATTACTATATCATAATTTCCCTTTGAAATTTTAATCCACCGACTCCTTCGGATTTAATCCATTTACATATTGATAAAAGAGGTAGTTTGGAAGGCTGAATTGGTGAACTCAATCCATGAGAAAGGTTCCTTTTCAAATTGAGAAGAAGAATGAACATTATCAGCTCATATCAGCTTCTCAAGCTAATAAAGGAAAAAGATGCGTGACATTTGAACCATGAAACTGAGTTTTTGTTCGCATGCGGCAGTCTTTTTTTCCCCACAAAAAAGGTCTAAATTGCATCCTAGGAAAGATGGACCATTCTAAATTCATGAGCAGATTATTGGCAGTGCCTGCGAACTTGATTTTCCAAGCGAGTACAATGCATCCGTTATCTTTAATATTGTTGACCTCGTTGTCTTTGACGCAGGTGAAGATTCAAGCTCGATTGCTTTTTAAGATGGAGGAAATGATTCCATGGACCGGCTAGTAAGGATCCTTGATAGGTTTTGGATGGACCAAAAACAAGATCCAGAGAAAAAAAAAAAGATCAAGGAAGCCATTCAAGAATTTGTCCAAGTGATGTTGGCCTAAATGATCATGTACAACAAGCAAGACACAAAGTTTAAAGACGGGCCTAAAGGAAGAACCAGTGCATTTAATTGAAGTTAAGGTGGAAGAAGGAAACCAAAGGCAGAAGAAACCCACATGCATGTGACCTTTAGACCCCTTGCTCAAACAACAAGAAAAATAACAAAACTTGAGAGCAACAAATTGGCTGAGCAATGAGTGTGTTGCACGATGCGCGTGCATGTTATAATTTTGGACCAAAATGAGTTTTAGTTTTTTATTTCATTTGGAACTCTATTTGTTCAGTATTTCTTGATGCTTTACGAGTTAATTAGGATAGTGAGAGTTTTCCTATACAAGGCTTTATTTGTTGTACAAGCTGAAAAAAATAATTTATAGATTAATTATAAAGTGAAGATTCGCTTTCAATCTTGTTCCTAGTAGCACTATCCAGAACTTATAAAAGATTTTCAATCTTTGAGACGTTCAACCCTTATAGCCTTGGTTCTTGATTCAAGAAATGGTTTTATAACTCTAACTTTTGCTTTCTAGGAGTTCTTATCAAATTTAATGAGTTCCATTGTACATCCTACAATTGGGGTTCACATCACAATAGAGCCATAGGAATAGCGTGCAAAAGGAGCTTTCTTTAGCCTAAAGGAGGTCTAAATTGCATTCTAGGGGAGATGGACGAGTCTAACTCCATGAGAAGTTTAATGATAGTGCCTTCAAACTGGACATTCCAAGTGAGTATAGAGTGTCTGCTATTTTTAATGTGTTTGACCTTGCACTCTTTGATGCCGGTGAAGATTCGAGCTAGAACACTTTCGAAGAGGAAGGGTATGATAGTATTTCATGAAAAGATGGCTAGCAAGGATCCTTGACATGTTTCAGATGGACCAAAGAAATGATCAAGAGAAAAAAAGATCAAGGAAGACGGGAAGGACTTGTCCAATGGCTGAGAGTTCAAGTACAATTAGCAAGACACCGAGTTTCAAGACAACTGACCTTGGTTCATTTGATTCGAGCTAAGGTAGAAGAAGCAGAGACCTAAGGTCAGACGGAAACCCATGCTCATGTGTCGCTTTAGACCCCCCTTGCATGCACAACAAGAAAATAAAAATAAAAAAATCCAAGAGCAAAGTGACTGGGCCATGAGAACTCTTCATGTACTATCATGCGCACGCATGGTATAATTTGGACAAAAGAGTTTTGTTTTTTTATTTAATTTAGAACTCTATTTGTTCAGTATTTTCTTAATGTTTTATGAGTTAATTAGGACGTGAGAGTTCTCTTATATTCTTTATTCATTGTACAAGCTGAAAAAAATATTTTAAGAGATTAATTAAAAAGTTTTGTTTTCAATCTTGTTAGTAATTGAACTATCTAGAACTTGCAACATATTTTCAATCCTTGTCACCCTTCTAACCTTGGTTCTTGATTCAAGAAATCATTGGTTGAAAGTTATAAATTTGACTTTGACTTTCTTTGTGTGAGTTTCATGGTGCATCCTACAATTGGGGTTCACCTCACAATAGGGCCATACGAATTATTAAATGTTATTCTCCCTTTTAAATTGTGTATAGTTTCAATCTACTAACTCCTTTAGATTTATGCTTTCCAAGGCAACATAGGAAGAAGACGTATGACATTTGAACCAGATAATTGGGTTTTGGATTCACGTGCAAAAGGAGCTTTATTTAGTCCAAAGAAGGTCTAATTTACATCTTAAGGAGATGACCATTCCAAATCCATGAAAAGATTATTGACAGTACCTGAAAATTGGACCTTCCAAGCAACTGTAATGTGTCTGCTATTTTTAATGTTGTCAGTCTTCCTCTCTTTGATGCAGGTAAGATTCTAGCTCAAATCCTTTTGAAGAGGGATGAAATGATGGTATTTCATGGAGGGTGTTCACTAGCAAGGATCCTTGACATGATTCGAACGGACCAATAAAAATCAAGAGAATAAAGATCAAGGAAGCCATTCACAGATTTGCCCAACCTATGTTTGGCCGAGAGATGGGTGTGAAGGAATAACCAACATTGGTGCATTTGATTCAAGCTAAGGTGGAAGAAGCAGAAACCAAAGGTTAGACGAAAAGCCATGCGCAAGCCTCACTTTAGGCTCTTTGCATGAGCAACAAGAAAAATAACAATATTCGAGAGCAAAGTGGCTGGGCCTTAAGTGCGCTGCCCGTACTATAATACGCATGCATGGAATAATTTTGGACAAAACGAGTTCAATTTTTTATTTAGTTTACAACTCTATTTGTTCAGTATTTTCTTGATGTTTTATGAGTTAATTAGCATTGTGAGAGTTCGCCTATAAAAGGCTTTATTTATTGTATGAGCTAAACAAATATTTTGAGAGATTATTTATAAAGTGAAGATTCACTTTCAATCTTGTTCCTAAGTTCAAACTTTGTGACGTTCACCCCTTTAAGCCTTGGTTCTTGATTCAAGATATCGTTGGATCAAAGTTATAACTTTGACTTTTCTTTCTAGGGGTTTGTATGAAATTTTGTGAGTTCCAAGGTACATCCTGCAACCGTGGTTCACATCACAATAGAGCCATGCAAATTACTACAATTTATTCTCCCTTTGAAAAGGTTTGTCTTCAAATTGAAAAGAAGAATGAACATTTATGCTTCTCAATGCAACAAAGGAAGAAGACGTGTGACATATTGATGTTCTCCATGGGACTAATGGTAGCAAGGATCCATCAATTGTTGAAGAAGGACCGATGACAAGATCAAGGAAGCCATGGGATTACTTATTCAAGTTACATGGGTTGAGAGTTTGAATGTAACAACCAAAACATCAAGTTTTACGTGGGGCATGGAAGAAGAACCAAGATGGGTGCATTTGCTTCAAGCAAAGGAAGGAGGAGATTTTGACAAACCATGCGGTCACATAGGCTTAACATGTATGCAGTCGCATTCAACACTCAAAACCAAGCCAAGAAGAAAAAAGGGCCTTCCATGCGGTCACACCTAAGTTTGCTATAAGGCCGCATAGTTCAAAATTTTAGATGCCTTTTTTTAGTTGTTTAACTTTATTAGAACTCTTTTGTTTTGGTAACATTTAGATTATTTCCGATTTGTAGGTTTTTATGAGTTCCCTATATATAGGGCTCATTCCTTTCATTGTAAAAACAACATATTATTGAGAGATTAAATTAAAGCAACGTTGCTTTCTTCCTGTTCTTCATTAAACTCAATTTCGAATTTATTAAGGATTTTTATCTTGGTAGAGTTCAACATCTCCATTGCAAAATTCATGATTTTTGTAATTAAAGAGTCAAGTTCCTTTATAACTTTGGTTCTTTTATTCAATAAATTATTGGGTCAAGTTTCAAACTGGGATTTTAGCTTTCTTGGGGTTGTGATTCAATTTTTTGTAGGTTTCGGAGCTATTATTGCTACGTGGGTTCACATCAGTTTGTATCAGAGCTTTTGACTCTAAAATCAAGGTTTTCTTTCTGCATTTTTTTTCTTATTCATATCTTCTTTGTTGAGTCTTCATCTTCTTCACCGAGTCTCCATCGTTTTCTTGACTTTTCACCATCTTTTTGAGTCTTTTATATCAACACAAATACCAAGAACATTCAAGCATTGTTTTGTACAATTAAATTTAGTACACCAATACATTTTTTTAAAATTTTCTTCGTTGTGTTTTCATTCGGTTCCTTCATTCCTTCCTTCCTTTCTTGTGTCCTTTTTCTCGAGTCATTATCCTTCTTTCATTCCTTGTTCTTGCAGTTTGAGTGGACAAGGGCAATTTTTTTATTGAGATCAATTAGATCCTTAGAGAACATGAAAGAAAGCATTGTGAGGAAAAAGGCTTGTGGTGAGATTATTAGAGGGAAAAGGCCAAATTGAGGAAAACACGAGTGCAAACATGTGAAGCATATAAATTCTAGTTATTAGGATCCGTCTGATAAAGAAGAATCAAGATCTAGAGAAGGAAACAATCAAGCCTTCATGAAAAAAGCCATGTACAACAATTCAAGCAAAAAATGAATGTGGTATTTCGAGATATTAGAGACAGAATGGATTGACTAGATATGTTGATTGTAAACTTAAAGGTCCCACCTAGAAGAGTTCCTAATATTAGGAGGCAAGGTAGGCGTGATCCTAGAGTTGAATTTGATGATGAGTATGAATTGGATAGTGAGAATGAGGATGATCAATTATCGGAGACCGAAGTGTGTAGGACTTAGAAATAGAGGAGATAGGCATGAAAGGAAGTCAAGAGGATATCCTATAGATTTTGGTGGAGATTGGGTTGATCGGAAATTTGGGTAGCATTAAGATGAAAATTCCTAGATTCCAAGGTAGAAATTATCCGGAAGAATATTTAGAGTGGAAAAAGAAGTTAGAGTTGATCTTTGATTGCCATAACTATTCAAAGGAGAAAAAGGTGAAACTAGCGTTCACAGAGCTTAGGAAGAGAATCACTAGAGGCCTATTGAAACATGAGGTGTGTTAAAGGCTATCTATAATGAGGAAGAGTTTTGTACCGAATCATTATTATAGGGATCTTTATCAAAAACTTCAAAGCCTCAATCAAGGTTCGAGGAGTGTGGAGGACTACCATAAGGAGATGGAGATAAATATGATTGTGGTGAATGTTGAAGAGGATCGGGAATCTACAATGGCTAGGATTTTGAATGGTTTGAATAGGAAGATAGCCAATGTTGTAGAACTATAATATTATGTGGAGTTGGAGGATATATTACATGTGGCTATGAAGATGGAGAGGCAATTAAAAATGAAAAGAAGCAGCTAGGTGAATTCTGGTTCTTTTGATTCTAATCCTTGACAAAAACTGAAGTGGGATAGTAATAGGAGTGATGGGGCTGTTTCAAAAGTTAAGACCGAACCACCAAGGGCAAAAGAAAAAGTCTCTAGCAAAATAAAACCCAAGGCGGATTTCCAACCTCCTAGTAATAGGGATATCAAGTGTCTTAGATGTTTTGGTTCAGGGCACATTGCTTCTCAATACCCGAACAAAATGGCAATGATCTTAAGTGATAATGGGAAAGTGGATGAGGAGAAAATCAAACCCATCAAGGAGTGGCCAAACCCTAAGAGCATAACTAAGGATAAAAGACCAATAGCTTATTTTAATGAAAAGCTAACTAGACAGCTTTGAATTATCCGACATATAACAAAGAGCTTTATGCAATTGTTCAAGTTTTGGAGATTTGGCAGTACTACCTATGGCCTAAGGAGATTATAATCCACACCGATCATGAGTCATTGAAATATCTAAAGGGCCAAGGTAAATTAAACAAGAGGCATGTGAGATAGATGGAGTTTATTGAGTTCTTTCCATACGTTTGTCATTTAGTACAAACGAGGTAAAGAGAACATAGTAGCTGATGCATTATCAAAAATGTATGTACTTCTTACTTCTTTAAGTGTAAAGATGCTTGGGTTTGAATATATGCATTAACATTTTTATTGGCCTAAAATTAGGTTAACTGAGATGTTGGAAAGGCCGGAATTAGTATCAACAAAGTTTAAGGCTTTCCATTCGGTAGATCAAATTAGGTCGCAGACACAAGATAGGTCAGATACACTTGATTTTGTATTGCAATGATGGGTGTAAAATCAATTTTTTTACTACAAAAACACCTCATGCTTGATGCTGCTTGTTCTTTTATAGTCGATTTCTTCATTCCTCTGCATTATGCACGACACAAGCTCCTTAAAGACTTTATATCTATCTCCTATATAAGATATTAACTCCTTCAACTCATCACCAATTGATTCCAATGAAAAAGAAAGCAAAAGAGTATAAATAAAAAATAGAAAACTGGAAATTGGAAGTTCTGGGCAGCTGATTTCACTGTTTTGTGGTTTGTCTTTATTGTTTTTAAGGGTTTATTCTTGAACCTTGGACTTGATTAAGATCATGTTGGGGGTGTTTTGATGATTTAATGATGACAAAAAAGGGGTAATTCGTTGCAAGAATTTTGAATCTTATGTTATAACCTGAAAGTAACGTATACATTATCAATTTGAATGCTCCCATATAAGGGATATGGAAATAATTTTTAATAGGTTAGAAACTGATTTGCAGCATGATAAGTAATGGAACCCTAAGACCGTCACTGTAATCTACCTGATTCAATGTGCTATAAAAAAGGACTTAACTCTGAAAACCCTATACTTGTGGTGAATTCATGACATGGTTATATTCATATATATATGTTATACTTTATGGTAAAAGGTTGGGAAGGAATGGATGTAGTTAAGGGTGTGAAAAGATAGATGAAATGGGACGTGGCAGCAACTAAAACTCGAAAAACATAATTTGGTAGTTTGCATAGTTTCAACCTTTTCATGTGCACTAATCATCTCTAACGCTTGGAAAATTAATTTTAGTAAGTGTTAAGTAGTTAGAGACAATTAGATGACGTTGACATTCATTCCCCCTCTCCTCAAAAGGTTTCGACCTCGAATCTTCACCTACGTCAAAAGGAGAAAGATCAAAAACACTGAAGGTAGCAGAAACATTATACTCACATGGAAGATCTACTTTATATGCATTATCATTAATTCTCTCAAGAATTTGGAAAGGTCCATATCCTCGAGGATGCAATTTAGTCTTCCTATGAGTGGGAAATCTTTCTTTGTGAATGTAAAACCAAACCCAGTCTCCTGGTTCAATGATGAAGCACTTTTGCCCGTTATTGGCTTGGGAAGCAACCTTTTTATTCTTTTGGGCAATTTGAAGTCGTACCCTCTCATGAAGGGACTTCACCAACTCTGCCTTCTTTTGTCCATCCAAGCTATTCCTGCCATCAATAGGTAAAGATATTAAATTTAAAGAAGTAAGTGGATTAAAACCATAAACAATTTCAAATGGAGGGATAATTGAATGAAATGTGTCATCTTGCTAAATCTTTAGGCCATAGGTAGTGCTGCCATGTCTCCAAGGCTCGTACAAGTGAATCTCTTTGTCATAAGTGGGATAATTGAGTGCTGCTCCACTCAGCTTCTCACTGAAGTAGGCTATCGGCCTCATATCCTGCATTAAAACTGCTCAAATTCCTATCCCTGATGCATCACACTCAATCTTGAAAGTTTTGTCAAATTTAGAAAGTGCTAAAATATGTGCTTTACACAACCTATCTATAAAGTATTGAATACATGCTCCTGTTCACCCTAATGAAATTCTACGCTCTTTTTAACAATCCCCATGAGCAGTGTGGTGATTGTACTAAAGTACTTTACAAAACGCCTATAAAAACTAGCCAAGCCATGAAAACTTCTTACTTCGGTTAAGCTTTTAGGTGTTGGCCAATCTTCAATAGCCTTTATTTTCTCTTTATCTACTTCTATCCTATTAAAACCAACTACAAACCCAAGAAAAACACATTTTTTCATGCAAAATGTACATTTAGTAAAATTGGCATAAAGTTGTTCCTTCCTTAAAATCACAAGCACACTTCTAAGTTATTCTACACGCTCAATAAGGTCCTTACTGTAGACTTTTTTTTTTTTTTTTTTGGTTAAGGTAAGTGGATTATAACCAAAAGTAAATCATGTACAAAAGCATAGAGGCATACCCCCAAACCATAGAAACTATGCGGAGGACATGCCCCCCTACATAGACAAAACAATGACAAAAAGCTAGAAGAGTATCCCTCTAGGTAGTACAAGAAAAAATTCCAACGTCCAAACCCAAAGCGATCTTGCTACATGTACATCCGGGATGACATCCCGGATGACATTCCTCTCACAATAGGGGGGCCATGATTATTTTATTGGAGCGTGGGCCCTCCCTTCTTGTGAGGGGGAATGTCATCCCGGATGTACAAATAGCAAAATCCAACCCAAAGAGCGTTGAATCCACTTATTTTCCATAGTGTTAATTATCCCCTGCTTGGTTTTGTTAGAAATAAGATTTTTAGTAGAATCTACTACTTTGAAAATAGGAATTTTTAAATTCAGAATAGTGGTCCAAAAGTTGACAGCCCTGTGTACGCTTATCTTGAAAGTTGAAAGTACCAAATGTGCAATAAGCATGTTTGATTTGAAGATCAGGTCACCCTTGCCATTAAATAAACAAAACCTATCACTTTGGTTTATATTGGGCCGAAAGTTACTCTACAGCGTGATTGTGTTATGAAATTATTCACGTTACTGTAGACTAGGATGTCATGGTAAACCACAACGAATTTACCTATGAAAGCACGCAAAACATGATTCATTAATCGCATGAAGGTGCTCAGAGCATTAGTGAGTCAAAACGGCATTACGAACCCATACAGGCCAATTTAGTTTTAAAAGTGGTCTTCCACTCGTTACCTTCCCTCATTCGAATTTTGTGATATCCACTCTTAGTTTTAAAAGTGGTCAATCTTACTAAATATGCATGCACCATATAGTTCATTCAACATATCATCTAACCAAGAAAAACAACTCTTTCCATGCAAAAGATACATTTTGTGAAATTACCACACAACTTTTCACATCTCAACACTTTAAACACATATCTCAGATGCTCAATATGTTCATTTAAGTCCTTGCTATACACTAAGATATCATCAAAATACATAACCCAAAATTTGCCAATGAATGCACGTAGGACATGGTTCATTAATATCATGAAAGTACTGGGTGCATTTGTACTTCAAATGGCATAACCAACCATTCATAAACCTATACTTAGTCTTAAAAGTAGTTTTCCACTCATCACCTTCTTTCATCCAAATTTGATGGTAGCCACTTTTAAGATCAATTTTCCTAAAAATACAAGAGCCATGCAATTCATCGAGCATATCATCTAATCTAGGAATGGGATGGCGATACTTTACCATAATATTATTGACCACCCTGCAATCAACGCACATCCTCCACATCCCATCCTTTTTTGGCACTAGTAGTACTGGTACTGCACATGGGCTCACGGTCTCCCTCAAGTGCCCATTGCTCATCAAATTCTCAACTTGTCTTTGAAACTCCTTTGTCTCCTCTGGAATACTCATATAGGCTGGTTGCTTTGGAATAGCAGCTTCGGGTACAGAATCAATTTGATGCTCAATACCTGTAATGGGTGGCAACTCATTAGGCATCTCCTCTGGGAATACCTCCTCAAACTTCTGCAACAAATAATCAACCAAACTAGGAAGAAACTGGTTAGTTTCATCGAGACTTAATAAGACTCTTTATAGACAAGAAAAATCATAGGGCGATCTGTGAAGAAATCCCTCTTAACCTCACTTTCTCTTACATAGAAACTCACCTTTGTCTTTCTTTTCCTCTCTGCAGACTCTCTTTGTTTTTCTCTCATGGCTCCACTGTTTTTTATCTACTCTCAACCACGTCTCTACTTTCCTTTTCACTCTTTTTATGTGCTCATTTTCACCCCCACTCTCTCTTTTTTGGCCAATATTTTTTTCACTCATTTTTTTTTCACTCTCATCTACTCTTTCTTTTTTTGATCACTCTCATTTGCACTCTTTCTTTTCTGAGCAACCTCACTTTTCAATTTTAGTTGGTCCTCATAGACCTGGCTTGGAGTTAAAGGAACAGGCTTGATTGTTTTGCCCTCCTTTACAAAGCTATACATGTTCTTGAACCCATCATGTGTCACCTCGTATCATACTGTCACGGCCTCCCCAACAAAATATGACCAACGCATTATGCATAGGTACAACATCACAAAGCACCTCATCATGATACTTCCCAATTGAAAAAGTAACTAACACTTGTCTATTCATCCTATATTCATCCTAACCTCTCCACAATCATTCAACCACTGCAATTTGTATGGTCCAGAATGTTTTAATGTAGGTAAATTCAATTTCTCAACCAAAGTAGTGCTGGCCACATTAGTACAGCTCCCCCATCAATGATCATACTACATACCTTGATGTTGATGTGGTATCTAGTATGGAAAATGTTCTATCTAAAGCTCTGTATCATCCACATTGTCACGCATAATCATGACTCGCCTATTTGGACAATGAGAAGCGATGTGCCCTGAACCCAAACACTTAAAGCATTTAATATCTCTATTCTTTGAGGTTGAGATTCTACCTTGGGTTTGCTGCTAGGGCCCTCATCCTTGCCGTTAGGTGATTCAGTCTTTCTCTTTGCTTTAAGCATTTAATATCTCTATTCCATAAGGTTGAGATCATTCCTATCCCACTTTGATTTCCAAGTAGTGCTAGAAACCGAAGTGTACTTTTTGTCCCTTTGATCTTTAATTGCCTCTGTGCACCATGTCCTCTATCTCCACATAATATTCAACTACATTGGCTAATTCTCTATTCAAACCACTCAAAAATCTAGCCATGGTGGCCTCCCGGTCCTCTTTTACATATTGTAATGCCCGAATCATCTCCACCTCCATCTCCTTATGGTAATCCTCCACACTCCTAGACCCCTGTGTAAGATTTTGGAGCTTTTGGTAAAGGTCCCTATAGTTATGGCTAGGACAAATCTCTGCCTCATGAGAGCTTTCAGTTCTCCTCATGTCTCTATAGGCCTCTCATAAATTCCTCCTCCTATTGGTCACTAATTGATCCCACCAAATAATAGCATAATTAGTGAACTCAATTACCGCCAACTGCACTTTCTTCTCCTTAGAGTAATTATTACAATCAAATACCAACTCTATTTTTTTTCTCCCACTCTAGATAAACCTCAGGGTCAGTTCTACCTTGGAAATATGGTATTTTTATTTTGATACTCCTCAAGTCTCTATCGACACCATCCCGACCCCCTAGGCTCCCCTTAAATCCTCTTTAACGCCTAACTCTTCAATGTCTAACCTGACCCAATTTTAGATGTTAGGTCTTCCTCATCCTCATCACCTCCTTCATTCACATATGCATTTTCAGCCCTAGGCTCACATCGCCTGAATCTCTCCCACCTTGCAAATTTCTAATCGCTGCCCCCATCACCAAGTTCAATCACTCAAATTGGTGTTGCATGGTCTACAACACAAATAATGGGTTATCGGCCACCACTCTCAATGATGAGCTATTGCGGTGAGACATTGTAATGTGTTGCAAACAAAAAGTTAGTGGAAAAAAGAAAAGACCTCACACGCTCCCTTACGTGTTTACACTCAAATGATGGCACTCCACTCGTGTTTCACTCTGAAATGTTTTTTTTTATAATAATCTCACACAAGAGCCTTTTCACCTCAAGAGTTTCCCACTCAAGTTCTTTAAGAACTAATTGAACTCAATCAAGACAAAGCAACCTTGTTTAATCCCAACTAGCAATTAGGTCCAAGAAACAAAAACAAGAGAAACACGGAAGGAATGAAACGTACGAGAATTATGAAAATTATATGAATGGAAGGGTACCTATAACACAAGATACCAACTATAATGAAGGATGCACAGCCCATTTGATGATAAGGCTAAAAAAAAAATCGGATTTTCTATACTCTTTTTTTTTTAGCAATTGATTTGATCACAATCAAAAGAAAACGACAATTAACAAAACCCTAAAAAAGAACTCAAAAACCCAAGAAGAAAAAGTGATACGGGAGCCCTAATAAACAAGCAATATTCAGCCAACACAAGGAAACCCTAGGTATTGAACCAACACAAGAAAAAACCCTTGGATTTGGAGTAATTCGGTCAGCCCTAGAAAGAACAATGAATTTTCGGCAGCCCCGCCCTTTTTTTGTAACCCTAAAACAATGAGAACTAGAATCAACTATGTAAGGGGAAAAAAAAAAAGATAGAAATCTGGGCTCTGATACCAACTGATACCTGCGGGAATAGAATCGCTTGAACCCATTTCAAGAACCTATATTATATTAAAATCTAGACCCATTGAAATCCCATCTCAAGAACCCAAGTTACAAGGAGGAATTTCACAAAGGTTGTGATTTACCTTTCATAAGTTCAAGAGTCCAATCAAGAACAAGATGAGTAAACTCAACTCACAATTATGATTCAAAATAATGTCTAGCCCTTCAAGTGGCCGGCCATAATGTGTTTAAATACTCCTGCAAAGTAATCCTAGGCCAAAATAAGGCCGTTCCCAAAATATCCTCGAGTGGCCGAAGCTACATGGCCTTCCCACTAGAAAACCCTAGTTGAAAATTAACCCTAACCAAATAATATGTACCCCCCCCCCCCCCTTTAAGTGCATAAAATAAAATTTCTTTTGAAACCCAAATTAATGAAACATAAGAAATATATGGGCAAAGCATCATTGAGCCCATTTATTCTAAACTAATAAAATAAATCCTTTAACGAAATTGGAGGCCTTAATAACAATAGTCCCTATCTCTAAGTCATGTATTCCACTGATTGGATCAAATGGATCAAAACTTGCTCTCCTTCTTTCAAGCCCATTTTGAGTGTTGGGCTTTTGCTACCTTCATCCCAAGTGGATTGCACCAATCCTTGCATTGCTTCCTTGATCTTCTTGGCCCTTGATATTGTGATTGGCCCATCTAGAACTTGCAAAGGATCTTTAAGAATAGGCCCACCTTGGTTCCAATCAGAATTTATATTGAGATATAAGCATGTGACATGCTTTGGCATCGTGGGTGAGAATAAGTTTGAAACTGATTTCATTGAAGAACAAGAAGAAAACAACCTTATTTTCATTTAATCTCTCAATAATGAATTAATGTTTAATATATAGGGAACTCATATAAACCCTAAAAAATTCGAAAATAATCTGAAAGTTATCAGAACAAAATAATTAGACTCAAAATAGAACTCTTGAAAAAAAAAAATGCATCCAATTTTACACTATGCAGCCGCTAGTATTGTGTGCCTGCATGGGAAGCCTTGATTTGTTTTGGGTTGATTTTGAGTGTTGAGTGCGACTAGAAGCTCAATTGGTCTATGCAGCCGCATGGTTCGACGTCAACTCCTCCTTTTTCCTTTGCTTGAATCAATTGCACCTATCTTGGTTCCTCTTCCATGCCCAACATGAAACTTGATGTTTTGCTAGTTGCAATCAAAGTCCCGACCCAAATAGCTTGAACAAGTAATCTCCGGCTTCCTTGATCTTCTTTGTTCGCAATCTCAATATTGGTCCTTCTTCTACAATCAATGGATCCTTGCCAGACTTCGTCCCATGGTTCTCATCAGCTATAAAGGGAAGTTAACACCGAGGTATATCAAACCTTTAGAGAGTTAACGTCCCATGTTTCACATATCAACATTGCGGAAATACATACTCGACCCATCACAAATACTTACCACAATCCCACGGATATACTAGAAAACTTGACTTACGAAGAAAGACCTATAAAAATTGTATCTATGACAAGAAATGACTTTGAAATAAAGAAGTTTTGTTAGTTTAAAGTTTTATGAAAAATGCACACGTTGATGAAGAAAGGTGAGAGCGAGAAGACGAAATACGAGAAAAATACCCCAAGTTATTCACGTGAATTTGGAGGACGGAATTCTTATAAACGCAATACAATTATTTGTCGACCTCTTTATTACATATTCCATAATTCGTACCTAGTGTTGAACGCCACAAGAATACTCTTGATAAGTTCGAATTTGTTCAAAGAAGAACAAAGGATTGGAAAGCACTAAAGCCTCTCTATTTAATTCAATAATTGTCAAAAAGTCTTTTACAATGAAATAGTGAAAACTATTTATACTAACACAATAAACCTAGGTAAAAATGAAATGAAGTTCCTAGAAATAGGAAAGTGACCAAAAAAACAAGAATTCTTACACAATTAGGTAACTCTTGAAAAAAAAAGGGAAAAATTCGCCTCCAAAATGCTTTATGCTACTGCATGGTGTTAATCCTTGTGGTCTAATGGTTCAAGTCATACCAGCCCTTCTAATCTTTGTTGGTGTCCATGAACCGCATGGCATTTTACCCTATGCCACCGCATGGGTTTTGTTGTTGCACTCCTTCTTCGGCTGTTTCTAACAAGTTGATCCAAATGGTTTCAGCTCTCGTCCCCAATATAAAACTTGATTATTTTCATGCGCAGATCATGATGTCGTCCATCGTTGATTGCACAATTAGCCCCATAACTTGATTTACCAACTTTGTCCTTGATCGCGTCATCGATCCACCTTCGACATTCAACGGGTCTTGTCCTAGGCTGGTCTTCGTTGGGCTCGACTCTTGGATCACATCATCCCATCAATTTTCAAAAGGATTCAACCTTGAAACTGTACCTGCATCAAAGAGAGAGAGAGAGATCAGATACATTAAAAGTTGCTGAAATATTATACTCACCTGGAAGATCAAATTTGTAGGTGTTGTCATTGATCTTCTCCAAGACTTGAAACGTCCATCCCCGTAGTTGCAATTTTGATTTCCTTTGCTCTGGAAAGCGCTCCTTTCTGAAATATAACCAAACCGAATCACCAAGTTCGAATGTCACGCTTTTCAGGCCCTTGTTTGCTTGCGATGCAAAGTGTTTGTTTTTGTTCTCAATTTGCAGACCTTCTCATGGAGTGACTTCACCAACTCGGCCTTTTGTTTACCATCTAAGCTACCACGTTCATTCACAGGCAAAGATATTAGACCCAAAGGTGTTAGTGGATTAAAACCATAAACAATTTCGATCGGTAAATATGAAGTAGCAGAATGTGTGACCCTATAATATGCAAACTCTATGAAAGGTAAACACTCTTCCCAACTTTTTAAATTCTTATTGACCACAATGCGCAACAATTGTGTCATAGTCCTATTCATTACCTCGATTTGCCCATCGATTTGTGGATGTCAGTTGTAGAAAACAACAATTTGGTATCTAACTTACCCCCACAAAACCCGCCAAAGCTAACTTAGAAATTTGACATCCCGATCTGACACTATGCTCTTAGGTACCTCGTGTAAATGCACTATCTCCTTAAAAAAACAATTCTACAATGTTAGTGGCATCGTCGATTTTATGACATGGTATGAAATGGTCATCTTGCTAAACCTATCCACCACCACAAAGATTGAATCTCGTACATTCTTAGTCCTAGATAAATCCAAAACAAAATCCACTGAAATATCAATCCATAGTTCACTAGGTGTAGATAACGGTGTATTTGTACCTTAGCGTAAAACCTTAGACGTAGCCCATTTACAAATTATGCATCGATTACACACTCATTCAAACATCACTTTTCATCTTAGGCCCATAAAAATGTTCTCCCAACATCTCTAAAGTTTTCTTAAGCCCAAAGTGTCCCATCAAACCCATGTAAGCTTCCCTTACCAACATCTCCCGCATGGAATTATTAGGAACACATAATTTATTTTTCCATAATAAATACCCTTCTTGTTTAAAGCATTTATCTATGACTACTTTATTACATGATGCATATATATTTGAAACATCCGGGTCACCCTCATACATGTCTTTAATGTATCCAAAACCAAGTAATTTAGAACTAAGAGAAGTTAGTAGCACATACTTTCGGGACAATGCATCCGCTACCACATTTTCCTTGCTTGTACCGGATGACATAAGGATTGTCTCTACAAATTCCATCCACTTGCATGCCTTTTGTTTAATTTACCTTGACCTTACAAATGCTTCAACGATTCATGGTCAGTGTGAATCACTAACTCTTTAGGCCATAGGTAGTGTTGTCATGTCTCCAAGGCTCGTACAAGTGAATCTCTTTGTCATAAGTGGGATAATTGAGCACTACTCCACTCAACTTCTCACTGAAGTAGGCTATCACCTCCTATCCTGCATTAAAACTGCTTCAATCCCTATCCCTAATGCATCACTCTGAATCTCGAAAGTTTTGTCAAATTTAGAAATTATTAAAATCGGTGCTTTACACAACCTATCTTTAATAGTATTGAATGCATGCTCATGTTCACCCCAACGAAATCGGTGCTTTACACAACCTATCTTTTGGTTTAGGTAAGTGGATAGTCTTCTAGTTTTTTGTCGTTGTTTTGTCTATGTAGGGGGGCCTATCCTCCACATAGTTTCTATGGTCTGGGGTATGCCCCTGTACTTTTGTACATGATTTACTTTTGGTTATAATCCACTTACCTTAACCAAAAAAAAAAAAGTTCACCCCACGAAATCCTTCACTCTTTTTAACAATCTCCATGAGTAGTGTGGTGATTGTGCTAAAATCTTTTACAAAACGCATATAAAAACTAGCCAAACCATGAAAACTTCTTACTTTGGTTATGCTTTTAGATGTTGGTCAATCTTCGATAGCCTTTATTTTCTCTACATCTACTTCTACCTCATTGACAACAACTACAAATCCAAGAAAATAGACATTTTCCATGCAAAATGTACATTTCTTAAAATTGCCATAAAGTTGTTCCTTCCTTAAAACCATAAGCACACTTCTAAGATGTTCTACATGCTCATTATGGTCCTTGCTATAGACTAGGATGTCATCAAAGTAAACCATAACAAATTTACCTATGAAAGCACGTAAAAGATGATTCATTAATCACATGAAGGTGCTCGGTGCATTAGTGAATCGAAGCAGCATTACTAACCATTCATACATGTCATATTTAGTTTTAAAAGTGGTCTTCCACTCGTCACCTTCCCTCATTCAAATTTGGTGATATCCACTCTTAAGGTCAATCTTACTAAATATGCATGCACCATATAGTTCGTCCAACATACCATCTAACCTAGGAATATGATGACGATATTTTACCGTTATGTCATTCATGGCTCTGCAATCCACGCACATTCTCCAAGTTCCATATTTCTTTGGCACAAGGAGGAACAGCACATGGACTCATGTTCTTCCTGACATATTCCCTTGCTCATCAATTCCTCCACTTATCTTTGAAGCTCATTTGTCTCCTCAGGGTTACTTTGATAAACTGGTCAATTTGGAATGACAGCTCTAGGAACAAAATCAATTTGGTGCTCAATGCCTCGAATGGGTGGCAACCCACTAGGCATGTGCTCCGGGAATATGTTTTCGAATTCCTGCAACAAAGAGATAGCCAAACTAGGGAGGGGTGAGTTAGGTTCCTCAAGATTAATGAATAACTCTTTATAAACTAACAAAATCACTTGTTGTCTCTCGGCTATCGCTGTTTTCAACTCACTCCCCTTTGCAAAGAAATTCACGTTCGACTCTATCTTTTCTCGGAAGACTTATGTTCTTTTCTCTCATGTGGCTCCACTCTCTTTTTCTCTCTATTAGCTACCTCACAATTTTCTCTCTTAGCCATCTCACTGTCCTCTCTTATCTTCTCTAACTCCTTCACTCTTCTCTCTTCCTCATTTTTCAACTTAATTTGGTCTTCATACACTTGTGTCGATGTAAATGGTGCAAGGGTAATGAACTTTCCATCCTTGAAAAGCTGTAATGATATTTTTACCCATCATAAATGAATTTCCTATCATACTGCCATGGTCTCCCAAATAAAAGATGCCCTGCATGCATCGCACATTATTTCATCACGATAGCTACCAATTGAGAAATTTACCAACAACCTTTTATTCACCTTAACTTTCCAACATTCATTTAACCATTTAACCATAGCACCGTCGGTTACGAAACCTGCAACAAGATTGTTGAACCCAAAAAAGTCAAAAATAATCTCGATTTTGGATTTGAACCAAGAACAATGAATCAAGCAACCAATGCAATACAATAATTTCTTGACCTCTTTATTACACAATCCGTAATGCGCATATGGCGTTGAACGCCACAAGAATACTCTTGATAAGTTCGAATTTGTTCAACAAAGAACAAAGGATTGGAAAACAATAAAGCCTCTTTATTTAATTCAATAATTGTCAAAAAGTCTTTTACAATGAAATAATGAAAACTGTTTATACTAACACAATAAACCGCATGGTAAAAATGGAATTAAGTTCTTAGAAATAGGAAATTTACCAAAAAAAAACAAAAATTATAACACAATTAGGTAACTCTCGAAAAAGGAAAAATTAGCCTCCAAAATGCTCTATGCAACCGCATGGTGTTAATCCTTGCGGTCGCATGGTTCAAGTCATACCGACCCTTCTAATCTCTGTTGGTGTCCATGCAGTCACATGACATTTTACCCTATGTAGTCGTATGATTTTGCGGTTGCACTCCTTCTTTGGCTGCTTCTAACAAGTTGATCCAAATGGTTTCGACTTTCGTCCCCAACATGAAACTTGCTTTTTTTTGTGCGTACATCATGACGTTGTCTATTGTTGATTACACAAGTAGTCCCATCACTTGATTTATCCGCTTTGTCCTTGATCGCGTCATCGATCCACCTTCAACATTCAAGGGGCTCGTCCTGGGCTCGTCTTCGTTGGGCTCGACTCTTCGATCACATCACACAATCTATATAAAAAACATGTTAACTAAAATTTATTAATGAGAGAAATGGTCAAAAGGATTAATTTCAGATTTGGAAAGAAAATAAGGTGGTAGTAATTTCTCTTTCATGGCACTTGGCATAAAACCTCTTAAAAAGTTCACATGTGCACTCTTATTGCAAGGAATAAATTGTATCCGTATTTTTACCAAGATAATCTGATTTAATAACGTCTAAAGGGCCTTTTAGCCTATGGACTTTAGTGCTTGGCTTGGATCAATTTGCATGAGATTGAACACTTGTCAAGTGGTTTTTAAACATTTCACATGCACAAAGCAGCACTATGGACGAAATTTACCCCTAACTTTGTCCAAGAAAACACTACTTTAGACATATGTATTGTGGTTATGGGTTGGTGCGCCAAACGGGCATTGCGCCGAACGGGCATTTCACCATTGGATTGGCTTAGGAGTCTCTTCAGCATAGGAGGGAGGAAGTTCCATGGCATAAACTTGTTTGGTTTGGTAAGCATATTTCTCGTCATGCTTTCATTGTGTGGCTCTTTCTTTGTAATAGAGTTAATACTCAAAGCAAGCTCTCGAGGCTTAGTTTGATTGAGGAAATTAAATGTCTTCTTTGTGGGAGTGATCAGAAGATGCAGCTCACCTCCTTTTTACTTGCCCATATTCGGAGTGGATCTAGAGGTACTTTTGTAGTAAATGTAACATACCTATCATTCACGGTCCTTGGGAGGAGCTTGTAGGTTGGATGACACAACAATTTGGGGCTGATTCATTTCGAAATTCAATCATTAAAACCATGTTTGCAGCCATGGTAGTAACATTTGGCGAGAGAGAAATTCTCATTTCTTTGATCACTCGTCTAGGCACGCTAGTTTGCTTTTCTAAGTTATTATGTTTGTTGTTTTTTCTAAGTTTAATACACTTTGTAATGTGGATCCGACTATGGAAAATAAGTGGATTCAACGCTCTTTGGGTTTGGACATTGGAATTTTTTCTTGTACTACCTAGAGGGATAGTCTTCTAGTTTTTTGTTGTTGTTTTGTCTATGTAGGGGGGCTGTCCTCCGCATAGTTTCTATGGTCTGGGGTATGCCCTTGTGTTTTTTGTACATGATTTACTTTTGGTTATAATCCACTTACCTTAACCAAAAAAAAAATGTATTGTGGTTAAAATGTTGTTGGAGGTTACTTTAGTTTTGGTGCAAGAAAAAAACTTCTATGCAGAAGCTTTCAGATTGTACTCACCGACGAAAATACAATAAACTAGCTGAAATTTATGCGTATTTTCGTGCAAGACTTCATAATTTGGTATTAGTTTGGAGGCAAACTGGTTATGAACTTTTTCAAGCCAATTCATGCTTGTCATCTCTATAGCCACTGCATCATTGGTCAGTTCATCTGTTGAATAATCATTCCCTCAAAACAGCTAAAGGGGTCCCCAACTTCCCAATGTTCGTGGATATGCCTGCGAAAAACTCTTTCACCACGGTCTTTCCACAACAATTTCTCCAACTAATGAAAACCATCTCATCAAGTTCACTTCTCACAAATTCTTCAATCAGAACCTTAAACTCCTCAATAAACTTATGGTGTACAATAAACGAAACATAGAAGGTTTCATTTTGTTCGGACAGAAAATAGTAATTGTGGGGGTTAACAAAATGACGGCCTTTAGTAAAAGTTTCAAACCTAAATAGCCCCGGAAACAGGGAGTCCGAAGGACTCTGTATGCTCCACCAATGGTGTATGAGGTTTAGACTGGTTACCTAGTCGCGGGTCTTAGAGCCTTCACCCACTTTCAATTTTTCTTTCTCTGCCCTTGTAGCCATTTTTCTTGGTCGAGGAGTGGACTCAAATAATTTGTCTGAATTATCACCAAAAACTTCTATATGAGAATTGAGTATTGAGGCTTTGGTTCTTTAGTGGGTTTCTGGACTTCCTCTACTAGGTTAGAACTGACTCTGTCAGTTGGTTCTTGGCTAATTCCAGACCTTTGTATTGGTTTATTTACTCCATAGTATTCACCCTTTTTGGACCATTCCCCTTTGAATCCTCATCTTTGTTTTCTCCCACTCTTTTACCTTTCGACTTGGATAAGTCACTGGTTCATTTGGATGAATAGTGGGATGGACAGTTACTATTGGTGGAGTAGATTCTTTTGAGGATAGATGCTTAGGAGTTTGTACTGGTGCTTCATAAGGCACAATGCCCAAGACATGTCCAACCCAGACTCTATGGCCTCTAAGGGTTGTCAGACTGCACCAATAGAAGGTTGATTTCGCGAACTCCATTGCACATCATCTCTAGTAGCAACGGTGCTTCTTGATGTTTCTCCTTTCCCTTTCTTTCTTTTGTTTGTCTTTGTTCTTCCATTAATTTCTATAAAAGAGCATGAAATAGGGAAGAAGGCAAATCAAATGCAGATATCTTGAGAAAATTGTAGAGTGACAGAATTTAATATTAATTTCTCAATTTTAAAAAGAGAAAAATTCTTCAATTTGAGAAAATTGAACATTGGTAACTGTAAAGTGAGAACATGCATGCAAGAGTTAAATGATAAACTATTTTCAAACAAGTACCCTAATAACTGCCCCACTATTTCAATAGTTACATTTTTACCTTGTTAATTTTTAAATCCAATTTCTAGCATTTTAATTCTAATTATGGCAAAATCCATCCCTTCAAATTCTACTAGATTTTATATTAAAAACCTGGACATCAATTTTTCTTTTTCCTGCGTGATGTTCTTCATGGAAGGCAAATTAGCATAGATCCATTTCATGTTTCGAAGGGACCAATAATGAGATCAAGTGCAAAGAAGATCAAAGAAGCTATGCAAGAACTTGCCCAAGTTACGTGAGCTTAGAGTTCAAGTGCTACAAGCAAGACACAAAGTTTAAATATGGGCATTAAGGACTAAATTTATTGCATTTGATTCAAGCTAAAGAGGAATGTGCATAACTTTAAGCTTGCTTGTCAAATTTTCTTCCATAAATACAATCCAAAAGCGTTTTTCGATTATGCACATTTTTTCGGATGACTATCAATTTTTTAGGGTCAAATTCCATTACTCAGGGTCCATTTTAGCATTTTCTGTTTTGAGTTAGTTTAAGGGTATTTTTGTTATTTTTGCAGTGTTTTATCATATTTATCTAGTTGTTTTACAAGTTAATTAGATTTGTTATTTTAGTATGTTTATCTATTTTTTTTTAGTTTAAATGAAACTCTATTTTATCAAGTTTATCTATTTGTTTTACAATTTAATATGGTTTGTATGAGTCTGCCTATATAAGGCTTTATTCATTTTACAATCAACACACTACTTGAAAGTTTTACAATCTTTAAGCATAGAGTTGACTTACCTTCGGGACCCAATCATGTAGTGACTCAATTGGATTGGTTAACCAAATATCCAGTTACTATTGATTGTAAGAAGGAAACCTTGTATATGCCCGATATAGAAATTGTCTCATTTCCTAAACTTGTAAAAACTTCGAGAATTTTGATTTCAGCACTTAAGGCGACTAAACTTATTTCTAAGGAAAGTCAAGGATTTCGGGTAAGTATTCATGATATTTGAGGTTAAGCCTAAGGAATCATTAGGTTCAGTATTGTGATAGAGCTTATACCAGGAACATCATCAATATCTAAAACCCTATATCGTATGTCTCTAGTAGAGCTTAAGGAATTAAAAACTCAAATTGATGAATGGATGGAAAAGGGATTTATATGACCTAGCGTATCACTTTAGGGAGCACTAGTTTTATTTATTAAAAAGCAAGATGGGTCAATGAGGTTATGTATAGACTATCGTGAGTTGAATAAGTTGACTATCAAGAATAAATACCCACTACCGAGAATAGATGATTTGTTTGATTAGTTACAAGGTTTGGGTATACTTTCTAAGATTGATCTTTGTAATGGATATTCATCAATTGAAAGTCAAGGAAGGAGATATTCCTAATACAACATTTAGTACTCAATATAGTCTTTATGAATTTTTAGTGATGCCTTTTGGACTAAGAAATGCTCCAACTGCATTCATGGATCTAATGAACCGAGTGTTTAAGGAATATTTGGATAAATTTGTGATTGTATTTATAGATGATATATCGATTTTGCTCCAAGACTAAAGAAGAACACTAGAGACATTTGAGAATAGTATTGCAGATTTTACGGGAAAAGAAATTGTATGCCAAATTTAAGAAATGTGAATTTTGCCCAAAAAAAAGTATCATTTGTAGGACACATCATGACAAATGAAGGAATTGGAATTGATCCTAGTAAAATTGAAGCAATATTAGGATGGCAATGTCCAACGACACCTGACCTTTTGAAATTCTGCATGTGCACGGGATCATGGTAAGGTAATATAATGATGAATAGAGTGTCGAACCTATTATCAATTAAACTAGTGAAAACAACTAAGGGGCCATCTGGGAGCGATTTTCTTCCAACAAAAATTGATTTTTGGGTCACATCATAATGACCCACTGACAGCAATTGTCCAGGCGTGTTTCTTCAAAATGGAAGGAAATTCACCATTTTATTCCCCATAAAATTTGTTTGACCACATTCTCTCTCCTCAAAGTTGGTAAAAAGAGTGTAATGAGGAGGGCAAAGCTGGGAAAAAGAGTTTGAGTGCCTGATTTGTCCTGGAATGTTGTCAGACACTTTCCAAACAACAATTCACCAACAGTTCATTTTTTTTTATCACCAACGGTCTGAATTTTACTATGTAGCCGGCCCAGACAACCTGTAAATATGTTTTTCAAATATGTGAAATGCATTGCTAAGATATCAAATCTCCCTTGTTCTTCTATTTTTAGTGTAACAATTAAAGTGACAATTTGAAATCATTCATGTTGGTCAATGTTCGTAATTTAATTAAAAGTCTCTCTCGATAGCGATCAAATCTATTCCCATAATATGATCCTTCTATCTCTAGATGAAAGATGCAATCATGATAAATGCATTAACAAGTGTTAGAACACCTATTGAAACCATATAAAGCAGAGGTATATCTCTACCCTTTATCAAACCTTACAAAGTTCATTATATTATGTTTAAACCCTATTGTCTCTCAATAACAATAAAATTCACTTAAAATTCAATTGGTGATCAAGCAATTGAAAACAACGATAAAAACGATAATAGACAAATTAAAATCAAAATAATTATTTAAAAACTAAA
Organism: Osmanthus fragrans; assembly: GCA_019395295.1. Classification (NCBI taxonomy): domain Eukaryota; kingdom Viridiplantae; phylum Streptophyta; class Magnoliopsida; order Lamiales; family Oleaceae; genus Osmanthus; species Osmanthus fragrans. Next base: position 11,196,689 of record CM033348.1, on the reverse strand, counting down.
AATTTCATAACAAGGCAATCTCATCCTAGCAATGTATAAAACTAGTCTAGTATATTGAAATTACAAGAAATCACGTTAAATATATATATATATATATATATATATATATATATATATATATATATATATAATATCAACAAGAATTGTGAGTTAATGAATGAATGAAGATGAATCTTGATATTTTTGAATTTCTTCAAAGTAACCTTGATAAATTTTCAATAATTCTTTCGCTTCTTTGTCCACAAATCCCATGTTTAATATCCATTTGAAGAGTTCTTGAACTTCGCCTTTGAAATCCTCTCACAATAAATGATTTTGCCCCCTGTTTAATGGAATATTGTAGTATGAGATGTATATGAAAGAGGTTCAATATGTATTCAGCTATTAGGTATATGTAGGAGTAGAAAAATTGGTTGAAAATCACGTCCAAGTTGGTTTCCTAAAGAGTTCCAATCAAATAAGGAAAGTTGCCTTCACGAGCGCATGTATTTTTTATCTCTGCACAGTCGTCGGTGTTTAGCTCATAACTTTCTTTTTCTCCCAATATTCGATTTTGGCAGTTTAAAGTGTGTTGGAAAGCTAACTCAAAGGAAATAGAATTTTTCCAATTCGAACATTTACTACGTTAAAAATGGTTTCAATCTTTGGCTAAAAATCTGGAATATAATTTGTGCGATTAGAAATTGATTTGTAATAATATTTTGCTCATATTCCATTCTTTTTTGACTTCTAATTGCATCCAATTGTTACCTAGTAATCTTCAAAATACACTTATCAAACACCTCCAAATTTAAATTTTTGTTGGTTCTCAAACAAAACTATAACCTAAATAACAACAAACACGCAAGCATGCAAAAATACTTGATTACAATTGCTAGCTTTCTACCTCAGGATTTAATGTCACCGTATTAAATCTACAAACTGCTTCAAAATCGCAATACCAAACCAATATCTATTTTTCCAATGCTTTTGATGTGTGAATGTGAAGAATTGAGTAGACAATCATGAAGTTTACAAGTTGCTTCAATTTTCGACCCTCTATGATTAAATATTTCACCTCTCGTATGATTCACATACTACCAACTTATTCTTTTTACTCTTTTCCTAGTGTGCAATCTAAGGTCGAATGTTTCATTAGTTTAGGTGGTCTCTACTAATTGCAAATTAATATATCAATAAACTAGGATTCTCTATTTATTTGACTCTTCGATTTTCAAGACTCAATTGGGCTAATTATCATTCATCAAAAGTCAAATTTCCTCTATTGAGTGTTTGAGATTTAACCAAGGCATACTTTGCTTTTTTCATGCACTTACTTTTCTACTTTTCAAAAGTATTTTCTTTTTCTGTTTACATGCTCTCCTTTGTTTTCTAGATGACCCATGTAATAGGCTTTAGGCCGATGACTCCCAAATGAACTATTTTTTGTTTCAAGTTCAACTTCCTCTCTAATTGCTTTCTAAATGACTCTTGCATCAAGCTTTAGCCTGATGACTCCCAAGTAAGAAGAAGGGCACCCGATTTTTAGATATCATTGCAAGCTTAATTACTCAAGTCATAAAGGCTTCAAAAAGAGTTTCAAATTTCAAAAAAAAAAATTTGCTTTCAGTAGTGCAATTTTTGCAATTTCTTGTATCAAACATGAAGTGATCCATGGAACGAAGGAAATGAATACAAGTCCGGGCAAAGATTTGTTGATCGTCGAAGAAAGTCCAATGACTCGGTCGCGAGTAAAGAGGGTCAAAGAAGCGATGTGATTGCTCGTTCAAACTAAAGTGGATGAAACATTAATCATTGCGAACAAATGAACAAGTTTCATGTTGGACCCGGGAGCCGAAACAAGGTGGATCAACTCGATTCAAGCATTCGACGACGGACCAGAGCAACTAAACTGTGCGACCGCATAGTTTCCAAAGGCATGCGGTCGCATGCCTACGTACCGAGAGCTAAAGGACATCGTCTGATTCTTCTATGCGACCTCATAGAAACACACTATACGACCGCATAGGCACGTGAATTTTTGGAAATTTCACGAATTTCCTAATAATGTTAAAACACTATTTTTTTGTATCTTTGTATCTTTTAGGATTTTTTTTTTTCCATTTTAATTAGGTCTTTATGAGTTTCCTATATATAGGACTCATTATTCTACATTGTAAACAACATTATTCAATATTGATACCTAAGGATCATCAATTTAGCGTAGTTTTGGGTATCAAATCTATGTTCAATATATCAACCTATCTAACATATGAATCAACTTATTGCATCATGATGTAGAACTCAATTCTAGTGCGCATAAAATATCAATGTTCTGCAAGGCAAAGTATCAATCAATTTAAGCATGCAACATATTAAATCATCATTGCGGGCAAGACTAACTAACCCACACAAACACACAACCTAATACAAGAAAATATTTTTGAAATTCTTCAAAATTTTCGATTTGTTGGTAATTTTCTCTTGTATACTACATCCATACTAAAAACAAACACACTAAAATACACAAATATGCAAAAAAACAAAAACTCAAAATTTTTCTCACCACCATACTTAAAAAAATTGACATTGTCCTCAATGTCATAAAGTATATCTAAGAATATAAAGAGATGGGAAAGGAAAGAAGGTACTTTCCGGATTTTTCTGTTGAATTTGTGAGCGGCTATTTGTCAATTTATTCCAACTTGTACTTTGCTAAGGTCCTTCCGATGTCAATATTCATGATAGGTCTTGGAAAGAAAACAATAAAAAAATAAAAATAGGAGAAAACGTAACATTTAAAAAAAAAAAATCAACACCGATTTAAACTCCAATTTCGTGTTACATGCAAATTTGACTCCCATTGACTCAATGAATGCTTTTTGTTATTTAGGCTAAGAGTCAATGTTGAAGATGACCCCAAAACTTATTGAAACATGCCTAAATCTAATGCAAACTAATAATCAAAATAAATCCATATGAAATGCAGTACAGAAAGCAGAATAAATAAAATGGAAGGGGTTTACCTTCCAATAAGCGCTTAGTTTATAGGCGACCGCATAGACTATATAGAGATATTGATCATGGTGGTTTAAATAGGTGTCTTGAACTCTTGCACTCTTTCAATTTCCAGCCTTTGCATCATTTTTTTGACCTCCAAACTTTGAACTTTCCATCTCCTCTCAACCAAAGCTTTCTAGATTTTTAGGCTTTATCTCGTTTGAGCCTTGTTGCACCTTTTCAGCAATATCTTGCATTCCTCAGCCGTTTTGCTAGTCTCTTCATGTAATAAGTAATGATGCGTCCCATGGCTCCTCTATGTCTAGGACAACGAAATCAACTGGGAATATGAACTTGCCCACTCTAATGAGCACGTTCTCAACCACGCCTCGCAGGTATTTGATCGATTTGTCCACCAATTGAAGAGAGCCATATGTGTCCTTCAAATCTTCCAAACCTAAGTTCATGTAGACAGAAAAGGGCATTAGGTTTACTTACTCATGAGTGACATAAATAATTAAAATTCGAATCACTTCCTATTAAGCAAGGTATTTTGATATGCCCTAGATCTTTTAGTTTATGAGGTATTTTGTTCTGCAAGATTGCACTACATTTCTTATTTAACTTGATGGTCTCAAAATCTATGAGCTCTCTCTTTTCGGATAGGATCTCATTCAAAAACTTTGCATAGTTTGGTATTCGGGATATAGCTTCAATCAGTTGGATATTGACATAAAGCTTCTTGAAGATGTCTAAGAATTTTACAAGCTGTTCTTCCAGTTTCCTCTTTTCCAAAATCTGTGGGAAGGGTGTTTGTAAGAGCAGTTACTTTAACATTTGAATCCTCTGATGCTTTTTCTTTCTCTGATTCTTTATTTTACTCAGATTCCTCAAAGTGCTTCACGATCATGAAATGTACCTTTTTATTCACTACCACTTGTCTCCCCAACTATAATTTCTGGAAGTTCACCCCGCTACGTGTATTGATTATCTCAATCTGTTCATTCTCCACAACTCCCACTACTATTACCTTAGCTATTGGCCACATTTGATTTTCTAAATTCTTGATGGTAGCTCCCTAAACTTGCAAACCCTTATCTATTCTTTGTATGTGCTATGTAGAGATCTCCACCAATTTAGTAACAAGATTTTCCAACGAAGAGTTATTTTTGATCTGTTGAAATCCTGGTGGTGTAGTCTGTTATGGTGCTAATTGGGCTTGTTTATTATTGCTCCACTAGAAACCTAGATGATTTCTGCATCTCGGGTACGTGTTAGGATTCTGAATGTGTAGCAGTCTTTGAAAATTTTGAGCATAATTTACATCCTCTACTAACTGAGCAAAAAGGACTACACAAAATGCAGTCAACACTCTTATGATTCCCTCCATAATGCTAGAATTTTAGTCTGGTTATTTGGATTGTACTCATCTGTTCTACCTTTTGTGCCAATGATGCCAACTAAGCTGATATTGCTGTCAAATAATCAACTTCATATACTCCAATAACCTTCTTTCCACTCACCCTTTCAGTAGGCCAAACTGCATTAGTGAATGTCAAGTCCTCCATGATTTCGTAAACCTAATCCGTAATTTTTTTTTTTTGATAGAACCATCGCATGCAGAGTCTAACTTAGCCCAACTAATTGGTTTCAGACTAATTGGATTCAAACCAATGTAAAAGTATTGCACCTGAAGCCACTTCTGTAATCTATGTTGTGGGCACTGATGGAGTAGACTTTTGTATCGTTGCCAAGCCTCTGAATAACATTCGGATTCCAACTGTTGGAATGTGGTAATCTCGTCCCTCAGCTTTGCAATCATTTTCGACGTGAAATGTTTTCTAAGGAACTTCTGACTCAATTGGTTCCATGTAGTAGCTCTGAGGTGGACATGTATCTATAATGATTCTCTGGTTGAATTTCTCAATGTGTAGGGAAAAAGCCTTAGTCTGTTACTTCGCTCGAAACCCACGAATACTCGATTGTTGCACATGTCCTAAAATCTTGATATGTGAGTGTTGGGGTTCTCAGTAGCTCTCTTAAAGAATTGCAGAGCATTCTGAAACATGTTCATGACATCCGTCTTCAAGTGGAAGTTTGCCTAGCCAAGTACCAGATAAAGAATACTGAACTGGCTTTTCCACAACAGGTGGAACCATATATTCACCCATTAGCCTTGCATTCTCATCCAATATAGCTATGTTTGGAGGTATTGTCCTTAAATTTGCCCCAATGGCAATAAGATTCAAGTTACCCTCTGCCATGTGTTCTTTTTTTTTTTTTTTTTTGTCGTGCTTCCAATTGTTCTCTTCTGCGAAACCTGAATGATTGTTCGATCTATGGATCAAATTGAGCAAGGTCACCAGGTCAGGAACTTTTCATAAAATGTCTTGAAAATGTAAGCAAGGGGCATTGTAAAAAATTTCTAATGAAATATACTAACTAATAAAGCAATAAAATTTAGATTAAAGCTAAAATTAACTAAAACTTAACAACAATAGTCCCCGACAACGACGTCAAAAACTTGACCCTTTAAAATCCACAAGTGTACGAGATCATGGTCCAGTAACGTAATGTTGAATAAAGTGTCGAACCCACGAAGACTATGTGTTTGACCGAGTTAAAATTAATTGCAACTTTAATTAAATAGCAGTGATTTTTCTATACTAATTCCTAAATTATCAATTAAACTAGTAAGCAAGTAAATGTATTTTTCAAATATGTGAGATGATGCGCTAAGATGTCGAATCCCATTGTTATTCTATTATTAGTGTAATAATTAAAGTGACAATTTGAAATCATTCATGTTGGTCAATGTTCGTAATTTAATTGAAAGCCTCTCTCGATAGCGATCAAATCTATTTCCCTCATTTAATTTTTTTACTCTTGATGAAAAATGCAATCATGATAAATGTATTAACAAGTACTTGAACACCTATTGAAGCCATATAAAGCATAAATGTATAACTTTATATTCGATCGAACCTTACAATATTTTCTGTTGTACTTAAACCCCCCTATTGTCTCTCTTGATCACAATAAAATCCACTAATAATTCAATTGATGATCAAGCAATTGAAAAAAAGATAAAAACGATAATAAACATCCACAAATCGAACCAAATTAAAGTCAAAATAATTAATTAAAAACTAAAAATATCATAATAAGAGTTCATCTTATACTAGTAATGTAACCAAGCATACTAGAATTACAAGAAATCATGTTAAATGCATAGAACATCACTTGGAATTGTGAATTAATGAATGAAGGAAGATGAATCTTGACGTTCTTAAAAAAATTCAAAGAAATCTTGATAAATTTTTAATAATTCTTTCACTTCTTTGTCCACAAATCTCAGGTTTAATCTCTAATTGATTAGATCTTGAGCTTCACATTTGAAATCTTCTCACAATATGTGATTTTGCCCATCTTTTATGATGTAAGTTGATGGAATATTGTAGTATGAGATGTTTATGAGAGAGGTCTAATATGTATTCTACTGTTAGGTATTTGTAGGAGTGGAAAATTGGTTGAAAATTACGTCCAAATTGGTTTTCAAAAGAGATCCAATCGAATAAGGAAAATTGCCTTCGCACACACATTTTTTTTTTTATCTCAGCACAGTCGCTAGTATTTTGATCATAACTTTCTCTGACTATCTCCGATTAAGAGGATTCGAAGAGCGTTGTAAAGCTAACTCAAAAAGCTATTGGAATAGAATATTTCAACTTCGAAAATTTACTATGTCAAACACGGTCTCAATTGTCGGCTAAAATCTGGAATATAACTTGTGCAATTGAAAATTGATCTGTGATAATATTTTGATCATATTCCAATTCTTTTTGACTTCTAATTGCATCCAATTGTTTCCTATCAATCTTCAAATTATCATTTTGTGGTCTGAATCAACTAATTCTAACTGTAACGGCCCGGACCTTGTGCCCACTTACCCCTCATGACTTTCCGTCTCGTTCCCCAGGATTCGAACTCAAGACCTCTACTTAAGAGAGAGTTTAGTTGAATCCTGGTACCAATTGGGCAATCAGAATTCCACTTCATTATTAAGGGAGATGTTATGAGTTCAAATCTTGGGGAATGTGACAGAAAGTCGTGAAGGGGTAAGTGAGCTCTGACCACCCCAAAGCAGACAGTACATATGTTCGTTAAGGCCCTTGGGTGCAAGGTTCGGGTTGTTACAAAAAAAATGTACATTTTTTGTAACGATCCGAACTTTGCGCCCAAACTGTTAGAAAGCTGTGAGGAGGGTAAGTGGGCTCTGTCCACCCCAAAGCGGACAGTACACGTATGTTCTAATGGTTTGGATGCAAGGTTCGGGTCATTACAATTAGAATTAGTTAAGGATTATGATTGCAAAATTATTTATCATCCTAAAAAGGCTTATGTAGTAGCTGATGCATTAAGTTAGAAAAATATTAAAGAAGTCAAGGGAACAAAATAAGGAAATTGAGAATTCTAATTTGGAAATTTTAGGGTATGGTGATGAGAGAGTAAGGACTCTACAAATTCAATCCACGTTACTAAAAAGGATTAAAGAAGCACAAACGGATGACAAATGTGCTAAAAAGATGAGGAAGAGTATAGCAAAAGAAAAGCCAACACCATATAGGATGTCCACTAATAAGATACTGCAATTTAAGAAGTATATGTTCCTAGTGATGAAAACAACGGGAAGAGATACTAAATGAAGAACATAACACCCCATAGTCAACAAAACCAAGTTCTAATAAGATGTATCAAGAAATCAATGCACGAATGAAAAAAGAGAGCTGAATATGTGGCCAAATGTTTAATTTCTCAACAAGTTAAGGTTGAACATTAGAAACCTCAAGTAAGTTGAATCTTTACCAATCCCAAAATGGAAATGGGAACGAATCACAGTGGATTTTGTTATGGGTTTACCAAAGTCGTCCAAAGGATGCGAGGCAATTTGGGTTATAGTGGATAGGTTAACAAAATCAACTCATTTCTTACCCATAAAAATGACTTATAAGATGGAACGGTATGCTCGTACATTCAAGAGATAGTTAGGGTACGTGGTATTCCAGTTTCAATAATTACAGATTGAGGTCATCATTTTTTGTCACATTTTTTGGAGAAGTTCTCATCAAATGTTGGGTACTAAGTTACACTTTGTTGACCTATGGTTGACTTCATCCTTAATGTTTTGATCATAACAAACGAGATTAATATTGTTTCTAACAAATGATTTTGAGTGATGATAGTTCAATGTTAAAATCAATCAAACATTATAAATCAGGCTCGAAATGAAGATAAAAATGAAAGTTAAGCATTCAAGTCAAATCATTCGAGACAAGAGCTTGAAAAATTAATGCCAAGAAAAATCAAGATCAAGAGTATGAGAGATGACATCAAAGAAAGATCAAGACGAGAAGTTTTAAGGGTCAAGAGCCAAGAGCCAAACATGAAAGAAACATCGAAGCAAGATCAAAGACTATGCATTCTAGTTCATATGTAAATGTATAACACTTTGATATTTAGCAATGAATGACAATAGCTCAAAATCATTTTGTGCACGAAAAGTTATTTTTATTATCACTTGCATAAAATATTTTAATCAAAAGTAAAATTGATTTTCAAAATAAAAACATCCTTCATAAGAATCAATCAAAAATGAAATTCTTAAAAAAAAAAAAAAGTCAAAGTCAACGATCAACTGAACATCCGGTAGACCTCGCGGACGTCCGGTACGTCAACAGGCAAACTTATGGACCGTTTTCTAACGCACAACGGCTAGTTTGGTCGTCCGGTAGACTAGCGAACATCCGATAGATGCATCCAGTTGGGTAGAACTTTTTCGTTTTGATTGCTATAAATACCATTTCACTTTGCATTCATTACAACAACTTAAAGAGAGTTTTCTTGTGAAATATGTGTGGAAAATCTTATTTGAGCCTATATTTTTATATTCATTTAATTTATTTTTCATATAAAAAACTTTGATTGTTGAATCAAATTTCTTGAATCATTTCTTTCATCAAAATTTTTCATCTTTCTTTGTGCTTAACTTGAGCCATCATTTATAGTATTCATTGAAGTATTAGTCTCTCTTAGTACTTAACTTGATTGTATTATTTAGCAAGAGAAGAATGCCATTGTAAAATCACTTTGATAAAGTGTGGGTAATATTGAGGTCTCGTAAAGCTCAACATTGTATAAGAATCGGTGCTCCTTGTTTGTAAGTCACTTAAAGCGTTGTAAAGGGTTGAATTGTATCATAAGTCAACATAGTGAAAAGACCTTACTCGTGCCGGAGAACTTGGTAACGGAAGACATAGATCATTGTTTTGGATCGAATTTCCACAATTATATCGTTTGCATCTTCTCTTCCCTTTTACTTATCGCTTTCATATTTGTGTTTATCATTTGAATTAATCTATTTAGTCTTTACTTACTTGAATTTAGATTAATTCTTCGAAAAAGATTAAAAACCAATTTACCCCCCCCCCCCCCTCTCCCCCTCCTGGTTAGTCACTCTTGGGCTCTCAATTGGTATCAGAGCAATGTGTTCATTTTGAAAGTAAGATTCTACAATCTTGAGCAATGGCTAACCATATTTTTCAAAATCTTGAGGGATATTCTACAAGTCATTCTCCTCTCTTTGATGGTACAAATTATAACTATTGGAAGATTAGAATGACAATATTTATTCAATCAATAGATTATAATATTTGGGAACTTATTGAATTTAGTCCCTATGTGCCTACAAAGATTATTAAAGTTGATGGTAAACCGGATCAAATTATCCCTAAACCTAGAGAGGAATATAATGAAGAAGATAAAAGAAAATTATCTTTAAATGTTAGACCCAAAAATATACTTTATTGTGCTTTAGATATAAATGAATTTAATCGTATTAGCACATGTGATTCCACTTATGATATTTGACATGCTTTAGAAATTACTCATGTTGGAACTAGCAAAGTGAAAGAAACTAAGATAAATCTCTTAGTTAAAAATTTTGAAAATTTCTTTATGAAAGAGAATGAACCGATTGTTGACATGATTACTCGTTTTATTGATATTGTTAATGGTCTTAAAGGCTTTGATCGTAAATTTACTAACGGTGAACTTGTGAGTAAAATACCTCTCTCTCGGGGGATTGGAGCTCACTAAGGATGTTAATAGAAAATATCAAAGATTGATACACATATCCACTGCAAGAGCTCTATGGAACATTGATTACATATGAGATCAATTGCACCGAGACAAAGGAGAAAACAATGAAAAGCAAAGAAGAGGAAAGGCGCCAAATCGCTTTAAAATCCGTAGTTGATGAAGGCACTTCAAGCAAAAAATATGAATGATGAAGAACTTGATGATCTTTGTCTTCTTGTTAATAAATGGAAAGGTTTTCGCAATAATCATCAATTCAAAAAGAAAGAAGAAAAGTGCGAAGAGAAGAATAGATTTATCAAAAAGAACATGGGATGAAAATGATGATGAAGACCATGAAGAAGATGGAAGACATGAAGAAATTGCCAACATGTGCTTCATGGCAATTGATGATGAGGTAAATTCAAATGAAAATTGATCATATGACGAATTATCTACCACTTATGATGAAATTCTTGAAGAATTTGAAAAACTTGCTTTAAATCATTCGATCCTTAAAAAGAAGAATTCATTATTGGAAAATGAGGTAAAGAAACTTTTGAAAATTCAAAACGATTTTGAAAAAGCGAAAGTCTACTACAATTCTTTACTTAAGGAGAATTCCTCTTTACAAGAAAAGATTTTAGATTTGACTCAAATTGTTCACAAATTTACTCAAGGCAAATAAAATTTTGATTTAATGCTTGGTGAACAAAAATGTGTTTTTGATAAAGGAGGAATTGGATACAAACCATTTTTAAAACAAAAGTCTCTTAAAAATTTCTTTGTTAAAGCCTCTATTTTCCCTATTTCAAATGTTACATGTAATTTTTGTAATAAAAATGGACATATAGCTTTTTCTTGTTCTATCAAAAAGAGATTACATTTTGAAGACAACTACAAATAGATTCAAAAGTCCACTAATACTAACTACCAAGGACCCAAGGTTGTATGGGTACCAAAGACCAAAAATTGAATTATCTTTTGTAGGTACCAAAGAAAATAAAGAGCAAATGGACCTTGGATAGTGGATGCTCAAAGCAAAAATCATTGACATTAAAATTGAAATTATGGGTAATCATTCATCTCTCTTTATTGAAGATGTTCTCTTAGTAGATAACCTTAAACGTAATCTACTTAGTTTTAGTCAATTGTATGATGAATGTTATCATATCAAATTTGATTCTTCCAAGTGCCTCATTGAGTTTGAAAGTGAAGAAAAATGTCTATCAAATTCAAAAGATACTTAATTGTGGAATAGAAGATTATGTCATGTTTGCATGGACCTATTTTCAAATATTTTCAAACAATTGTTTTGTTAAAGGTATGCTATATTCGAATTTTGAGAAGAAGAAAATTTGTGATGCATGGAAAACAAGTTAAGAGTTCTTTCAAATTAAAGCAACATTCTTCAACTACAATTTTTTTTTTTTTTTTTTTCACTTCTCCACATGAACATTTTGGGACCATCTAGAACACAAGCTTAAATGGTAAAGATTATGCTTTCGTCATTGTTGATGAATTTTCTAGATTCACTTGAATCCTATTTTTGAACCTAAAATATGGAGTATCGAATGCATTTGAACATTTTTATAAAAAGGTTCAAAATAAAAAGAGATACACTATTAGTACCATTAGAAGTGATCTTGGTGGAGAATTTGAAAATATTGCATTCAATAATTTTTGCAAATTTTATGGCTATGAACATAATTTCTATGCTACTAGAACTTCTCTATAAAATGGTGTAGTAAAAAGGAAGAATCACTCATTGTAAGAAAAGGGCTTAACATCGTTTTCTATATTGTAAATAGAAATTTTGGTGAGTGGACTTTTGAAAAATAGAGTTCCCAATATCGGTTACTTAAAATTATTTAGTTGCAAATGCTTTAACTTAAATACTAAAGAAAATTTGGGGATATTTGATTCAAAGTCTGATATTGAAATTTTTCTTGGTTATTCAACTATGAGCAAAACTTATTGAGTCTTCAAAAGAACTTTGGTTGTTGAATAATCCATGCATATAACATTTGATGAAACTAATCCTCTTGATCAAGAGAAAGGTATTGATAATGTTTTTAGGTTTGAAGATTCCTTTTGAGCAAATGAACATTCAAAATCGAAACAAGGAAGAAGCAAATGTGCAACAAGATAAAGAAAAATATCATGGCATCACAAGATAGGCAACAAAGTTATGCAAATAAAAGAAGTCGACCTTCAGAATTTGAGATTGGCGATAAAGTTTTTATAAAGGTTTCGTAGGTTAAGGGCCAACGTTTTGGCAGAAAGGGAAAATTGACACCAAAGTATATTGGACCTTTTGAATTTAAGAAAAGAATTGGAACAGTAGCTTATGAGTTGGAATTACTGAACAACACATTAAGTAGGATTCACAATGTGTTCCATGTATCAATATTGCGAAAGTACAAAGCAGACACAACACGTACTCAATCAAATTCCTATGGATATTCAAGACGACTTATCATTTGAAGAGAAACCAATTAAGATTTTATCTTATGATAAGAAACGACTTCGGAATAAAGAAATTCCATTAGTTAGAGTGTTATGGAAGAGCGCGAACCTAGAGGAGGAAACATGGGAACGAGAAGATGTTATGCGAGAAAAATATCCTAAACTATTCGAGTAAATTTCATGGAAGAAATCCTAATAAAGAGGGGAGAATTGTAACACTCCGAAAATTCAAGGTAACAAATTTTTGAAATTACCCTAGATTTAAGGTGGTAATACCCGTTGGTTAGGGTAGGAATAGCCCTACCTATATGAGAGTTCTTATGATAAAAATTGTAAGCCTAATTAAACAAATTTATTTAGTGGAAGGATAAAATAATGTTTATATATGTATTAAAAAAAAGTATGTATGTATTATTTTAGTAGTTGTAGTATTATTGAATTTTCGTTCAGACGAAATTTTTGAGGTTAGATATATTCATTTTTAACTATTAAAATGCATTGGAAGCTTACATCCCGATCTTGCCAAAAAAAAAAAAAAAAAAAAAAAAAAACCGGGATGAATTTTATACCATGTTTGTGTATCAACTGCACACATTTTGTGAAAATCTACATATACAAGTTCGGACAACCTCTCAGTTAATTATTTTTACGTGCAAATTTTATTACATAATATATTATTTTACTATCATTTCACAAATTCTTATTAAAAGTCAGGTTTTAATAAGAATTTATGTTATCCTACGGGTATATCCTTGTTGGCCCCATTAAGAAAGTGTAATAGAAGAAATCTAAGGAAATATTAAAAAAAAAATTTATTGGAAGAGAATTATTGCTAGTGAAAATTAAACGAGTCAATGTAATGAATTTAAAATTAGAAACGCAATCCATAAATATAGATAAAGTATTAAATGAATGATATATACCATAAATTCCACCCAATAAATAAATCTCTTTGAATGTGTCATTGCTAATGAATAAAAATAGTAAATTAATTAAGGGGGTGTTTGGAGGGGAGAATAGGTTTCACCATAAATGAGATTACGATATGAAGCTTGTTCTTTTCTCTTTTCTCCACTCACGCTTTTTAATTGAAACAAATGTAGAAGTTTTGAGAGTATTGGGATAACATGATTTTCTATTGATGTGAGAAGGTAAATGAACTCAATTACATTTTAATAGTCTTGATTGTAAATGAGTTGAATATATATCGATTATCGAATATAATAATTAGTTGAGCCGTATAATAAAGTAAATCAAAAATATATATATAATACGTGTTATTCAATATACCCATAGATTTAACGCAAGACCATTGATTACGCTTAGGTTCAGAAAAACCTTTGGAAATTTTCTTGTTGGTTCCACTAAGTGTAAGTAACCTGCGAAATTTATAAACATTATTTTAATACATGCTTCGGTATTATGTTAGTAGTGTGACGTGGTCAAGCCACCAAGTTAGTTTAGGGTGTCAATGCCCAACTTTAAAGTGCGCGCGCGCCACACACACAGGGTTATTCTACTTGTACTGCTGTGGTGTACAAGTGTACAACTCCCTCACATGAGGGGACCCTATGAATCAAATATTAAGCATGGGCCCCTCTCACATGTGAGGTGGCTGTCAAACTTGGTGTACACAAGAGTCTACACCTTGCATAAATTATATATATAAGATCGCAATGCTTACCTTGTCAAGTTCGTTAAGGAAGTAACTAAATACAATCAAGAATTTAGGCTTTGCAATATTCAAACCCACAAGAACTCACGAAACAAGAATGATAACAAGACTCGAGAAAGGATTCCAGAAAGAAATATCACAAGAAGAATGAAAATGATAAGTGCATTTTATGCACTTATTTATACCACAAAACATAGACAGTTGCTAGTAAATGTGTTGGTATATGACTTAATTTTGTACAAATTCATTTTGTAGGACAATATTAATGAATGTAGTGGAATTCAAGAGAAAAGAAACCAAAATGGAAGAGAACGAAAGTTCAGGGACCAAAATGCAAATAGCCAAAAGATTACCCAAGGGACGAATTGAGAATGTAATTGAGCTAAGTACCAATTTGGTGAAGACATGGGGTGTTGGAAGGAGAAGACTGAAGAAACAATGCCAAAATTAGATAAAACAAAGTTAAGGGACCAAAACAACACATTTTAAAATATATTTATTCCATGTAGTCGCATGGTATAAAAGCCATGTAGTCGTACAACCACATGCAGGGAATTAGACGGCCAAAATTAGTGAACCATGCGGTCGCATGGTATTAATCCAGAGCGAAATTTTCAGTTTCCTTATTTCATTTAAACTCGTATGGAAATATAATAATTGAACTCCATATAACCCTAAACTCATCCAGAAACAAAGGCTATGCAGTTTTCACCAAAAACAAGTGAATTTGGAGGAGAAATACGAAGCAATAATGCGAAGAAACATCACGAAATTTGAAGAATTCATTCAAGTTTGACCGGGGTGATGACGTTTCTTCAACTATTATTTTGTTTTCTACTTTTCAGTATGTTAGTCTAGATCTTTGTGTACTAGGAGATCGATGAACCTTGTAATACATCTTTTTGATTCTTAGTTTTACATATTTGATAATAAAAGCACGTTTTTCGTTATTTGAATGGTTTATACGTATTTCTTCTGACCTAATTATTGTGCACATTAATTATGTTAATGTGGTGACTTGTTTTATGCATTCAAAATAAGGGAAATAGGATCGACGTAGTATAAATCATCATATGGTCCGATAGGGGATAGAAATATACATCTATGCCTTGAGTGAATCGTTAATTGTTCATGAAAACTCATGCATTCTCTTATGTTCGCATCCGTCATAGAAATATAGTCGGGTCACATTTTATAATAGGTTTGGCAATGCTCGAGAGAGATTTCCAGATTAAATAAGAACATTGATTCTTCATATATCCAGTCGTGTTGTCAACTTTGTGGAATTAAGGGTTGAAAAAGGAATAGGATTCGTGATCCTAGTGGATTTTCCATTTATTAAGTACATCAATTTGCATAAATCATAACCTGCATCTAGTTTAGTCAAATCATTCGTAATTTCATAATTAATTTATTTTAGTTGTAATTTCATCATAAAAATACATAACATTATTCTTATTTCGGTTAAGGTCGGGATAAGTAATGTTAAACTAACTCAATCTTTGTGGGACGATATTCGGAACTCGACATTCCACTTTATTACTTATAACGAACTGCACACTTGAGGTGGTTTTAACCCGAAAGACTTCTTTGTGAACAAAAAACACCTCAAGAACTCTAAGAAAAGATTTCTTGAAATTGGTTTATGCCTTTTTCACAATAAGATTGATTTCTAATGATTATGTATGTATCAAATAGTAATAAAGATGGTGTTTCTTGTAAAATAACACCATAAGAATTTCCAAAAAAAAAAAAAAAATTGATTCTTGAAATTGGATTAATTTTTTCTTAAACTTTTGAAGAATTCTTGGAATTGGTTTTTTTTTTCAATAATCTTTCACTTTTTTTGGCTGCCTTTTAAATGGAATAGATCAATCACACAAGGCAAGAAACCATAAAACAACTGTGTTGGTGCACTAGGGTTAATGTACTAAATAATTCTTGAATGTTTTTAATTTTTGATGTGAATTGTCAAAGAATGTGATGAAGACTCAATGAAAAAGGCACATAAAATAAGAACTGGAAAACAAATAAGAAGATAAAAACAAAACTTGATTTTAGAGCCAAAGTTCTGATATTAACTAATGTGAACCTTTTTGCAGGATACACCGTAGAACCCACAACAAGACTTGATATGAACACAAATAAAGCTAAAATCAGAATTAGAACATTGATCCACTGATGTCTTGAATCAAGAACCAAAGCTGGAATGGTTGAACGCCACAAAGATTGAAAATATTTCATAAGTTCTGAATAGTTCAATTAAGAACAAGAATGAAATTGAATCCTCACTTTATAATTCATCTCTCAGAATAATATGTTCTTCTATCTGTACAATGAATAAAATCTTATGCAAACTCAAGAAATCCTAATTAACTCAAAAAACCAACTAGATAAAACTGAACAAATAGAGTTTGAATTGCACTAAAAATCTAATTTCGTCTATCTATATTTGTACAAAGCGTGCTTGTAATGCCCCCATATTTTAAATATCAATTGACGAACAAGATTGTTACTAGAATATCGAATATCTCGTGAACGATTAAATTACCCTATTTTAGCAACGGAGAATAACATTTAGTTATGAATAGTTAATTAAGATAAATAAATAAGTTAGGATTACAATCCAAAGAAAAATAAATAAACCACAAAGAAATTATCTAGGTACCTGATTAAGTAGTGGACACAAGGAAATGATGCAGCTACTTCATAGAGACATGTATATATTTGCTATATCTAAAGGGCAGGAAATGAACACATAGATCTGATCCAGCTGCTTCTTAAAACATGTGGTAGACTTTACTAACTTAAAATGCTAAGAAAGTGAACACATAGAGATGATCCAGCTGCTTCCTAAAACATGTGGTCTAGATTACTAATTTAAAGGCTAAGAGAGTGAACACGTAGGGAATGATAGAGCTGCTTCCTAAAACATGTCGTCTAGATTACTAATTTAAAGGCTAAGAGAGTGAACACGTAGGGAATGATAGAGCTGCTTCTTAAACATATGGTCTAGTTTTCTATCTTAGAGACTAAGGAAGGAAAAAAAAAAAATATATATATATATATATATATATATATATATATATATATTGTAATTGCACCTCCAAATCAGCCAATGGAAGGAACTTTTAAAAGGTGGAAATGGTCCTATATAAGTGCTAACATTCATATATTTCTTAATCATTTTACAAGCTAAAAATAACAAAGAACAGAGAAAGTTGCTGGAACCAATTCGTCAAAAATTGTAAGTGAAATATGTGTTTATTTGCCTTATGTAGTTTAACACTACCTACAAATTGTTATGTACTTAAATACATGTTGATATAAGGTACTTTAATACCCTACAGTAAACTGGAACTAAGCAAAGGTAAGCTTACTTGCAATGCATCATGTTTTTAACATAGTGAACTAAGTACAAAAATTATGATGTTGAAGTTCTATTAAAATAATTGTATGACATGAGCATTCATAAGTACGAAAATTGGTTGTTGGTTGTATACAAGGTCATATGGATAGCCTGACCTTAAGTGACTGTTGAAGCTGAAAAACCAGCATTAAAGTTCAACAACCATTAGTGGCAAAAGAGAGAAATCTAGTCGAGAGAAGGCAATTAAGTATTGGCCAAGTTCTAGTCGAGAAAAGGTAATTATGTACTGGGCAATATCATGTTAGTGTCACTTTATTAATTTGAGCTCAAGTATACAACAATGACTTTGTACTGGTCAAAATAAAATGAAGATAAAGAATTATTCATTTCATCCCATGCATCAGTTACACACTTGCACCATATTTCGTTCATGAGTTGTTGATAAACTCATTCTGCAATTCATCTTTCTTTTTAGATCAACATGACTAGAGGCTATGTGGAATATTTTGAGGATAGTTGTGCGATGATGCGAGATGGACTGGAATTTCATTGGACTGTTTGTATGGATGTATGATCTTATAATACTGATGATGAAGATTTACTGTTGCAATCACTATTCACTACTACACCACCATCTTTAATGTAATTTCTGTTGACATATGTGTTGTCTAAATATGTAGAAACATGTAGTAGATGAAGTATGTGAGAAGAAAAAGAAAGATCACCACCATTTTTGTTAAAAGCTCAGTAGGGACATGTAGTGGAGTTTGATAGAATTCCTTCTCCTGTTTTGATTTTTGAAAGGAAAAAGGTGTTGGCTTTTGTAACTTTGTAAAGAAAAGTCTGTAGTGAACAAGTACTGCAACAAGGTGAAAACATTTCTAATGTTAACATGTCAGTTCAGGTCCATTAAATTTCTTTAAAAGTTTCATCATAGTAAACAAATCTTACACTAACACTTTATATAGATTGAATAACTTATATAAAAGTTTGATATGAGTAGCAAAAGTGAGTTGCTACAGTGCGCATGGTAGCATTGATCTCACACACATGGTTTATGCACTTTTCTCTCAACTTTTGAAATTTCCATGATTTCGCATGCATGGTTCCTCCTTAACTTGAATAAATTGCACTAAGGTTGGTTCATCTTCTTTCATGTCCATCTTGAAGTTTGGTGTCTTGCTTGTTGTACTTAAACCCTCAACTTATGTAGCTTGAACAAGTAACTGCATGGGCTTTCTCGATATTCTTTACTCTTGATCTTGTTATTGGTCCATCCGAAATATGTAAAGGATCCTTACTAGCTAACCTTCCATGATACTCATCAAAATATGTTAAGATTAAGTGTACTAGGTTTTCAAACAATTG
Source organism: Osmanthus fragrans (assembly GCA_019395295.1). Classification (NCBI taxonomy): domain Eukaryota; kingdom Viridiplantae; phylum Streptophyta; class Magnoliopsida; order Lamiales; family Oleaceae; genus Osmanthus; species Osmanthus fragrans. Next base: position 11,177,694 of record CM033348.1, on the reverse strand, counting down.
GGATAGCTATCAACCATTGATTGAATTTGCATAGTTTAATAGCTATCATTCGTCAACTGATGTGCCTCCACATAAAGCACCTTACGGGAGGAAGTGTAGATCACTGTTATATTGGGATGAAGTCGGAGAACGATAAATTCTATGATCAGAATTAGTACAAGAAACGGTGAAGGTAATTGAGAAAGTAAAGAAAAATATCATGGAGGTGCAAGATAGGCAACAAAGTTTGGTAGATATATGACATTGACCCTTAGAAATTGAGATTGGTGATAAGGTTTTTATAAAGGTTTCACCAGTTAAGGACTCATTACATTTTTTTTTGCGGAGAAGGGAAAATTGACACCAAGGTACATTGAACCTTTTGAAATTAAGAAAAGAATTGGACCAGTGGCTTATGAGTTAGGGTTACCAAACACATTAAATAGGATTCACAATTTTTTCCATGTATCAATATTGCAAAAATACATACCAGACAATGCATGTAACTCAATCAAATTCCTATGGATATGCAAGACGACTTATCATTTGAGGAAAAACCTATTAAGCTTTTACCTTGTAATAAGAAATGACTTCGGAATAAAGAAATTTTGTTAGTTAGAGTGTTGTGGGAAATTGTAATGTTCAGAAATTTCAAGGTAATGTTTTACGGAAAATTTTCAATATTAGGTTGTTAATACACACACACACACAAAATTGTAATAATTTAATAATATTAACTCGTTTTGGTTCGAATTCGTTGGAAAGCTCGCATCACGATTTCATTAAAAATATTTCATGCAAAAAAAATTTGATGAACGAATATTTCAAAAATCTTATTTTTGTTGAAACAAAGAAAAATAGGTTTTTTGTTGGGAATTTACTTAAACATGCACAACGAAAAATTAATCAAGTTGAAATTCCCACCAAGAATCTGCTTTGTGATAGAAACTGTACATTTTTTTAGATCTGCAAACTCCTTTGTTATTCCTGTAGTTCCAGCAATCATGATCTGCTTCCTACATCTGTCCAATTATCCAACCTTCAATGGAATCCACACAGGGAACAAGATTGAGAATGAACTAGAGTTTACCTTTCTTGTGCTAGTAAGAATAATGAAAATTCATTATGTTTTCAAACATTAGCAGCTTATTTATATAAACCCAAACAAACTTGGCTCGTCTCTTAAACTTAACTCGATCCAATATTTAATTAATTTAATTAATTAAATCTGATCCATAAATTGCCTATTAATAAGCAACCCAATTAATTAATTATCCAACGATTTTCAATTAATTAATTGGTAAATCTCATTCTTCTAGTTCTCTTTTTGTCATGATGTCTAACGACGTGAATTATTATTTTGATCTAATCAAAATTGATAAACCAAAACACTCTTTTGATTTATCACTAATTCACATCCGCCGTCCCAGATTAACATCTAACAATGTGTTAGGGCAATACATGTGACGAAAATTGTCACGTGGATGACAAAACCAAACTTGTTCGTTTATCGTAAAACTGTAATCCCTTCATCAATATGATCCGATCAATCATAAGATATGGATAAGTGTCAATCTCAATTATCGATCATATATTTCATTCCACTATTAAGTCAATGTAAGTCGAAAACATCTTTTCGACTTATGTGTGCACATTGGCCAAGGATTTCGTTATCAACTTAACTGGATGAAATTAGATCTTAATATCTTACTATCTAAGAGTGACGATCCTCTATTGATCACTCACAACCTTCATATGATTCTTGACATACCTGGACGATGCCGTATTAGTGGTCCTTGGCAGAGCAACATCTAATATTACCAAAGTATGACTGTTCTCATATAAGGCACTATGATGACCTCAAGTTGAAGGACCATTCCACTACCGAACGTTAGAGATTAACCACAGACACTCAGATAACTATCCATGTGGAATCTCTCAGTGGGTCTCCAATGTTTTGTTCTATAACAAAACATTCAAGTATTCATTTAAGTATCACTACACTCTAAATTGTGAGATCAGCTACTTACTTCACAAGTAAGGACCATGGATGATTTAAGATTCAATCATATGCAAATTGTATCTCACAATCACAACTCATTGTAATTAACAAATTACCAAGATTTGAATCTATGGACTCTGTTATTTAATTTAATTGAATATTAATTAAATAACAGATCTGCCATAAATTGCATTAATTATATATTAAAAGTGCTTGTACCCAAAGTTGATTGGACCTAAGGCATAATACTTACAAACTCCCACTTGCACTAGATTCAATCACTTATGTATCTATTATCATAAGAGTTTACACGACGATCATGTTTACATTGTGACAACTCTTTGTCAATGGATCTGCAATATTATCATTTGTGAGAATTCATTCTGTCTTTACGTCATTCATTTATATTATCTCTATGATGAGATGATACTACCTCAATACATATTTGGATCATCGATGAAACCTTAGTTCCTTTCCTTGCGCGATGGCTCCATTGTTATCATAATACAAATGTATGTGATCAACAACGTTAGGAACTATCTCTGATTTCATTAATGAACTTCTTAACCTATATCACAACCTTTGTCGCTATTAAATCAACGGGGTTTTCTTGTTTGGAACCTTTCTAACACACCATTTAAGAGCAAACCAATATCCTGATTGAGATTTGCTATCATTCTAGTTTGACTAGAAGTTAGTATCAGTGTGTCCATGAGCTCTCAATTCATTTTCTCTGTATAAAGTCTTCTTGAGATTTTATTTCAGTAGATTGTGATGAATTAAACAATCTTCTAGATCTATCTCTATAGGTCAAGTTGCCTCTTCCGTATCTTTACGAAGAAATTCTTTAACAGCCACAATTTCAACGATTGAAACGTATGGATATCGTTTCCTATTAATAATATGTCTTATACATATGATATTAGGAATGCGACAATGCTCCCACTATCTTCTTGTAAACACACAGTTCGTCTTCACTTTTGATAAAATTAAATCTTTTAATTTTTCTATCAAATTGAAGATTTCAGCTCCAAGAGGTTTGCTGAATCCATATAAGAATTGATCAAGCTAACATACCTTGTAAACATATTCGGATTCAAAACTTTCGAGTCGTGTCATGTACACTTTCTCTTGTAGGTTCATCTTAAGGAATATAGTTTTGACATCTTTTTGTCATAATTCATAGTCATGGTATGTAGCCATTGCAAGCAAAATCCGAATGGACTTTAGCACAGCTATATGCTAGAAGGTTTCATCAAAGTCAACTCCTTGTCTTTGTTTGTAACCTTTTGTCATTAGTATCGCTTTGTATGTATGGATGTTTCCGTCCACATCGACCTTTTGTGTAAACCTATTTACAACCTATGGGTTCTATCCCACCAGGCTGGTCGATCACGGTCTAAACCTTGTTCACATACATCGAGTTCATTCCAGATTCCACGGCCCTTTGCCATCTCTTTGAGTCAACACTTATTTATGTGTAACTAATAGGTTCATCATCCTCGATTAAAAATGCTTGATTAGTAATCATAAATTCATACCTTCTAGGAGGTTGAATGATCCTACAAGATTTACATAGAGCTGATGTGAACTCAGAAATCTCTACTTCCTGATCAAGAGTATGTCCCTCAACAGGTGTGGGATCAGACTCAGATTTGTCTATTTGGTCAACTATATCTGTGGTTTTAGCCAGTTACCCAGACATTTTCAAAATCAAATAAGTTTAATTTCGAGGACGAAATTTATTTAAGTGGGGAAGGCTGTAGCGACCCGAATTTTTAAAGTGCAAATTTCATAACTTAAATTGTGTAGCTACGACATTTTCATCAAATTTTAGAATTTATTTTGTATCCGTCGAATTGTCTAGCAAAACATTTAATATAATTCAAAACGATTTTTAATCTTAGAAATTTAATATTTTATCGGGTCGAATTTTACACCCAACATCTATTTTAAATTACTCTTGGCCCAATATTCTCTTTGGCCCAAGTTTAAGTCCATTACCAGCCCAATTACGTCCTAGGTATTCGTGCCCTAGATCACTATTCATTATCGCTGTTCTCTCAACCTCACAACCTCACCCTCCTAGCAGCTCAGGATCTCCACGGCATCTTTACACGGCAGCAACTGGGTAAGAAAATTACCTTTCATCCCCTTCAACCTTTGGCCTCGATTTTGACCTCACCCGAACACCAAGAATCGCCCCAATCACCCCCACTCGTCGGCGCCATCTCGCGACGGCGGCGTCTCTGACTTTGGCCGGAGTTCGCCCCTCTTCGCCTCGCCTCCCTATCCTCTCGACTTCTCTGTTAGAAATTGGGCGTGAGAGAGAGAGAGAGAGAGAGTTAGATACATATATATTTATATATTTAATTTTTGGAAATTATTGTTTTAGTCCCAAAGTTTTTACAATTGGTTATTTCAGTCCCTAAGTCTTAGTTACTATTAAACCAGCCCACAAATTCCAAAAAGTTTATTTTCAAACTTTTAACTTTTAAATTTCAGTTTTAATACTTTTTCAATTAAGTCCCTAAAAGTTTTAAAGTTTTAATTAAGACTTAGTATCCTAAATTATATTAATTTTGTTCTTGCTAGACGAGGTTGCGGGTAAAGTTTAAAGCGGTAACATCACATCCGTTCAATTTCAAGATTAAGGTGGGGTTTACATTTAAGCAATTGTGGTTATTTGTCCATATTAATTCTTGATGTGTGATTTTGGTTGTGATATAATATTTATACATATGAAAAGGTTGTTAGGGACCGTAAATAGGTCCGGGATCGAAAGTAGGTCCTTGGAGTTGTCCCACAATGTAAAATTGGTTAAGCGCTAATAACATATTGTCGGGGACCGTAAATAGGTCTGGGATCAAAATTGGGTCATTGGGAATGCACACAGTACATATTTCTATAGTATGTTGTATTGGTATTATATTCATCACTTGATTTCATATTTAGACTTAACTTGGACTATTGTTGTATCTTCACTGAGTATAATTCATTATGCTCACCCCAATATTTTTCCACCATTTCAGGTTAAGGAGCTCGGCAAGGCAAGGCAATGAGCGGGACAATCTTGAGTAAATAATAGACCTTTTAATTTATAAATTTGAAACAAGTATTTTAAATGGCTAGTCTTCATTTTGACAATTAAATATCAAATTTTAGTATTTTTGCAAATGTTGATATTTGCTTATTATATTTGGTAGTGACACTCGGATGTGAGTAAATTATTAAAATGACGTTTCCGCATTTTGTGCTAAGTTGCTATAGTTTTAAAATATATATACGCCTACGCATTTTGGTGAATATTGAAAATATTTATTTACATGATATTTTGACTTAAGTAGCGCCTTGAGTTATTAGAGAATTTGGGGCGTTACACTTGATTTTATTCATATCAAAATTCACAATTAACTATGAATAACTCTTTCACAAAGATTACAGAACTAAATCAATACTTAGTTTATGGTTCACGACTGAACCATTTCGAGACAATTTATCAATGACAATTAACTTCAGCACCGACTGAAGATTTCTCTGTCATTTTGCACCGGTATAGTTGTTTGGAAGTCTCATATCCTTCCACACATGATTATTATCATACAACTCTTTGAAATGAAAAATCATGTGTTAGCATCTACACTCTTGTATTGTTTTTGTAACTCAGGTGACATAGTTGCAAGCACCACACATGTTGCAGTACTATCGTCATCTTCGTGTTTATTATAGCAGACACCTCTTCCTTGGTTGAGTCATCAATAGGTGTCTCTGGAAAGAGCTACTTAAGGACATAACCAATTTTCTCATGCCTAAGAACAATTCTCAAATTACAGTGTCAATCAAGAAAACTCGGTTTGGTTGTTGACATCTTAGTATGCCACATATGGTTACTCATGATTCAATAAATATGAATGACGAAAAGTAAAATAATAATATATAAAATGCATCAATTAATTTAAGATGGTCTTTTATCAAATTAATTATGTTCTCACTGTTTAACTCAAATTTATGACCCTCTCGCATAAATTTATGGAATTCATACTTGATTCCCAGTGGGCTAGGATCACATTTGTTATATCAAGACCTTGAGTGTACTCAACAAGCCTTAATAAAATAATTGGGTGGATACTGTTATCAATTGTATCTCTATACAATTCCCAAATCATTAAGTTGACAACTTTTTGTCTTTACACATCTTTTGTATTAGCTTAACATGTCTTTAAAACTTATCTCTTTGAGTGTACTCAACAAAAGATAAATTTTAGTTAAGTCGAACCTATTATTCGGAAATATCAAATATTTCATAGTGTCAAACATATCCCTAATAGACCAGCCTTGTGTTTACTTAACAAGTTGAGACGATTTAAGACTCTCGTTTTTCACTATAATGATGAAAGACAAATAATAAAACTGACTTAATATTTTAATGAGAGATTTATCATGCATAGGTCTCATCAATATTATAATTATGCATCAAACATGCAAATAAATATACATATAATAGTATGGATGATTATGGACTAATTCTATTTAGTCTTCTTGAGTCAAAAGGAAGACTAGTTGGTCAATTTCTAGGAGTATTGCATTGAATCAGTATCAATGCCCCATCTCTATAGTTTCTTCCTCTTCTCTTCTTGCTTATTCAATTAGTCTAGCTACCACTTGTATCCTATACTAATTGGCACGCAGACCTAAATGAAATTGGACTCCCCAACCCATAGTAATAATAATAATGGACTCGTAGGTTCAAAACAATTAAGAGCTCACAGACCCCATACTAATAACAATAGTAACGACCTCGTAAGCCCAAAACAATTAAAAGTTCGCATGCCCCATACTAATAACAATAGTAATGGGCTCGCAGGCCCATAAAACAACATGAATTAAATCATTCATTCAACACATCCACATGATCGAGTCCATAATCATCCACTAATAAACATTCATCATATAAATGTTTCCTATATAATATCTAATATTATATGCAAACATGTTTCAAGAATCTAGCAATTAAGGTGGTCTAAACTATTTAGACAAATGGATTGAAATAATTAATTAATCATATTAATCAATTAATTTAATAAGCGAATTTTTTTAATTAAATACCAAATTAGAGTTATACTCTAATTCCATAATTATAGGGCAGAAATATTTAATTAAAATCAAATTTCAATTAAATAGCAAATTAGAGTCCAACTGTAGTTCCACAATTTTGGGCAAACTTATTTAATTAAAATCAAATTTTAATCAAATATCAAATTAGAGTTCAACTCTAATTCCAAGAAGAAATTTTAGGGTGACAATTTAATTAAAATCTAATTCTAATAAATTGTCAAATTATAATCCAATTCTAATTAAAAAAAACATATTAGGGCGAATAATTTAATTAAAATCAAATTTTAATTAAATACTAAATTAGAGTCCAACTCTAATTTAAATTGAATTAACATTTTAATTTAGGATAAAACTCCTAAATAAAATAAAATTCAATTTATAGTTAGAGTTTAAAATTTGAATTAAACTCTAATTTTAACTAAAACATAAAAGTTGTTAATTTTAAATAAAATTTTAAACGGGTCAAAATTAAAATTGTAGGTCAAACCCTTTTGAAAAACAAATTTAAAATCCTTTTAATATATAAATTCAAAACCACCTTTTGAAAATTGCCACATTACCCAAGATTAAAATTAAAAGTTGGCCCTTCCAATTTAACAAATTGCAGAGCAGGTCCTTGTGTTTAAAAAATTGTAGTAGACTCCTTTTTGAAATTGCAAGCAAGGGCCTTTATATTGTCAAATTTGCAATAGAGGCCTCCGCCTCCAATCAACCTAATCTGCCCGAAATTGAAAACCCTAGAATTTCATCCCCTTTTCTCCTTCTTGGAGGGGCGCCGACCAAAAGGCCCGACGCCGCGACAACCCCAATTGTGGCAGGAACCGTTGCCAACAGCAACTCGAACAAGCTGTTGCCGCTGCAATCGCAGTGTATGCCGTTGCATAACACAACAGGCGTTGCTGCAGATTGTGCAGAGCTCACTACAGCAAGGGTGGCAACGCGCTGCTGCACCTCCTTCGCGAGCGGTGGTGCGCGCCGACTGCCGCCGCACCAAATGTTGGATGTTGCTTTGCCAATTTGTGTTTAGATATAAACTGTGATAGAAACTGTACATTTCTTTAGATATGTAAACTCTGTTACTATTCCTGTAGTTCCAACAATCTTAATCTGCCTCCCACAACTGTCCAATTGTACAGTCTCCAATGGAATCCACACAGGGAACAAGATTAAGAAGGAACTAGGGTTTGTCTTTCTTGTGCTAGTAAGAATAACGAAAATTCATTATGTTTTCAAATCCTAGCAACTTATTTATATAAGCCCAAACATGCTTGATCCGTCTCTTAAACTTAGCCTAGTTCAATATTTAATTAATCCAATTAATTAAATCTGATCAATAAATTACCTATTAATAAGTAACTCAATTAATTAATTAATTATCCAACGATTGTCAATTAATTAATTGATAAATATCATTATTCTAGTTTTCCTTTTGTATGTGACTCATTAGGTTCTCAATCACGATACTTAACGACGTGAATTATTATTTTGATCTAATCAAATCGATAAACCAAAACATTCTTTTGATTTATCACTAATTTACATCCGTCATCCTAGATTGACATCTATCAATGTGTCAGGGCAATACATGTAACAAAAATGTCAGTGGTATGATAAGCTAAACTCATTCGTTTATCGTGAAATTGTAATCCATTCGTCAATATGATCCAATTAATCACGAGATATGGATAAATGTCAATGTCAATTATCGATCATATATTTCATTATACTATTAAGTCAATGTAAGTCGAAAAGGAGTGTACACCTTAACCAATGATTTCGTTATCAACTTAACTAGATGAACTGTAGATCTTAATCTCTTACTATTTAAGAGTAACGAATCATCTATTGATCACTCACAACCTTCATATGATTCTTGACATACCTGGACGATACCTTATTAGCGGCCTTTGGCAGAGCAACATCCAACATCACCAAAGTATGACTGTCCTTATATAAGGCACTATGATGACCTCAAGTCGAATAACCAATTCCACTACCGAATGTTAGAGATTAACCATTGACACTCAAATAGCTATCTATGTGAAATCTTTCAGCAGATCTCCAATATTTTGTTCTATAACAAAACATTCACATGTTCATTTAAGTGTCACTACACTTTAAATTGTGAGATCAACTACTTACTTCACAGATAAGGAATGCCACACGTGATGGTCTATCTGTAATAATGATATGCGTATTTCGTTATTACTTACGACCACAGATGATTTAAGATTTAATTATATGAAATTTGTATCCCACGATCACAACTCCTTGTGATTAACAAATTACCAAGATTTGAATCTCAGATTCTATTATTTTATTTAATTTAATATTAATTAAATAATAGATCTGCAGTAAATTGCATTAATTATATATTAAAAGTGTTTATGCCCAAAGTTGATAGAACCTAGGGTATAATACTTTCATTTTTGCCAAGTGGATTTGACACCATAGGTTGCAAGTTTGCTGGATAAATTGGGGGTGAATTATTTTTAGAGTAAAGACAAGAAATTAAGTTGGACAATTTTAGAGACATGTCTGGATGGATAAAATTGTGTATGAAATAGTTTGAACACAAAATTAATTTACAATTTCAAGTGCCATAACAATAGTGCGATTAATTTTTGTGGTGCTTTATTTATATAAAATTATTTTGCATGCATAATTGTACTACTAGTTAATAATATAGTACCATCCGAATTCTAAAAAAGCTAATCAAGGAATTCATTTTCCCACCACTTTTGTGGGAATTGAAATTTCACATTTTTTTAAGTAATAGAAACAAATTCTAAGATAAAGTGTAGAAAAATATATCCATTTAATTGACAAATTTCATATAAAACAAAGTCAAACGAACACCAAAAATTTTCCTTTTTTTTTTTTTTTGGGCAATCCAAACAAATTTTGTCCTCAATGGTAAGAAAAATTATTCATTTAATTGACAATTTTCATGAAAAATAAAGTCAAACGGACACCAAAATTTTTATATTTTTCAGGTGAAAAATTATATCAATCAAATACTTTTAATTACAATTATCAGTAAAACAAATTCCAAACAATTCAATCCCCTGTAATTCATTTTCTTTCAACCCAAATTCCATCTTTCTATCAAACGGACGCTTAAAGTTTTTAGCATGGCAAAGTTAATTCCTGAATTTTCAAAAGATTAAAAATTTATTAAAATATTTGTACACCAAGGGATGAAAGAGGCCCTATTTCAGTTAAGTCTTGTTGCAACTGTTGTCTGGTCCATGTATGGCCAAGGTTAGTGTGTTGCACGAGTCAGTGTGTGGCTCATTCAGTTATCTATGCCAACAGGTCCGTGCGTGGTCCAAAGGCTAATTTGAGTGCTCCGTGTATAGAAGCTTTTTAAAGAATTGATGCCTAAAAGATAAAAATGAAATTATGTGCAAGATCACATAAGCATCAAAATTATCTCACTGACTCTTATTTCAGATAATGGATCGCGAGACCTTTGAGATGGTGGGGGCGCAAGCGAAAATTATGGGAAGATGGCAAAGAATATTATCGCATTATGGAAACTGATGTTTGGTCCTACTATCCGAATCGTCCCAGTTTGTATGGACAGTGTGTTCACGAACCGCAAGTGTACGGTTCGTTACAAGTAATAAAGTGAAATTTTGACTTTCGAATATCGTCCCACAGAGATTGAGTAGCTTAATGTTAATTATCCAAACCTTAACCGAAATAAGAATGAATTAGACTACAATACTTATAAAATTATGAATGACTTAACTAAACTAAATGCAAGTGATGATTTATGCAAATTGATGTACCTAACAAATGGAAAACGCAATAGGATCACGAATCCACAAGAAATACCGTTTTCAACCCTTAATTCATCAAATTTGACTACACGATCGAATATATGAAGAATCAATATTCCTATTAAATCTAGCAATCTCTCTCGAGCAATGTCAAACCTATTCTAAAATGTGACCCGACAATATTTCTATGACGGATGCGAATATCAAATAATGCATGAGGTTTTATGAACACTTAAAGATTCATATAAGGTATAGCAGTGCATTTCTATCCTTATCGGATTTTATGATGATTTAAACTATATCGAGCCTATTTCCCTTCTTTTGAATGCGTAAAACAGGATATCACATTCACATAATTAACGTGGACAATAATTATGTGGGAAAAAGTACATTTAAATCATTCAATATCCAATAATGTGTTTATAATGTCAAATATGTAAAACTAAAGATTAAAAAGAGATATTACAAAGTTCATTGATCTTCAAGTGCAATGAAATCTAGACTAACATGCTAAAAAGAAGAAAAAAAATAATAGTTGAAGAAATATCATCACCCGAGTCAAGCTTGAATGAATTTCTTGGATTGCATGATGTTTCTTTGCGTTAGTGCTCCGTCCTTTCTCTTCTAAAATCCTCTTTTTTGCTTTAAAATTGCGTACTCTCTCTTTTGGACGACTAAAGGTTTTAAACGATCTCAAAAATCCTTTTCTTAAGTAGTTGAATCGAATAAGGAAACCAGAACTCTAGCGCCAAAATTCAACTATGTGACCGCATAGAACAAGTAATTTGGCCTCTGAATTCTCAATTGTCTTCCATGCGACTGCATGAAAGTAACACCATGCGACCACATGGTGTCTTCAACTTCCCAAATCATTCATTTTGGTCCTCGAACATTGCTTTCTCCCATCCTGTTTTTTTAACCAATTTTATACTTGGGTTATTTTCTTTCTCGATTTAGCCTGGGGTCATCTTTTGGTTAATTGCACTTTGGTACCTGAACTTTAGTTTTCTTCCGTTTTTGTTATTTTCGCTCATTTTCATGTATTTTTCGTTATACTCATCAATATCGTATTGCAAACACAATTAATATCAAATTAAGTCATATTTCAATATACTTATTTACAATTATCCATATTTTGTGGCCTAAATAAGTATGCAAAATTAGGGTTGGGCAAAAATCTCGAACCGAACTGAACCGAACTGGACCCAAATCGAATCGAGTGGTTCTTTGTAAGTAAAATACCCGAACGAGTATCTAAATTGAGAACCGACGAATTCTTTTCGATTCTCGGTTCTAGACCCAGAACTGAATAACCGAATTTTTCTAAATTTTTTAATTTTTATATGTGGGATAAATCAAATTATTTTAATTTTTTAAAATTAAATTAGCAAAAATAGAGTTTGCATTGAAGAGATTGAGTTATAAGAGGGTATTAAGATATGTAATAAAATATATATTATATTTTTTCTTATTAAATCTTATTAGTTGAACAATTTTTAGTTTATTTATATTTGTTAATTGTGATTTTTCAATTTTTCTTGTAGAGTTTCTTAGTATCTAGTATGACAAATTAAGCAATTTATGGTTAAATTAAATAGTTGGTAAGTAAGTACTATTGTATTAGTAATACTTTAAAATATTTTATCTCCATGAGTCTATGACTTCTGATTTATATTGATCAACGATATTTTAGTCTTACTAATTTACTATTTATTTTTTGTTATTTATATACATTGGTAAATTAATCTTATTGGACAACTTGATATTTATATGTTATTAAATTGAAATACGTTAATTTGTAAAAACTAAGATTGAATATGTCAGACCATAGTGTTGTTATAAATATTAAAAAAAATTTAATTATAGTATGGAACCAAATAGAATCGAATCGAACGATTTCAAAATTATATTTGGACCCAACGGTTCCGTTTACTAACTACCCAAAAATTTTCGACCGTGACTACGTCTACGCAAAACGCACTTATCACAGTGGAGGACTTTTGATTAAACTACTTTTAGTATTTGTGCAGTTTGTAAATCAAATACCTTTTTGCTATGGGGCCGAAATCTTTTTTATATGTTTTATCCCCTGTTTGATAATTACATAGTTAGATGCACTTTTGAGGCCATATAAATGTAACAGCACACCTGCACATGTTTGGTGAAAATATATACAAGTTTGGTCAATCCCGTATTATATTACCTTATTATTTTTTCATATCATTAGGGATGATTTGCGGCTTCAGTTACCATCAAGTAGTTCAAGTATTTGGTTCATAAGGCAAAAGATTGGTCTCCTTGGAATATGAAGTTCTAGTGTAGACCTCATCAAAATCGAGTTTTCTTAGCCTGAAAGAAATGATGGAGATCAAGATGTATCGGCTGCAAATCTTGAAAGCAGAGATGAACTAACATAGATTTTATTTTCAAGGTTTGCTGTCTCGACATGATTAGATGGCATATTTACCTACCTAGGATTATGACTATAGTTTAGTAAATGGCAAATGAAAGATTGAAAGTAAACGGAAGTTTAGTCTTTAGCTTAGCAAATGGCAAATGGAAGATTGTAAGTATACGGAAGTTCAGTGATAGGAATTAAAGTTGAACTTCCTCAAACTAAATTTTCACTTAAAAATTAAGATCATACAGAAGACAAAATAATGAAAACTTAAATCAACTTTTGTCAATTGAACTCCAAGTTTGGAATAAAATGAAATAATGGACTACTACACGTTCGAAGATTACATATTTAATTTCAGCCATATTTCTGCACATCATCGTTTGGACGGCACGAAAAACAGTACAAGTAACGAATCAGCTACTTTGTTTCCATGTTATATAGTCCATCGAGACAGAATCTTGCAAGGTTTTCTTCCCCCTCTTCACCGCTTCACAGTTTCAGCTCTATGGCAAGCAAAACCGGGCTAAAAAACGAATCTATTCTTAGCATACATACACTATGTTCAGCCTATCAAACTCGAAGAATGGAAGGAATTAATGTACCTGGAGAAGCATTGACGGAGCTGCTAAGGGTTCAGTGGTGAAATGACTTCGGGTCTTTCGTCCAGTTAATGTGGCAACGGATGGACTGTTAGCTGTTGTAATATCCCAAAACCTTCGTTTTTTGGCAGTGGGCGCTGGAGATAAAAATCGATGAGCTGGGCTCCTCAAGTTACCCTCCGGTGGTTCTTTTGCCTTGGAGTTATTCCTTTTCACTCCTTTGCCTCTCTTTTCAGCTAGTTCTGCCCCCCTTACTGAAAGATGATGAATAAAATTATCCTTGTGCTTCATCTGCGAAGCATGATCCTTCTTCATTCTCTGAATTTCAGCCTCCAGTGATCTTATGGTCTTCATAAGTTCTTTAACTGTCTGGTTCGCAAACTTTGTCTTTGGCACTGGTGAAAAACAATTGCCTACCGATAAAGAAGATCTTGGCTTTTGTATTTCATTAGGGGTTGCTGCAATGGACTGCGCCTGGATGGTTAGTAGCTTCTGTTGCTGTCGAGCCAATTGCATTCGTAATTCTCTGTTCTCTTTCTGTAACTCTAGTAACAACTTGGGATCTGTTTCAGAATCTGGTATTTGAGTTTCCTCATTTACATCACAAGCCTGAAAATGACAAGTGATATCAAATCCAAGAACATGCTTTGTAGAAGTCATAAGGATTGCCCATCAAAATGAAGCAATAAAAAGAGATGAGAGGCATTTACGAGAATGTACTGTACACAAAACTGTGAAAAATTACGACATGTATTCCATTTAAAAAGAAAAGAAAAGGACGAAAATCTTTCAGTATGGATGAAATTGACTACAACCTTTGTCCGGATCTCTTTGGCTCGATCAGCCCAATGAAGTGTGTTCTGAGTTTCACCAAACGATAGGCTGCCGGGGCTGATATTTGCAATCATTACAGTGTTACAAACTCCACCGAGTGAATCTTTTAGCAGCTGAGTGAGCTTGGAATTGCGATATGGTATATGCTTCTTGCCCTCGACAAGCGCATTGATGCAGCTGCTCAGGGCAAGGAGTGACCTGTTGATGTTGGCACCCTCAAGGGATCTAAGTGTTCTCTGATCAGTAGCAATAGCTCTCTCGGAACCAGCAAGATCAATAAGTGAGAGCTTTCCCACTCGATTGACAAGATTGCCTGAAGCAGCTTTCACTTGGTATTCAACCACAACCTGAACTTAAATAAGACAGGATACTTATCACTGGCATAAGAAATAAGGTTACTACAAAAGTTTGGGATTGCAACTACCTGCAGAATTGCATGAGATCGGGAAGAAGTTTCATTTGCACGAGTTGGTTCTGTTGTTCGGTTTAGGTTCCCTTGTTGAAGTAATGCCATAACCTGTTAATTATTAGATAATACATCAAACCTGATCGGTTCTTAGATAATTTGAAAAAGGAAACTGAAGACATACTTCATCGGTGGAGTATGCTCTGTATTGAGTAAGACCTGCTGCCACAATTCCCTGAAATATTGGTAAGTAATATTCAGTCAGTTTTATTTTTGTAAGGTAGGAGGAATTGCACGGGGTGTAAACCATTGGGGAGAACACAAAATGGCTAATGCAATTCTTTTTGTAAGCTGGAGGAATCAGAAAGCTAAGTACAATGAAGTGTATATGTAAACCTGCTTATCTTCCCTAAGAACCAGTGACCTTCCCGGGGAAAGTAAATCTCTCACAGTTTCATTATAGACCTCAAGATAGGATAGATGAACTGTGTGGTTTTCGTCAAAGCTTCTTTGTTGTATCTTGCTAAAGAGATCCTTAATTGCAAGCACCATTACTCCTGGATTATCCATTGTGCCAAGCATTGTATATGTTTTCCCAGCTCCTGTTGCACCATAGCAAAAGACAGAGCCATTTCTTCCCTGCAAAACAGCTTCAACAAGACCTGCTGTTCTGAAAAATTGAACGTAGCAATTAGTGAAAGAACATCAACAGAAGATACAGAATTTCAGCATCAATTAAGCATCAAAATGATGTATGGAAATGCAACCACTGTTCTCAAAAGGTATAACTGATAGGAGAGGCACAATCAATCCCTATATCAATTACAAGTTGGACCAAGGAATCCATCCCAAGCACTATTCTTTTGGGCCTTCGAAGAATCCCTTACCAAATAGGTCCATCCTCTGTTCAAGTGATGCTCAATAACACCGTCCTAGTTGATTCTGATTCGACATTAGAAAATATATTGAATTTTTCCCAATAGCCAAATACTTTTGCTTGTAAATACTGCATATTTGATCCATGTGAGTTGTGTCCCCTATCTCTATAAGTATGAAAGAATTATTCCATTATTACTAATAATAGTGGAATCAATGGTGCAGAGTTAGAGATGGCGACAAGAAATTCAAAAAAAAAAATCCGTTTTCTTATCAGGAGAAAGGGGATGAGAGCAAACAATTTATTTTTTGGCTGTCTCTCATTAAAGCTCTCTTACTGTTTCACAGTTGCAAAAGACAGAATGGCTAATCAGATGAAGATCTTACTCAGTTAATAAATTGAAGTTTTAACTTGTTCAGGCCACAAACTTAGGATCTAAAATCACCAGCAAAACACTAATAAGATCTCTAACACCATGCTGCAACTTACGAGACTGTTCCTTGCTTTCCTATGTTTCGACCATAATTTTATTAATAGTAGTTGAAAAAAAAAACTGTTTAGAACATTGTCGGAGTCTCATCACAACAGCAGCACCAAATTTTGAAATATCAGAGTTTCGTCAGAGAAAATATTGCACTAAAACCACTGAAGGTATGCCCATTTTTTATCGTAACTCCATGAAGTCATGACAGTACGATCAAGACATCATATTTTTTCTTTTCTCTTTGGTTTTCTCCTTCAGTGTTTAAATCTCATGACGATTGACTCAACTAAAACTAAAGAAACTTTTTTCCAGCAAAATATCCACATTGGCAGCTAGATGTAAACAATAAAAAGATTATTGTGTTTTTCGACTCACGTTTTGGAATAAACCTCCTGTTGAGTAGTAGAATCCGGGAATGAAGCATCAAATGTGAAATGCCGGCCACGAAGCCTCTTTAGCCTAAGATAGTCATTTTCATTTGCAAATTCTGTCAAATAAACATCCCTTTTATTAACAATTCTCACACAACATCTTGATCCGGCTTCCCTCTCCTTCTTTGCCACTGGCCTCAGCCTCACGAACACAAGAATCCTACCATTTTCCATTGTTGATTTCACCTCGGTGGTCGTTAATTCTCCGACATTGACCTTTTTACTTCCACAAGGCTCACTCACCATTGAGAGCTTCCTGGCCACTTTACTGGACATGTTTGCCTTTCTTGGAGACAAAAATCCGACAATCCGATCACCACCACACGCTACTACAGAGTTCTCCTTTGAGTCCTCTGCCATTGAATGCAATGGCTTGATATAAGTCCTTTTCTGAGTTGAACTATTCAATGTGCTCTCACTCATCAAATGGCTAATACTGGGTTTCGATTCTTTAGTCCGTTTCTCACCTGTATTTTCTGAACTAAGTAGATCTACACTTGGGTGTGTCGAAAATCTTGGCTCTTTGATAGCCTGTTTCTGCTGTTCATACAAAAGAGTGAGTGCTTTCATCTTCTCTTTAAGTCCATGGTGTGGATTTCTCAGTGGCATATGGCTCTTTTCTTTTTGATCTTTCGCTCTTGGCTCATGCCTGCTGAAGATCTGCGATCTTGTAGATACGGGCATTCTTGATTCTACTTATTAACCTCACTTCCCTGATAAAACAGTTGCTGAAACTCGAAAAAATTATTTGCTGATATGGAAAAAAAATCAAATTTCTACTCCAACTTGTGATAATTCAAGAATCTTGATTAAAAACTAATGCAATGATGGATGATACGGGTTAATTCAGCCGAAAATCAAGATTGCTGTATATACGAGTGTTGGGGTGGAATTGTGGGGAGAAATCTGAACCGTTGATTTGAGAGAATAATAGATAGCAATAAAGCGGGCAGGGAAGTTTTTGAAAAGAGTTGATAAGAACACACCATTTATTTTATTGACAAGCTCAGTGCGGTGTGGTGCTGCTGCTGTTGTGAATTGGATGGATCTGGTAAAGTCAAAAGTTAAAGTGGCAGGGAAGAGTGAGCATTTTGAAATATTTAATTGTTAATCGTGAATGTAACGGTCAAAAAGAGCCGGAATCGGAATCCTATAGTTTGTTAAAAATTTCAAAATGTTTGTTATATTTTGGGATAATTGCATCAAAAGTTCCAAATCTTTGAAACACAAATAGATTTTTTTCAAACCTTTAATTTGTTATAGTCTTCACTCTTAACATTTTCAAACGTTGCACATGAAGTCTCTTTGAGCAGTTTCCATCCATAATTCCGTCAGTTGACTAAAAAATTGATTTTGACCACATTTTTATTATTTTAGAAAAGGACAAAAGAGTAAGTTTCTATTTATCATATTAAATAATTAAATTAAAAAATAAGAAGAAAAAAACACACGCACAAAAAATCATCTTCTTCCACTCACTCACTCACCACTTCAAATCCAAAATCCACTTGACAACCTCCACAACCACTTGCTACTAGTCACCATCATCCACTCCATCACAATCGCCACCCAACAACCTCCACCACCCAACCCCAAAAATTTAGAAATTTCCAATCCCTCGCCCTACGCCATTCCAATTCCTCTCTCTCTCTCTCTCTCTCTCTCTACTCTTCTATTTCTCCGCTTTCGCTCTTCTCCATTCCACCATCATCCCAGATTTTAGTTCATTCTCCTACCTTTCCGCTACCTTTTTTCACCTCCAAACTGCTAATTCGATTGCCACTCTCTTCCTCACCTCCACCCCTCGACTGATACCCTATTTTGATTCTATCTCTTATGGAAACCCAACGACCGATTTAGTAGAATTAGAGTTTTTCCAATCATCGGGAGTTGGATTTTGATGAAAATAAGTTTGGGGTTGTATTTAAGGTCAACCATGGTATGTCGGTGAAGTTATCTGGTGGGATTAATGTGTTTTTAATGTATTTAGTCTCCAATTTGAATATTTAGGTTTTTACTATGATGATGGTTGGGGATGTTGGAGGTGGAGGAGTTTTGAAATTGATGGAGTGTGCAGTATTAGATTGTTGTTTTCCGATTTTCACAATGAGGGTTCTGTTGGGGTACTTGATTCTGGGGAAAGAGAATGGGGTTATGGTTTTTCCACCGCGACCTTTGGTGAAAGGGAAGGTGAGGAAAGAGAAGAGAGTTGATAAAAGATTGAAAATTTATGCATTTTTGAGGTTGGGTGGTGGAGGTTGTTGGGTAGCGATTGTGATGGGTGGAATCGGTGGCCGAAAGTAGGTGGTTGTTTAGGTGGGGGCGGTCGGGTAGATTTTGGGTTTGAAGTGGTGGTGGGTGAGAGAAGGTGAGAGGAAGAAGATAAATGTGTGTGTTTGTGTTTGTGTTTTTTTCTTTTTTTTTCTTATTTTTTATTTATTTATAATTTAATTTTTTAATGTGATAAATGGAAAGTTACTCTTTTATCCATTTTTAAACTATTAAAAATGTGATCAAAGTTAAATTTTTGGTCAACTGACAGAATTATGGATGAAAATTGTCCTAAGGGAAGAAGACCTGTAACGTTTGAAAATGTTAAGTGTGACGGCAGCAACAAATCAAAAATTTTATTATGGTAGTGGTTATTAAAGTTTTAAAACAGTACAACAAATCAATAATTATTTGATTACAAACATTCACCTAAAACGTTGTGTTACCATTAAATTTCAAAGTAGACATAAACAATTGTCACATCAGACATAAATATGACATATTTGGTGAAAATCTGCATGTTTGTTCACGAATTTTTGAAGGTGACATTTTGTCTAACGTGGCTTTTTAATTAGGAGTGTGCTACATATACACAATAATATACATAACACTCTACATTCTCCTCACATGAAGTGGGCCCACATATAATAAAATATTTGTGAAGAGGGTGTAGAGTGTTATGTATATTATTGTGTGTACAAGTAAATTTATTCTTTTAATTAAAATCCATGTTGAAACTAACGGTGACATGTAGAATTTTATGTAAAGCTTTCCAATCAAGTGATGATTAGAGTAATTTTCAAAATTTTGAATGATTACTATTTTAAAAAGTTACTTTTATAATTATTTTAAAGTTTTTAAAGAACTTGAATAAAACATTTCTCAGTCCCGGTTTTAACCAAAGTGTAAAAAATTGTCAGTAATATAATATTTCTTCAGTCCCGGTTTGAGCCGGATAATTGTGACCGGTCTGTATTTTATTCTAAATAGGGATAGCTAATAAAATGAATTAGAATAATTCAATTTCTAATTTCCTTTTTAATTAATAGCTTGAGTCTCAAAATAAATTATCGCATTGTATTTCACATAATTAATATTGTTAATTCATTAATAAAGCAAACTGTTCATTTTGGTGCCAGTCTTTAATTGAGAATATTGATTTACGATCGTGTTGGCACTCCTCTCGTGTTCATCAATAAATCCATGCATGAATATAGTAATTTCTTAAATTTTAAAATTGTAATAGTGGAATGTATATATAATAATGGTTAAATGAATGAATTTAATAAGGATAATGTTAGAATGTAACTTGGATGAATATAGTATATATTATTTAAAATTTTGTGCGTCCCATAACTTTGTGCGTCATAATTTGTATTGTACAAGTACAATTTAAACAAATATTGTATTTAAGCAAAAGTTCAATTTTCTAAATATTTTATTATTTGACATGATCGATCAGACCATCCTGGATCAATAATTATGTAAAAATTTATTCAAAATTCAAATGAACATTTGATGAAGAACCAAAAGATTCTTCAATCAAATCAATTTTTATATATTGCTTGTTCTCTGTATTATAAATTGATCATTGAACATCATTAGCATTAGAACTAAATCCGCATAATCTTAAAAATTAATTTGGATGACATATGGGGCCCTATTATCCTTCATATTGTCCTCCTACATATCATATCTAATATATATACATCTACTACATGATTGCAAGATTACTTGCTCAAATTTTAAAATATTCAAATTATACAATTAAAACGGTGTATCTTGTTAATACTAGTGAGCTTAATTCTCAAAATTTTGATAAATATTAGTGGAATGACTATAAATGATTTAACGCTATTTTTTGTTAAATGTCTCCACTTAATTTCTAAACAATTGCTATGAGAACAAAGTGCTTCTCATTTCTATCTAGAAAATATTTTTATATGCAGGTTGACAACATTTATATACATCATGCCAATGATGAGACTAAACAATTGTTTGAGCCCATTCTTTTCAAACAATGCATTTTGCAACAGTGTTATGATGGAGAATGTGTAATTAAAAAATAAGAAAAAAATTGTGTCTGCGAATAATATTATTTTATTGAAAAATATGTGACTGAAATGAGATCAAATCACTATTTAATAATGCATTTTGATGGAAAAAAAAAGGGGCTCAAACAAGGGCTAAATTATATGTATTTTTAGTACATTTCTTGTTGATTCTTGTTTAATTCTTGAGTAAAACGTACTTAATTGTGTCTTTTCTTATTTATAGGTAGAGACGTATCCAAGACTGGAATATAAATTGAGTTACTATGTAAAAATAAATAAATTTACCAAAAAAAAAAAAAAAAAAAAAAAAATTGCACTGAAAGAATTGAAAGGGTAGGTGACTGGGCTGGGCTACGTCCCTCTCTATAGGTGAAACGGAGTCCAAGAAGGTCGAAATGACGGAGATGAATGAAATAAGTGAACTCTATGAAACCGAAATGAACTTTTGGTTCAGTTTTGAAATGAAAACTGAAGTCTGGACAAAATTCCTACTTTTTAATATAATGAAGTAGAATTCAGACATTGAATGACAACAATCGTTAGGACATCAAGGGGAAACAGAGGCCTAGAATGTATGGGACTCTATTTCTTCATCCCTTAACCTAACCTAGTTGGAGTCCATTTCAAGTTTCATCCTTAAAGATAATCATTTATATCTTTTTCAAAGTCCAAGTGAAGGAAGGAAACCAAGATGAATTGACTCCATTCTTAATATTAAAAAAAAATGAGTCCTTTCTCACCACAAATCCATGCTCCCTTTTCCCCTCATTAAACAAATAAATTCTCTTTCCTTTACCTGAAATTTTGATAACATAGGTAAGTGGGCTGGTCTAGCTCTAAATGAAGGTCGGGTCCAGAAGCAATTGAAGAAGTGGGCCGGCCCAGAGGCCCAAGGAAATAAAACCAAGCTGAAATTGTAACAACCGAGACCTTGTGCTCAAACTGTTAGAACATACGTACTGTCAACTTTAAGGTGGACAGAGCCCACTTATTCCCTCATGACTTTCTATCGTGTTCTCCATGATTCGAACTCAAGACCTCCATCATATGAGAGATTTAAGGGGAATCCTGGTACCAATCGGACAGTACGAAAGTTAGGGACTTGGGCGAGAGGTCCGGGTTGTAACAGAAATAATTGGGGAAGAGGGTCTTTTTACTGAGAAGAATCTAGAAGAAGGGGCAAGAGAAGCTCGTGACGTCAGGATTCGCAAGAAGCCGAGCTAGCTCAACGACTTCGAGCTAAATGGACACCGTTGAGAAATTTGTGGAGTTGGTCGACTATTTTGCTATTTACCATTTGCATTTTGTTATTTTCTTTTACAATTCTGTTTTACGTAGTTGGGGGAAAGGGCATAAGGAGGAAAAATTTGTAAAGGGAAGGTTATGCTTTAAGAAGTTGCTAATTGTAAGAGTTGGGCACTGACTCAAGAGTGCTATTTCAATACAAATATAATATCATTTGTATCAATTGGTGCTTTCATTGAGAGGGATGAGGAACGGAGATATTGCAGAAGCCATGAAGGCCGTAGAGTCCAGTTTCAAGCAACACGCCGACAACCAGTTGGCGAAGTTCACGTCATTTCTGGAGCAGTTTGGGGTCCACACGGACAATCGCTTGAATTAGTTTCCCCGGTCACACCAAGAACCATTCGCAACCAGAGAACAATTGAACGAAGATGACGGTGTAGCGGCTGAGCTTAGTCAAGTTGAAGTTACATGGGTGAACTCGGAGGAACTCACAGGGAATCTGAATTCCATTTTGAAGACTCTACGTGCTGATGTACCCCGATTTTACGGAAGCATCGTGGAGAAGTAGATTTACAAAACCAACAAAATTTTCAACCTCTAATCGGGTGGAGCTAGAAATGAGACTCGCTGTGGTGGCCTTCCATCTTGATGGAGAGCCGTCTACCTGGTACCAATGGATGGAGAAGGGAGGTGCACTCACGAGCTGAAATATTTTTATTCATGAGCTCTGCAAAAGATTTGGAACATCCATTTATGATGACCCGTTGGGTCGCATCTCTAAGTTGATCCAAACGGGCACGATTTTTCAATTTCGAGCTGAATTCGAGGGACTCATGACATAAATATCAACAAACCAGAATCCATGTTTCTGAATTTCTTTATCTGGGGGCTTAAAAAAGAGATTCAAAGAGAATTGTTGATAGCAAGGCCGCTATCCTTAGTAGAGGCTATGGCGATGGCTCAGCTGTTTGAAGAAAGAATTGACGACCTGATGAGTAAGCAGCGCCAGGAAGGGGTTCATATTGTTGAAGGGGGAACCTATAGCCCTGTACAGGCGACGGTACAAGCGGGACATACACCAGGAAGTTTAGGTCCTATGAGTGCATTTCCATCAACCAAAGGCGGAAACTCATCTCTAGGAAACCTCAGGATACCAGTGAAGCGTCTTACGCCAGAGGAGTTAAGGGAGAAATGAGAGAAGGGCCTTCGTTTCAGTTGTGATGAGAAGTATCATGTGAACCATAAGTGCAAGAACAGGGTTCCGCTAATGATCGGGGGGATGACATAAAAGATCAATCAGACGACTCAGGCCAGGATCCAATATCAATTACCGATGAGGAGAAATTGGAAGTAAGTCTTAACACTTTTTCTAACTCAGTGAATCCAAAGATTTTTCGAATTGTAGCCAAACAGGGGTCTGAGAAACTAGAGATACTCATTGATACGGGCAGCAATAATAATTTCATCCAAGAAGCACTAGTAGACAGATTGGGGCTCAAGTGGGAGATAGCCAGGTGTTTTAAGGTGTACATGGAGAATGGGCAGTACCTGGTGTGTGACAGAAAGTGTGGGGGGGGGGGGGGGGGGGGGGGGTTGAACTGGTGATGCAAGGGCACAGCTTTGTGGTGGATTTGTATGTATTACCAATTTCAGGATTGGATACAGTACTAGGCATCCAGTGGCTACGGATATTGGGACCTTGTCTACATGATCATAACGAGTTAACTATGGAATTTGAATGGAAAGGAAAAAAAGGTGAAGCTCGCGGGAACCACGACATCTACAACACGTCAGGTCACTCTCTCTCTCAGTTTAACGCATTGATTCAGGATGGCCTTGTTAGGGGCGTATTCACACTTTCGGCAACAGATAGGGAGCTTGGTAATTTAGGCCAACCAATATGGGATATTGAGCAGATTGAGGGGGCTCTTCCTCGATGGCGAAAGGAATTCTTCGACAGTACCAAGTGGTTTTCGAAGAACCAAAGTAGCTTCCACATGTCGGCAATGTTGATCACAGGATCCATTCACAGCAGGGGTCAACTCCAGTGAATGTTCGTCCCTATCGATATCCTTACTTCCAGAAAGACATCATGGAAAAACTTGTAAAAGAAATGCTCAAGTATGGGTTCATTCGCCCCAGTAGTAGTCCATACTCATCTCCAATTTTGTTGGTAAAAAAGAAAGACGGCTCTTAGCGGTTTTGTGTGGATTACAGAGCACTCAATGCTCTCATCATTAAGGATCACTTTCCTATCCCAACGATTGATGAGCTATTCGACGAGCTTGGAGGAGCCGTTAATTTTTTTCTAAGATGGCCTCCGTTCCGGGTACCTCAAATAAGGATGGACAAGCGAGATGCACATAAAACTGCATTTCGGACCCATGATGGTCACTTTGAGTTCATAGTGATGCCGTTTGGGCTCTCCAATGCCCCATCAACATTTCAGGCCACAATGAATCAACTTTTCAGGCCGTTTCTTAGAAAATTTGTCATTGTGTTCTTTGACGATATCCTAGTTTACAGCAAAAGTTTGCAAGAACATGTGATGCATTTTCAGGAGGTGTTGCAATGTCTCTTGCACAACAATCTTTTTGCTAAAGGAAGTGTGAGTGTTTTAATGCTCCTACACGTGAACAAATCAATATGTAAGCAACAAACACAATTAAACACACAAGAATCAATCCAAAAGATCAAGAAAGGTGGCAAGAAAGGTGAAGAACGAAGAAAACAATAATCCCCTTATGCTAGGCTCAGAAAACCACGATCCAACACCACAAAGGCAACACCAACAACTGATTTTCGGAGTCCAAGATATACACCAAGTATATGGGCACACAAAGGCAAGAAAAGAGAGCTTCAAAGGCACAAAGCAATGAGTTTCTCAAGAGCACAAAGCAAGGGACGGTTTTAGGGTTTTGTTGGTTGCTTTTGGTAGGGTTTTTAGGTCTCTTTTATAGGTAAAGGGAGGGAAAACGAATTTCCAATATATCCTACCAAAACTTATGGGATTGATATCAAAAGGGATAAGGTAGGTTACCAAAATTAGGGATAGTGTATATCTCTAACTACCAAGTCCATCCTTTTGATTAGGTATTGAGCACCTAGCCCTAATGGGTCGATTCCCTCGAAATACCCAACTTAATTGGGTTACTACAATTGTGGTGTGGATCGTTAATTCATATTTCAATCCCGGGCTTAAAGCCTATGAAACGAAACGGGTCACGGTTTTTCATCATCGCCTAGGGGGTTGTTTGGGCATCACAAAAATGCCTAACAACCTCCACCTTGATGCCAGAACAACCTGCAAGTCAGATAAGATAACAAAATACCTTAAGGAAAGAGACTTACAAGTTTGTACCAATGTTTAGAAGATCAAGGCAACTTCTAAACTTTACCAGTGGGAGCACCTTAGTTCCCATATCTGCAGGATTGTACTCTGAAAGGATTTTCTCAAGTTTTACCAGTTCTTGAGAAACCATATCTCTAATGAAATGCAATCTAACATCTATATGTTTAGTACGTTCATGAAAGACAGGATTTTTGCATAAGTGAATAGCAGATTGACTATCAGAATATATTGTCACATCATTATCAAGAACACCTAGTTCATTCAACATACCTTTAAACCACATAGATTCTTTAAAGGCTTCAGTAGCAGCAATATATTCAGATTCAGTAGTGGATAATGCAACAACATGTTGAAGTTGTGATTTCCAACTAATACATGATTCACACAAAGTAAACACATAGGAAGATGTAGATTTCCTATTATCTCTATCACCAGCATAATTAGCATCAGTAAAGCCTTTCAATTTTACTCCTTTAGTACTAGACTTATATATTAAGCCAACATTGCATGTTCCTTTCAAATATTTAAACAACCATTTCAAAGCTTCCCAATGCGTGGGACCAGGGTTTGACATATACCTGCTAAGTGTACTAACAGTAAAAGCTAAATCAGGTCTAGTACACACCATTAAATACATCACAGAACCAATGGCATTCGAATATGGAACATTTTTCATATATTCCTCTTCCTCTTCATTAGCAGGTGATTGTTCCTTAGATAACACAAAGTGATTGCCCAAAGGCAATGAAACAGGTTTACATTCATTCATGCCAAACTTTTTCAAGATTTTCATAATGTATGGAGCTTGATGCAAAAGCAACAATGAATTTGATCTATCTCTTTTAATCTCCATGCCTAAGATCCTTTTAGCATTTCCTAGGTCTTTCATGTCAAATTCATTACTCAAAGTAGTTTTTATATCCTTTAACAACTTTAAGTTGGGACCAATCAAAAGCATATCATCCACGTATAACAACAGAAACACATAGTTATCATTTATACTGCCTTGATAGTACAAGCAATGATCAAAATCACTCCTTTTAAAACCAATTGTTTGAATAAACGAATCAAAACGTTTGTACCACTGTCTAGGAGATTGTTTTAAACCATACAGAGAGCGTTTTAGAAAACACACATGATTAGGCTTTTGTTTATTTTCAAAACCCTTAGGTTGATCCATAAAAATCTTTTCATCAAGTTCACCATGCAGAAAAGCAGTTTTAACATCAAGTTGTTCAAGTTCCCAATTATAATGTGCAACTAATGCAAGCATAGTCCTAATTGTGGTATACTTAACAACTGGAGAAAAGATTTCATTATAATCTATCCCTTCCTTTTGTGTGTAACCTTTGGCTACAAGTCTAGCCTTAAACCTTAAATCCTCTCCTTTGGTAATTCCCTCATTAACTTTAAAAACCCATTTACACCCAACAATAGACTTGTCTTTAGGTCTTGGGACTAACTCCCATGTTTGATTTTTATCGAGGGAATTTATTTCTTCTTTCATAGCTTTCACCCAATTCTCAGATTGTTCACTCCTCAAGGCTTCTTCATACGTGTTTGGTTCCCTATCCACTAGTTCTTCATAACTAGTATAAGCAAGCTCAAAATCAGATTCTAATCTTTGAGGCACCCTATGAGTTCTCCTAACTCTATCTCTAGCTAAATGGTAATCAGCTAGGGGGTTTTGTTCTCCTTGATATTCCTCTACAATCTCATCTCTCTCAGTATTTTCATCCTGACCATTTTCTACCTCAAGATTTTGATGCTCCACCTCAATTGAGGTGGTGGGGGTTTGAACACTTACATGTCTTAAATCCTCTCGGGATTCCTCACTAGTGTTTTCTTGCTGTTTTTCTCTCAAAGTGTCATTCTCCAATTTTAGACACGGCATATCAGACTCATTAAATGTAACATCACGACTTACGATGATCTTAACTCCAGGTTGACTTCTATCCCAAAGCCTATACCCTTTAACTCCTTCGGGGTATCCTAAGAAAACACATTTCCTAGCTCTAGGTTCTAGTTTTCCCTCATTTTGATGAGAGAAAGCAGCACAGCCAAAAGTTTTCAACATAGTATAGTCAGCACATTTACCATACCATTTTTCATACGGAGTATCACCATTTAATGCAGTAGAAGGTGTCATATTAATCAAATAACATGCAGTTACAACAGCTTCACCCCAAAACGATTTAGGAATACCAGAACTCAACATCATACATCTAACTTTGTCAAGTAAAGTACGATTCATACGTTCAGCCACCCCCGTTCTGTTGAGGTGTATAAGGAACAGTTTTATGTCTAGTAATTCCACATTTTGCACACATATCATCAAAATCTCTATTACAGAATTCCAGGCCATTATCAGTTCTTAGATATTTTACCTTTTTGCCAGTTTGAGTTTCAACTTGCAATTTCCACATTTTGAAAGCATTAAAAGTTTCAGTTTTATCCTTTAACAGATAAACCCATACTCTACGGGAGTAATCATCAATTATGGACAAAAAATATCTATTACCACCCATTGTAGGATTAGTAGCAGGCCCCCATAAATCTGTATGAATGTATTCCAAAACTTTAGAAGTTTTATGTGTGCCAGATGAGAAAGATAACCTATGATGTTTACCAAGCACACAGTGGTCACAGAAAGGCATATTAGACACACAGTCTTTTCCAAATACACCTTTATCATTTAGCAGTTTAAGTCCTTTAATACTTATGTGAGCTAATCTATTGTGCCACTTGTGTGTATCATCAGTGTTGGTCAAATTTATAGAGGAAACAGAATTGTTAACAGTCTCAGCATTGGTCACATAGATACCGTTTCTTTTAATACCTTTAAATGTGACAAGAGAACCCTTAATCATTTTTAACATGCTGTTTCCAATTTTACCAGAGAACCCATCAGTTTCTAAAGCTCCTACTGAAATAAGATTCCTAGCCATTTCAGGAATATATCTGACTCCATGTAATTTAACCACATACCCAGTGTCAAATTTTAACGTGATATCACCAATTCCAACAATTTTATATGCATCATTATTGCATAAAATAGCATGACCACTTTCAGACTCTTGCAAATTTTCAAACCAAGTTTTATGTGATGAAACATGGAATGATGCACCAAAATCAAGTATCCATTCATGCACGTGTGATTTCATTGTCAAATTTACTTCAGTAGGATCAGAGTTCAATAACACATAAACTTCACAGTGTTCATTAGAAGAAGTAACAACATTAGCCTCATCTAGAACCTTTTCCTTTGGTTTGTTTTTCTCAGCATAACAATCTTTAATGAAATGTCCAGTTTTACCGCACCCATAACATTTCCTACCTTTAGGTTTACCTTTTGGCCTAGATAGACTCCTATTTTTCTTTTTACCACCAAAAGCATATCCACTTTGGTTATCACGAGTCCTAGACTGAGACCTACCTCTCATCATATGGACCTCACCATTTTTTCTCTCGACTCTCTCGGCTCGCATTTCCATATCTTTACTTCTTAACGAGTCTATGACAATTTCAGGGGTTAAAGTATCTCTCCCGTATTTAATAGCATTTTTAACATCTCTATAGGTGTCGGGAATAGCATTCAACAAAATAATAGCCTTATATTCTTCAGATACTTTTTCACCACAGTTAGTGATGTCTTGCACAAGTTTATTGAAAACATCCAAATTGTCATCAAGGTCTTTTGAAGAATCAATTTTGAAACTAAAAAAGCTTTCGAGTAGAAAAAGTTTGTTTGGAGTAAACCTTGACACATAAAGTTCCTCCAATTTTTCCCAAAGTTCTTTGGTAGTTTTTAACTTACCAACTTTTCTTAAAACAGCATCAGACAGGTGTAAAATAATAGAAGTATATGCCAATTCATCCAAATTTTCTTTTTCTTCAGCAGTTAAGGTTGCAGAAAAAGAATCATCAATAGCTTTTGAAACTTTTTTTTGAACAAGAATACCTTTCATTTTTTGTTGCCAAATAGAAAAGTCCCCTTTACCATTAAAGATACCCAAATCAAAGTGATGTGCCGACATCTTACCAAAAAATGCACAGAACACAAATTCAAACTTGTAAAAGTCACAGGTCACACAGATTACACAGAGTAACAAAATTCCTATGGTTTCACAGTAATACTCTATTCTAGAACCCCAGGATTCCGTGAGAATCAGGTTCTCAGGTCAAGGGAAGAAACTAGAATAGGAGGCTCGGGTACAATTCTAAAATGATAAAGATAACGCAACAACGTTCAACAAATTAAGCTAACGACGATAAACAAATAATTTCACTTAGAAATTAAACAGGTAATCCTAGGTTCTAGCAACAATCAATGGTTACCAAGCAATGGCAACCCCCAAACCTATGTGATCACCCCACACGATGATCTGCTAGTACGATAATGTAAAGATTTCAGCCAATTTACCAGAGCGGACCACTTCTGAGGTCCGTAAATTGGAGAGATGCGAATTTACTGCTTTAGGGCCGCAATCTTGGCCTAAAGTAATTCAGTAAATATTCAGAAGTTCTGACCGGCGATCCACCAGGGGCAAAATCGTCCAACTTTTTCTACAGGACCTGAAATCGAAAACTAACAACACAACAATGTTAGAAATAACAAATTAAAGATTCTGTCTTTTGGAAACTTCCCCGGAATCCCACGGCGTGAGCCGCACGCGCCACCGCCGCGTTCCCCACGCGCAGCCGGCGTTGACCGGCGTTGACCGACGCGCCGGACGGTCTGAATCTCCTCCTCCTGCACGTCCCGAATCCGGTGTCCGTTTGTCCAAAAAGTTTCTGGTTTGCCCAGAAATCAAGATTGCAGGTTCGGATTTTTTGAAAAATTTCTCCTGTTCTTCGCGTTTTCCTTCTACTGCGGTTTTCTGATCTGTTTTCTTGATTCAGCCAGCTCTGATACCAATTTGTGAGTGTTTTAATGCTCCTACACGTGAACAAATCAATATGTAAGCAACAAACACAATTAAACACACAAGAATCAATCCAAAAGATCAAGAAATGTGGCAAGAAAGGTGAAGAACGAAGAAAACAATAATCCCCTTATGCTAGGCTCAGAAAACCACGATCCAACACCACAAAGGCAACACCAACAACTGATTTTCGGAGTCCAAGATATACACCAAGTATATGGGCACACAAAGGCAAGAAAAGAGAGCTTCAAAGGCACAAAGCAATGAGTTTCTCAAGAGCACAAAGCAAGGGACGGTTTTAGGGTTTTGTTGGTTGCTTTTGGTAGGGTTTTTAGGTCTCTTTTATAGGTAAAGGGAGGGAAAACGAATTTCCAATATATCCTACCAAAACTTATGGGATTGATATCAAAAGGGATAAGGTAGGTTACCAAAATTAGGGATAGTGTATATCTCTAACTACCAAGTCCATCCTTTTGATTAGGTATTGAGCACCTAGCCCTAATGGGCCGATTCCCTCGAAATACCCAACTTAATTGGGTTACTACAATTGTAGTGTGGATCGTTAATTCATATTTCAATCCCGGGCTTAAAGCCTATGAAACGAAACGGGTCACGATTTTTCATCATCGCCTAGGGGGTTGTTTGGGCATCACAAAAATGCCTAACAGGAAGCAAATGCAAATTCTTCCAGAGTACCATCGAGTATCTTGGGCATCTGGTCTCGCTAGATGGAGTATGAGCTGACCAGGCTAAGGTAGAAGCAATGATGCACTAGCCACAACCTAAGAATTTGAAACAACTACACGGTTTTTGGGGCTGACCGGTTACTATAGAAGGTTCGTGGCTTACTATGCGTTGATAGCTGCTCTCCTCACCAAGTTACTCAAGAAAGATAGTTTTCTTTGGGAGTGATAAAGCCACTGCGGCGTTGGAACGTTTGAAACAGGTTATGATGGAAACACCGGTGCTTTGGCTACCTGATTTTTCTAAGACTTTTATGGTTGAGACGGATGCGTCTAATGTCGGTATCGGTGGGGTTTTTATGCAAGAGGGTCATCTGTTGGCATTTTTTAGCAAGAAGTTTGGTCCAAGAATGATGGGAGCATCGGCTTACGTGCGAGAACTAAGGGCAGTTGTGGAAGCAGTGGCAAAGTGGCGCTAGTATCTACTTGGGCGACATTTCATCATTTGCACAGATCACAAAAGCTTGAAGGAACTCCTGACACAAGTCATTCAAACACCGGAACAGCAATACTCACTTCGGAAATTGATGGGATACCACTTCACAATTGAATACAAGACGGGCTCGAAAAATTCTGTAGCCAATGCTTTATCTCGACGACATGAACTCCACCACCTGCAAATTCGGGCAGCTATCTCTTCAGGCCAGTTTGAGTTTTTGGAAGTTTTACGTAAGGAAAATGAAGAATGTGAAGACCTGCTGTTGTTTCAGAAATAATTGGGGAAGGAACCTTGGCCGATTCTGATTTTTCGTGGTGTGATGGAATACTGTTTTACAGAAACAGGTTTTATCTTAGTTAGGGGTCCAAGCTCAATGAGCTGATGTTGCAAGAGTTTTATAAATCTCCAACGGGGGGACATGCAAGGATAGAGAGGACATTTTTGTGCCTGAGTACAAATTTCTATTGGGCTGGCATGTGTCAAACTGTCAAATATTCGACTTCAACACCGAATGAATTGTTGCAACCACTTGAGATATAGGAGAGAGTCTGGGAGGATTTGGCACTTGATTTCATAGTTGGGCTGCCAAAGTCTCAAGGGAATACCACCATTCTAGTGGTCATCGATCACTTAACCAAGTATGCTCATTTTGGAGCACTCCATGCGAATTATACGGCTTCGAAAGTAGCAGAGCTTTTCTTTAGCATGGTCATCAAGTTGCATGGGATACCCCGGACCATCGTATCCGATCGAGATCCCATTTTTACCAGCCACTTTTGGAAGAAGTTGTTTGAATTAATGGGGTCACGCTTAAAGATGAGTTCAGCTTATTACCCGCAAATGGATGGACAAACCTAAGTGTTGAATCAGTACCTAGAGCAATATTTGAGAGCATTTGTTGCGAGCATCCCATGAAATGGTATTCCTATCTAAATTGCGTAGAATACCACTACAACACCACTCACCAGTCAGCCATCAGAATGTCACCTTTCCAGGCTGTGTATTGGCATCCACCTCCCACCATTCCTACTTACGTGAGAGGTTCTTCACCAATTCAGGTCGTGGATGAGAACTTGAGTACTCGGGATGCCATATTACAATACCTGAAACAGAACTTGCAACAAGCACAAAATTGAATGAAACAGATGGCAGATAGGAAACGCAAGGACATTCAGTTTCAAGTAGGCGAGCTGGTGTTAGTCATGTTACAGCCCTACCGATAGACAACAGTAGCAAGGCAGCTGAATTCGAAGATTTGTAGGCGCTATTTTGGTCCATTCCCCATCATCGGCCAAGCGGGACCTGTCGCTTACACTCTCGGGTTGCCCCCAAGAAGTAAGATCCACCCAACATTCCACGTCTCCTTGCTTAAGGCATTCAAAGGTGACAAACCGATGACATGCTATCCTTTACCGAACTACAGCAGAATCAACAAACCACTGCTCTCTCCAGTGGCCATTGCAGCTTCACGAACCATCAAAGTGCGCGGAAAAGTAGTGAAACAAGTACTCATGCAATGGTCCCATAGTCCTTTGGAGGATGCGACTTGGGAAGAGCTCACTTCTTTTAGCCAGCTTTACAATATGCCAGACCTTGAGGACAAGGTTGTTTTTTATGAGGGGAGTGATCACAAAGGTAAGTGGGCTGGTCTGGTTCTAAACGAAGGTCGAGTCCAGGAGTAATTGAAGAAGTGGGCTGGCCCAGATGCCCAAGGAGATAAAAACCAAGCTGAAATAATTGGGGAAGAGTGTCTTTTTACCAAGAAGAATCCAGAAGAAGGGGCAGGAGAAGCTCGAGAGGTCAGGATTCGCAAGAGGCTGAGCTGATATGATCCAGGATAGGCCCCGCGTGATCTTAAGTGCAATGTTCATTGATAAGTGGTTAAGGGCGCGTTCGAGGCTATTTGGGGTTAATAAATGTCACATGAGCTGATGATTCGAGCAATAGAAGAAGAGTTAAATTTCTGTCTCATATTGAGACCCATTTTTGAGATGGTTAATGATCAAATTGGGAGATTATATCTGAAGGAATATTTTAGATCTTTAAGTAATATTTCCAACACACTTTGAATCACTTCAATCAGATGTCGGTAGAGAAAGTTATGATCAAAATACTGAAGGCTATCTGGCGAGTCTGTTCAATCCCGACGCTGTTTCCGCGTTTTTTCATTATTTTGACTAGAAATTGTTATTTTTGGTAGTTTTCTTATTCTAGGACTCTGAATGTATTTCATATTTTCTTAGTTTAGTATAAATGTGATCTTTATTTTCATTGCAAGGGAGACTTTGATTATGAAATTGATTTGAGAATTTTCTCTCCATGGTTTCTCTATGAATTTACCGAACTTATTAAATATTATGTAATATTTGTGGCGTTCAAAATATCAGGTCGTGAGTTCTTCAATTTGTAAGCAAGGGATTCATTGCATCATCGTTATTTTTGAGTTTCTTGTTTCATCTTGTTGGGTTCAAAATCCAAAACAAATTCGGGTGAGATTTGGAGACTTTGTGATCAAGAGGTCGTTGGTTTAATATACCCTCGGTTGTTTGGTTCAACGTTTAGAGGTTAAATCCTAAACCTTGGTCGTATTTGGGCGTTCTTGGGATTCAGTTCATTCTCCTGTGGGTTCGTGCTAACCGGGTTCGTATCAGGTAGTATTAGAGCTTTGGCTCCAATTTAATCAGGTTCTATCCCTTTATTTTCTTTGTTTAGTCTTTTTTTTTTGTTTTCTTTCCTTGTTCTTCATGTTCTTATATCCAGTAATTTATTTTGAGTCTTTGATCCAGAAAAATCTCAAAAAAATTTCAAAAGTTGTTTTTGTGTTTAATTTGAGTCCAAATCAATTTTCGTCTGTTTCATTGTTATCATAGTCGAATTTTGAGTTTTTTTTTTTTTTAAAAAAATGTACTGTTCAAG
This sequence comes from Osmanthus fragrans, assembly GCA_019395295.1. NCBI lineage: Eukaryota > Viridiplantae > Streptophyta > Magnoliopsida > Lamiales > Oleaceae > Osmanthus > Osmanthus fragrans. The sequence goes on along the minus strand of CM033348.1, from coordinate 11,142,830 downwards.
TCCGAGATTTATTTATTTTTAAAATTTTTTGATTTCTTGGAAATTTTCCAATATCCTATTATCATCTTAATTTCAAAATTCATTTGTGTTTAATCCAAATTCAAGAACTACTTTCTTGAATTTATAAATTCCAGTTCGAAGTTGTCTAGTTCAAATCATTTTGAGTCCTAAAGTCAATATGAGTAGTAGGATGTTGATGGGAAATGATGTTGATGGATATGGGGAGAGACAGGATAGGTGGGATGAGGAATTGAATAGAACTCTTAGGGATCAATGCGATGATGTGTTTAATGTGAGTAGTCGGGAGAGACGGGAATGTAGGGATTTGGATGAAGTTGGTGTTCATAGGAGGATGGGAGGTGTAAAAATAACAATTCCACAATTTACGGGTAAGAATGATCCCGAGGTGTACGTGTATGGGAAGAAAATGTAGATTTGAGTACCATGATTATTCCGGGGAGAGAAAATTGAGGTTGATTGTGAGCTCATTCGTAGATTATGCATTAATTTGGTGGGATGAGTTGACAAGATCAAGGTGGATGAATGGTGAGAGGTGTATTGAAACTTGGGATGAATTGAGAGCGATCATGAGGAAAAGATATGCACCTATTCATTTTTGTAGAAGGGATCGACGTGATTGGGGATCTAGAGAGGAGCCTAGAAGATATAGTGAAGTTTGATATTCAAGAGAGGAGAAAACACCAAGTGTGGAACATGGTGGCAATACATCAAGCAGAAAGACTGGGTTGGATTATAAGCTTGAGTTCTCAACAATTCGTGACTTGATCAACTTATAGAATAATCATAAGGAGCAAAAGAGTAAGAGAGAAAATTGTGAGGTGGTTAGTTATGGAAAAAAGGAAGAGAGCTACAAAAGAGTAAATGGTAAGCGGTCGCCCAAGCCACTACCGCAAATACATGGAGGCGAAAAGTGTAACGCCCCAAATTCAATATCAACTCAAGGCGCTACTTAAGTCAAAGTAACCTGTAAATAAACATTTTCAAATGGTCGCCACAAAGCGAAGGCATATATATATATATTTGAAAACTAAAGTAACTTAGCACAAAAGTGGAAAACATCATTGTAATAAATGTTTCTCACATCCAAGAGTCGATACCAAAATAGGATTAGCAAAACCAACATTTGCAAAGATACCAAAATTCGATATTAAAGTGTCAAAATGGAAACCGACTATTTAAAATTTTTTGTTTCAAAACTTATAATTTAAAAGGTCTATTATTAAATCAAAATTTGCTCCGCTCATTGCCTTGCCTTGCCAAGCTCCTTAACCTGAAAGGATGGAAAAATAGTGGGGTGAGCATAACGAATTATACTCAGTGGAGATACAGCAATCAGTCCAAATCAAGTCTAAATATGAAATCAAGTGGTGAATATAATATCCATACAACATACTATAGAATATGTACTGTGGGCATTCCCAAGGGCCCAAGTTCGATCCCGGACCTATTTACGGTCCCTGACAACATGATATAAACGCTTAGCAAATTTTTGCACTGTGGGCATTCCCAAGGACCCAATTTCGATCCCGGACCTATTTACGGTCATTGAAAACCTTTTCATAGGTATAAACATTATATCACAATCAAAATCACACATCAAGAATTAACATGGACAAATAACCACAATTGCTTAAATGTAAACCCCACCTCGAAGTCTTGAAAATTTTCTTGGAAATTGAACAATTGTAATGTTACCGTGCTTCACACTTTGTCCGCGATCTCGTCTAGCAAGAAAAAAATTAATTTAATTTAAGATACTAAGTCAAATTAAAACTTTAAAACTTTTAGGGACTTAATTGAAAAGTATTAAAATTGAAATTTAAAAGTTTAAAGGCTGAATATAAACTTTTGGAATTTTGCGGGCTAATTTAAAAGTTATTAAAACATAGGGACTGAATTTAAACAATTTGTAAAACTTTGGGAGTGAAATAATAACTTTTTAAAATACTTTTGGAAACCTTGGGCTAAAAGGATAACTTTCACAAAGCTTGGGCTCAAAGAATAATTTTCTAAAAGTTAAATATACAAATATTCGTATCTATCTCTCCCTCTCTCTCACGTGACTTGCAACCGGGGCTCGAGAGGAGAGGAGGCGAGGGAACTGGTGGTGGAGGAGGAAAATGGCGATGGCAAAGGTGGAGATGGCGGCCAAAATCAGAGGCGCCGGCGGGAGGAGTCGATTGGGGGTTGATTGGGTGTCGACCGAGGTCAAAACCGAAGCTAGGAGCCGAAATTTCTTGGGTTTTCCGGCGGGAAGTCCGGCCAAAACGTGGGTGGAGTTGAGGTAAGTGATTGGGCTTCATTATTCTTGGTTTTGGTGGTTGGATTTTGGGTGAAATTTGTTGAAGTTGAGGGTTGAGTTGGGCGGAACGGGGCTGCCGTTTTAGGTAGCTGCAGGCGGCGGTTTGTGGTGGTTGATGTGGGATGGTGGCTGTGTGATGGTGGCTCGACTGTGGGTGAGGTTAAATGGGTGGGTGAAGGCGGCGGTGGTTGAACCTACTTGCAGTGAAAACGGGGTGAAAGTGGTGATGATTGTGAGACATTTTCAGTTGATTATTGATCAAAATTGAAAGAAGATGGAATGTAGATTCTTACCAGTTGCTGTAGTGTTGGGAGGCCGTGGAGTCGAGAGGTCGAGAGAAGAGTGATAGTGAACAGTGATTACGAAAATCTAGGAAGTATTTGGGCCAAGAATTTGGGCTGGAATAATTTTTTTGGGCTAATTGGATTTAATAAAATTGGACTAAAAGAGGAAATTTGGACTAATAAAAATTAGACATTAAATAGAATATCGGACATTAAAATTGGATTTAAATCGATAAGGATTTGATACTTTTAAAATGTTCAAGATTGGACTCGATAAATAAATATTGAATTCTTAAGATTAAAATCGTTTCGAAATTTTATATTGAATGTTTTGCTAGACAATTCGACGGACGTAAAATAAATTCTAAAATTTGACGGGATTGTTGTAGCGACACACTTTGAGTTATAAAATTTGTACTTTAAAAATTAGGGTCGCTACAACCTTCCCCACTTAAATAAATTTCGTCCTCGAAATTAAACTTACTTGATTTGAGAATGTCTGGATATTTGGCTAAAATCTCATCTTCTCTTTCCCAAGTTGCCTCTCCTCTACCATGTCCATTCCATTGGACTTTAACTAAAGGGATATCTTTGTTCCTTAAGGTATGAACTTTCCTCTCAAGTATAACTGCTGGAGTTTCCTCATATGTCATATCCTTGTTAACATCCAATGATGCATAACTAACAATGTGGTCAGGATCATGAACATATTTCCTTAGCATTGAGATGTGAGAAACATTATGTATTGCTGCTAACTCTGGTGGTAAAGCCAACCTATAGGCCACGTTTCAACTCTTTCCAAGATTTCAAAAGGTCCAATAAACCTTGGTCTAAGTTTCCCTTTCTTTCCAAACCTTACTACTCCTCTCATAGGAGCCACTTTAAGGAATACTTTTTCACCAATTTCAAATTGCAGTTCTTTTCGTCGCTTGTCAGCATAAGACTTCTGTCTGTCTTGTGCTGTTTTAATCCTTTCTCTGATCATCTCCACAGCCTTTACAGTCTGTTCCACTATTTCTGGACCCAAAACTTTCCTCTCACCAACTTCATCCCAATGGATTGGTGATCTGCACTTTCGGCCATAAAGAGCTTCATACGGTGCCATGCCAATGGTAGACTGGAAACTATTGTTATATGCAAACTCAACTAAAGGTAAATGCGTTTCCCAGTTACCACCAAGGTCTAAAGCGCAAGCTCTCAACATATCCTCTAAAGTCTGTATAGTTCTCTCTGATTGTCCATCTGTCTGTGGATGATATGCTGTACTGAATTTCAATCTGGTTCCCATAGCTGTTTGCAAGCTTTCCCAGAACTTGGATGTAAATCTGGAATCCCTGTCTGATACTATAGAAACTGGTACACCATGACATCTTACAATTTCTCTGATGTACAACTGAGCATACTGGTCTAAACTGAAAGTCATCTTCACTGGTAGAAAATGAGCAGATTTTGTCAAACGATCAACTATAACCCATATAGCTTGATGACCTTTAACTGATCTAGGAAGTCCCACGACAAAATCCATGGTTATGTGTTCCTACTTCCATTCTGGGATTTCAAGTGGGTTCAACATTCCAGATGGACGTTGATGTTCAGCTTTAACTTGTTGGCAAGTCATGCACTTCTCAACAAACAAGCCAATTGACCTCTTCATGTTTCTCCACCAATAAATTATTCGTAGGTCCTGGTACATCTTCGTACCTCCTGGGTGTGCAGTATAAGGTGAAAAATGTGCTTCCACTAAAATCTCCTTCCTCAAGGCTTCATCTTTCGGTACACACAGTCTTCCCTTGAACATAAGAGTGTCATCAGTTGATACTTCAAAACCTTTAACACTGCCAGCGAGTACTCGGTCCTTAATCTTGCACAAAAATTTATCCTTACCCTGAGCTTCTTTAATTCCGTCTCTGAGAGTCGGTCGAACAATCAAAATAGCTATAATTGCAGTTGTGTGATGTGGAGGAGCTACAACCTCAAGTCTCATGTTGGCAAAATCCTTGATCAATTGTTCTTGACTGGTTAGGGCAGCTAACTGTCCTTTACCTTTCCGACTAAGTGCATCAGCAACAACATTGGCCTTGCCGGGATGGTAGTGGATAGTACAGTCATAATCTTTAACTAACTCCAACCACCTTCTCTGTCTCATATTCAATTCTTTCTGAGTGAAGAAATACTTTAAACTCTTATTGTCTGTTTATATCTCGCACTTACTACCATATAGATAGTGTCGCCATATTTTTAAAGCATAAACTACAGCAACCAATTCCAAGTCATGTGTAGGGCAGTTCTGCTCATGTGGCTTCAACTGTCTGGATGCATATGCAATCACTTTTCCATGCTACATCAGTACGCATCCCAAACCTTGTTTCGATGCATCACTGTAGATTACAAAACCTTCTGACCCTTCTGGAATAGCCAAAACTGGTACAGATACCAATTTCTGTTTCAATTCTTGAAAACTCTTCTCGCACTTTTTTGTCCACTGAAAATTCACTCACTTCCTGGTCAACTGGGTCATCGGTCCAGCAATTTTTGAAAATCCTTCGATAAACCTTCGATAATAGCCAGCCAATCCCAAGAAACTACGAACTTCGTTTATATTGGTTGGTGCCCTCCAATTAGTGATAGCATCAACCTTGGCTGGATCAACTTCGATACCATCTGTGGTGACCACATGTCCAAGGAAACCAATTCGGTCAAGCCAGAATTCGCACTTCTTGAATTTTGCATACAACCTTTCTTGTCGAAGTGTCTGTAATACAATGTTGAGATGCTCCTCATGTTGTTCCTTGTCCCTTGAATAAATCAGAATGTCATCAATAAAGACAATTACAAACCGATCCAAGTATTGATGGAATACTCGGTTCATCAAGTCCATGAAGACAGCTGGTGCATTAGTTAACCCGAACGGCATCACGGTGAATTCATAATGTCCGTATCGAGTCCTAAATGCAGTTTTTGGTATATCACTATCCTTAACCTTCAACTGATGATAACCTGATCTCAAGTCAATCTTGGAGAATACAACAGCACCCTTTAACTGATCGAACAAATCTTCTATTCGTGGTAAAGGATACTTATTTTTGACTGTGAGGCGATTCAACTCCCTGTAGTCAATGCACATCCTCATTGACCCATCTTTCTTTTTCACGAACAGAACCGGTGCTCCCCAAGGTGATACACTCGGTCGAATAAATCCTTTATCCAACAGTTCTTGTAGTTGTACCTTCAACTCCTGAAGTTCCTTCGGTGCCATCCTGTAGGGTGCTTTAGATATGGGTGCAGCTTCAGGTACCAAGTCAATCCTGAATTCCACTTGTCTATTTGGTGGAATACCAACTAGATCTTCTGGAAATACATCCACAAATCACGCACAACTGGTACATCTGTAGCAGTTACCTCAATAGCCTGAACACTAGTTATGCTCACTAGATATCCTTGATTGGTACTCTTTCTCAACATCCTTTGTGCTTTCAACACTGATATGACACGAGGCATGGTTTTGACTTTCGTCCCGAAGAAGGTAAATTCACATTCTCCTGGTTTCTAAAAAAGCACCTCCCTCTCATGACACTTAATTGTAGCGTGATTGCAACTAAGCCAGTCCATGCCTAAAATGATATCAAAGTCCCTCATGTCTATTAAGTACAAGTCTGCCTCTAAGTTCTTCCCATCTATTTCAAACTTAACAGCTTTCGACATCAGATTAGTGATAATAGTTTCACCTGAAGGGATACTAACTTCTAAGGCATCATTCACACTTTCACATACATTCCCAATCTTAGCATGAAAACTAGTAGAGATGAAAGAATTCGTAACACCGGAATCAATCAAAACGATAGCAGGTATATTGAATACTGATAGAATACCTGTCATCACTTTTGGATCTTTCTTTGCCTTCTTCTGAGTTAAAGCGAAAACTCGAGCCTTTCCCTTCCTGGCATCTTCCTTACCCTTGAATTCAGGACATTCACCAGCAAAATGACCGGGTTTCTTACATCTGAAACACATCTCCTTCCCGAGTAAGCACTCTTCATGGTGACGCTTATCACACTTCGGGCATACAAGTTTTTCAGTGCTAGCCTTTTCCTCCATTTTTTCCCATGATTTTCCCTTCTTGTTCTGATATCTGCCTTTGCCCATATTCTGACTGTCCCATTTCCTTTTCACTGGTACCTCTACGGGTTTCTGAGTAGTCTTTTCCAGGTTTAAGCGAGAGGATATAGCTTGTGCTCGCTCAATTGCTTTGGCATAGGTAGTGAGTCCCAAACCTGCCATGATTCCTCCAATTTCTGGGCGTAAGCCCCTTTCGAATCTTCTAGCCTTCTTGATATCCGTATCAACCAGATGGGTAGCATATCTGGACAACTGGTTGAATTTCGTTTCATATTCCACCACTGACATACTTCCCTGTCTAAGTTCAAGGAACTCTGTTTCTTTCAGATCTCGAAAAGACTAGGGAAAATACCTCTGTATTATTAATTCCTTGAATCCATTCCATGTCAGTTCAAGTTGCTGTGCCTCAATTCTTGTGCGCTGATATTACTCCCACCAATGATCTGCGTCCTCTTCAAGCTGGAACACAGCACATGACACTTTCTGAGCGTCCGAGAAGGCTATATGTTTAAAGATCCGTTCTAATGCCCTTAGCCATTCCTCTGCAGCTAGGGGTCCTGTTCGACCATTGAATGTTGGTGGCTTATATCGGCGAAACTGTTCAACAACCATGCTAGTGTTGTCTGCATTAGCCTGTGGATTAGGGACATTTCGTGGAGCTGTTGGGGCTTGTTGCTGAATGAGCCCCTGAAGAGCATTCACGAGATCCCTTAATGAATTATTCCCTGCATCGCCAGTAGCAGCCTGGCCTGGGGTAGCTTGTCTTGCGGCAGCCCGATTCACAGGAACTCGATTTGTTCTACGAGACATTTTCCTAAATCACAACAACATTTGTCTCAGCATCCACTAAGTTGTGAAATTCACAATGGCCATTTAGGAATAATAAAATCTAAAAATGAAGAATCATAGAAAGGCACAGTAGAGCTAGAAGCAAATTTTATTATTATCTCAAATTTTCCAAAAGGAAAACAAATAATAAAATTGCAACCAATATCTATAATCCGAAATATGTTCTTCTACTGAAATTTCCACAAATAGTTCTTCCCACATCTCTATCTCATACGTTCCTTTTGGCATATCAATTCTGAAGGTAAATTCTACTGAAATGGGTTACTTCACGTTTTAGCCTAATTCCGAGGACTAAATTTATAATTTCCAAATTTTTTTAAATACTTCACATCACAAGTTCAACTTCCAAACATAATAAGTCATGGAAATTTTTATAACATGTACTGGATACAACCTTTCAAACATTTCAAACTGCATCAACTATAGCAAAATTTCATTCTCATGCAACTTTCCGTTGTAACAATCAATTTCAGATGCAGTTATATAATAAATTCATGGTATCTAGCAGTTGAAAATTTTCAAACTTCACCAAATAAAATTTGCTAAACATTTTACCTTTTCGGAGTATGCGTGGCGCGGAAAGAGCGAGTAGCATTTAAATTAAATACTAAACACATTTTTTTTGTAAAATTTTCACAAGTCTACAGAAAGGTAGACCTGCGCTCTGATACTATACTGTAATGCTCCAAATTCAATATCAACTCAAGGCGCTACTTAAGTCAAAGTAACCTGTAAATAAACATTTTCAAAGGGTCGCCACAAAGCGAAGGCATATATATATATATTTGAAAACTAAAGTAACTTAGCACAAAAGCGGAAAACATCATTGTAATAAATTTTTCTCACATCCAAGAGTCGATACCAAAATAGGATTAGCAAAACCAACATTTGCAAAGATACCAAAATTCGATATTAAAGTGTCAAAATGGAAACTAACTATTTAAAATTTCTTGTTTCAAAACTTATAATTTAAAAGGTCTATTATTAAATCAAAATTTGCTCCGCTCGTTGTCTTGCCCTGCCAAGCTCCTTAACCTGAAAGGATGGAAAAATAGTGGGGTGAGCATAACGAATTATACTCAGTGGAGATACAACAATCAGTTCAAGTCAAGTCTAAATATGAAATCAAGTGGTGAATATAATAGCCATACAACATACTATAGAATATGTTCTGTGGGCATTCCCAAGGACCCAATTTCGATCCCGGACCTATTTACGGTCCCTGACAACATGATATAAACGCTTAGCAAATTTTTGCACTGTGGGCATTCCCAAGGACCCAATTTCGATCCCGGACCTATTTACGGTCACTGAAAACCTTTTCATAGGTATAAACATTATATCACAATCAAAATCACACATCAAGAATTAACATGGACAAATAACCACAATTGCTTAAATGTAAACCCCACCTCGAAGTCTTGAAAATTTTCTTGGAAATTGAACAATTGTAATGTTACCGTGCTTCACACTTTGTCCGCGATCTCGTCTAGCAAGAAAAAAATTAATTTAATTTAAGATACTAAGTCAAATTAAAACTTTAAAACTTTTAGGGACTTAATTGAAAAGTATTAAAATTGAAATTTAAAAGTTTAAAGGCTGAATATAAACTTTTGGAATTTTGCGGGCTAATTTAAAAGTTATTAAAACATAGGGACTGAATTTAAACAATTTGTAAAACTTTGGGAGTGAAATAATAACTTTTTAAAATACTTTTGGAAACCTTGGGCTAAAAGGATAACTTTCACAAAGCTTGGGCTCAAAGAATAATTTTCTAAAAGTTAAATATACAAATATTCGTATCTATCTCTCCCTCTCTCTCACGTGACTTGCAACCGGGGCTCGAGAGGAGAGGAGGCGAGGGAACTGGTGGTGGAGGAGGAAAATGGCGATGGCAAAGGTGGAGATGGCGGCCAAAATCAGAGGCGCCGGCGGGAGGAGTCGATTGGGGGTTGATTGGGTGTCGACCGAGGTCAAAACCGAAGCTAGGAGCCGAAATTTCTTGGGTTTTCCGGCGGGAAGTCCGGCCAAAACGTGGGTGGAGTTGAGGTAAGTGATTGGGCTTCATTATTCTTGGTTTTGGTGGTTGGATTTTGGGAAAAATTTGTTGAAGTTGAGGGTTGAGTTGGGCGGAACGGGGCTGCCGTTTTAGGTAGCTGCAGGCGGCGGTTTGTGGTGGTTGATGTGGGATGGTGGCTGTGTGATGGTGGCTCGACTGTGGGTGAGGTTAAATGGGTGGGTGAAGGCGGCGGTGGTTGAACCTACTTGCAGTGAAAACGGGGTGAAAGTGGTGATGATTGTGAGACATTTTCAGTTGATTATTGATCAAAATTGAAAGAAGATGGAATGTAGATTCTTACCAGTTGCTGTAGTGTTGGGAGGCCGTGGAGTCGAGAGAGTCGAGAGAAGAGTGATAGTGAACAGTGATTACGAAAATCTAGGAAGTATTTGGGCCAAGAATTTGGGCTGGAATAATTTTTTTTTTGGCTAATTGGATTTAATAAAATTGGACTAAAAGAGGAAATTTGGACTAATAAAAATTAGACATTAAATAGAATATCGGACATTAAAATTGGATTTAAATCGATAAGGATTTGATACTTTTAAAATGTTCAAGATTGGACTCGATAAATAAATATTGAATTCTTAAGATTAAAATCGTTTCGAAATTTTATATTGAATGTTTTGCTAGACAATTCGACGGACGTAAAATAAATTCTAAAATTTGACGGGATTGTTGTAGCGACACACTTTGAGTTATAAAATTTGTACTTTAAAAATTAGGGTCGCTACAACCTTCCCCACTTAAATAAATTTCGTCCTCGAAATTAAACTTACTTGATTTGAGAATGTCTGGATATTTGGCTAAAATCTCATCTTCTCTTTCCCAAGTTGCCTCTCCTCTACCATGTCCATTCCATTGGACTTTAACTAAAGGGATATCTTTGTTCCTTAAGGTATGAACTTTCCTCTCAAGTATAACTGCTGGAGTTTCCTCATATGTCATATCCTTGTTAACATCCAATGATGCATAACTAACAATGTGGTCAGGATCATGAACATATTTCCTTAGCATTGAGATGTGAGAAACATTATGTATTGCTGCTAACTCTGGTGGTAAAGCCAACCTATAGGCCACGTTTCAACTCTTTCCAAGATTTCAAAAGGTCCAATAAACCTTGGTCTAAGTTTCCCTTTCTTTCCAAACCTTACTACTCCTCTCATAGGAGCCACTTTAAGGAATACTTTTTCACCAATTTCAAATTGCAGTTCTTTTCGTCGCTTGTCAGCATAAGACTTCTGTCTGTCTTGTGCTGTTTTAATCCTTTCTCTGATCATCTCCACAGCCTTTACAGTCTGTTCCACTATTTCTGGACCCAAAACTTTCCTCTCACCAACTTCATCCCAATGGATTGGTGATCTGCACTTTCGGCCATAAAGAGCTTCATACGGTGCCATGCCAATGGTAGACTGGAAACTATTGTTATATGCAAACTCAACTAAAGGTAAATGCGTTTCCCAGTTACCACCAAGGTCTAAAGCGCAAGCTCTCAACATATCCTCTAAAGTCTGTATAGTTCTCTCTGATTGTCCATCTGTCTGTGGATGATATGCTGTACTGAATTTCAATCTGGTTCCCATAGCTGTTTGCAAGCTTTCCCAGAACTTGGATGTAAATCTGGAATCCCTGTCTGATACTATAGAAACTGGTACACCATGCCATCTTACAATTTCTCTGATGTACAACTGAGCATACTGGTCTAAACTGAAAGTCATCTTCACTGGTAGAAAATGAGCAGATTTTGTCAAACGATCAACTATAACCCATATAGCTTGATGACCTTTAACTGATCTAGGAAGTCCCACGACAAAATCCATGGTTATGTGTTCCTACTTCCATTCTGGGATTTCAAGTGGGTTCAACATTCCAGATGGACGTTGATGTTCAGCTTTAACTTGTTGGCAAGTCATGCACTTCTCAACAAACAAGCCAATTGACCTCTTCATGTTTCTCCACCAATAAATTATTCGTAGGTCCTGGTACATCTTCGTACCTCCTGGGTGTGCAGTATAAGGTGAAAAATGTGCTTCCACTAAAATCTCCTTCCTCAAGGCTTCATCTTTCGGTACACACAGTCTTCCCCTTGAACATAAGAGTGTCATCAGTTGATACTTCAAAACCTTTAACACTGCCAGCGAGTACTCGGTCCTTAATCTTGCACAAAAATTTATCCTTACCCTGAGCTTCTTTAATTCCGTCTCTGAGAGTCGGTCGAACAATCAAAATAGCTATAATTGCAGTTGTGTGATGTGGAGGAGCTACAACCTCAAGTCTCATGTTGGCAAAATCCTTGATCAATTGTTCTTGACTGGTTAGGGCAGCTAACTGTCCTTTACCTTTCCGACTAAGTGCATCAGCAACAACATTGGCCTTGCCGGGATGGTAGTGGATAGTACAGTCATAATCTTTAACTAACTCCAACCACCTTCTCTGTCTCATATTCAATTCTTTCTGAGTGAAGAAATACTTTAAACTCTTATTGTCTGTTTATATCTCGCACTTACTACCATATAGATAGTGTCGCCATATTTTTAAAGCATAAACTACAGCAACCAATTCCAAGTCATGTGTAGGGCAGTTCTGCTCATGTGGCTTCAACTGTCTGGATGCATATGCAATCACTTTTCCATGCTACATCAGTACGCATCCCAAACCTTGTTTCGATGCATCACTGTAGATTACAAAACCTTCTGACCCTTCTGGAATAGCCAAAACTGGTACAGATACCAATTTCTGTTTCAATTCTTGAAAACTCTTCTCGCACTTTTTTGTCCACTGAAAATTCACTCACTTCCTGGTCAACTGGGTCATCGGTCCAGCAATTTTTTGAAAATCCTTCGATAAACCTTCGATAATAGCCAGCCAATCCCAAGAAACTACGAACTTCGTTTATATTGGTTGGTGCCCTCCAATTAGTGATAGCATCAACCTTGGCTGGATCAACTTCGATACCATCTGTGGTGACCACATGTCCAAGGAAACCAATTCGGTCAAGCCAGAATTCGCACTTCTTGAATTTTGCATACAACCTTTCTTGTCGAAGTGTCTGTAATACAATGTTGAGATGCTCCTCATGTTGTTCATTGTCCCTTGAATAAATCAGAATGTCATCAATAAAGACAATTACAAACCGATCCAAGTATTGATGGAATACTCGGTTCATCAAGTCCATGAAGACGCTGGTGCATTAGTTAACCCGAACGGCATCACGGTGAATTCATAATGTCCGTATCGAGTCCTAAATGCAGTTTTTGGTATATCACTATCCTTAACCTTCAACTGATGATAACCTGATCTCAAGTCAATCTTGGAGAATACAACAGCACCCTTTAACTGATCGAACAAATCTTCTATTCGTGGTAAAGGATACTTATTTTTGACTGTGAGGCGATTCAACTCCCTGTAGTCAATGCACATCCTCATTGACCCATCTTTCTTTTTCACGAACAGAACCGGTGCTCCCCAAGGTGATACACTCGGTCGAATAAATCCTTTATCCAACAGTTCTTGTAGTTGTACCTTCAACTCCTGAAGTTCCTTCGGTGCCATCCTGTAGGGTGCTTTAGATATGGGTGCAGCTTCAGGTACCAAGTCAATCCTGAATTCCACTTGTCTATTTGGTGGAATACCAACTAGATCTTCTGGAAATACATCCACAAATCACGCACAACTGGTACATCTGTAGCAGTTACCTCAATAGCCTGAACACTAGTTATGCTCACTAGATATCCTTGATTGGTACTCTTTCTCAACATCCTTTGTGCTTTCAACACTGATATGACACGAGGCATGGTTTTGACTTTCGTCCCGAAGAAGGTAAATTCACATTCTCCTGGTTTCTAAAAAAGCACCTCCCTCTCATGACACTTAATTGTAGCGTGATTGCAACTAAGCCAGTCCATGCCTAAAATGATATCAAAGTCCCTCATGTCTATTAAGTACAAGTCTGCCTCTAAGTTCTTCCCATCTATTTCAAACTTAACAGCTTTCGACATCAGATTAGTGATAATAGTTTCACCTGAAGGGATACTAACTTCTAAGGCATCATTCACACTTTCACATACATTCCCAATCTTAGCATGAAAACTAGTAGAGATGAAAGAATTCGTAACACCGGAATCAATCAAAACGATAGCAGGTATATTGAATACTGATAGAATACCTGTCATCACTTTTGGATCTTTCTTTGCCTTCTTCTGAGTTAAAGCGAAAACTCGAGCCTTTCCCTTCCTGGCATCTTCCTTACCCTTGAATTCAGGACATTCACCAGCAAAATGACCGGGTTTCTTACATCTGAAACACATCTCCTTCCCGAGTAAGCACTCTTCATGGTGACGCTTATCACACTTCGGGCATACAAGTTTTTCAGTGCTAGCCTTTTCCTCCATTTTTTCCCATGATTTTCCCTTCTTGTTCTGATATCTGCCTTTGCCCATATTCTGACTGTCCCATTTCCTTTTCACTGGTACCTCTACGGGTTTCTGAGTAGTCTTTTCCAGGTTTAAGCGAGAGGATATAGCTTGTGCTCGCTCAATTGCTTTGGCATAGGTAGTGAGTCCCAAACCTGCCATGATTCCTCCAATTTCTGGGCGTAAGCCCCTTTCGAATCTTCTAGCCTTCTTGATATCCGTATCAACCAGATGGGTAGCATATCTGGACAACTGGTTGAATTTCGTTTCATATTCCACCACTGACATACTTCCCTGTCTAAGTTCAAGGAACTCTGTTTCTTTCAGATCTCGAAAAGACTAGGGAAAATACCTCTGTATTATTAATTCCTTGAATCCATTCCATGTCAGTTCAAGTTGCTGTGCCTCAATTCTTGTGCGCTGATATTACTCCCACCAATGATCTGCGTCCTCTTCAAGCTGGAACACAGCACATGACACTTTCTGAGCGTCCGAGAAGGCTATATGTTTAAAGATCCGTTCTAATGCCCTTAGCCATTCCTCTGCAGCTAGGGGTCCTGTTCGACCATTGAATGTTGGTGGCTTATATCGGCGAAACTGTTCAACAACCATGCTAGTGTTGTCTGCATTAGCCTGTGGATTAGGGACATTTCGTGGAGCTGTTGGGGCTTGTTGCTGAATGAGCCCCTGAAGAGCATTCACGAGATCCCTTAATGAATTATTCCCTGCATCGCCAGTAGCAGCCTGGCCTGGGGTAGCTTGTCTTGCGGCAGCCCGATTCACAGGAACTCGATTTGTTCTACGAGACATTTTCCTAAATCACAACAACATTTGTCTCAGCATCCACTAAGTTGTGAAATTCACAATGGCCATTTAGGAATAATAAAATCTAAAAATGAAGAATCATAGAAAGGCACAGTAGAGCTAGAAGCAAATTTTATTATTATCTCAAATTTTCCAAAAGGAAAACAAATAATAAAATTGCAACCAATATCTATAATCCGAAATATGTTCTCCTACTGAAATTTCCACAAATAGTTCTTCCCACATCTCTATCTCATACGTTCCTTTTGGCATATCAATTCTGAAGGTAAATTCTACTGAAATGGGTTACTTCACGTTTTAGCCTAATTCCGAGGACTAAATTTATAATTTCCAAATTTTTTTAAATACTTCACATCACAAGTTCAACTCCCAAACATAATAAGTCATGGAAATTTTTATAACATGTACTGGATACAACCTTTCAAACATTTCAAACTGCATCAACTATAGCAAAATTTCATTCTCATGCAACTTTCCGTTGTAACAATCAATTTCAGATGCAGTTATATAATAAATTCATGGTATCTAGCAGTTGAAAATTTTCAAACTTCACCAAATAAAATTTGCTAAACATTTTACCTTTTCGGAGTATGCGTGGCGCGGCAAGAGCGAGTAGCATTTAAATTAAATACTAAACACATTTTTTTTGTAAAATTTTCACAAGTCTACAGAAAGGTAGACCTGCGCTCTGATACTATACTGTAATGCTCCAAATTCAATATCAACTCAAGGCGCTACTTAAGTCAAAGTAACCTGTAAATAAACATTTTCAAAGGGTCGCCACAAAGCGAAGGCATATATATATATATTTGAAAACTAAAGTAACTTAGCACAAAAGCGGAAAACATCATTGTAATAAATTTTTCTCACATCCAAGAGTCGATACCAAAATAGGATTAGCAAAACCAACATTTGCAAAGATACCAAAATTCGATATTAAAGTGTCAAAATGGAAACTAACTATTTAAAATTTCTTGTTTCAAAACTTATAATTTAAAAGGTCTATTATTAAATCAAAATTTGCTCCGCTCGTTGTCTTGCCCTGCCAAGCTCCTTAACCTGAAAGGATGGAAAAATAGTGGGGTGAGCATAACGAATTATACTCAGTGGAGATACAACAATCAGTTCAAGTCAAGTCTAAATATGAAATCAAGTGGTGAATATAATAGCCATACAACATACTATAGAATATGTTCTGTGGGCATTCCCAAGGACCCAATTTCGATCTCGGACCTATTTACGGTCCCTGACAACATGATATAAGCGCTTAGCAAATTTTTGCACTGTGGGCATTCCCAAGGACCCAATTTCGATCCCGAACCTATTTACGGTCCCTGGCAACCTTTTCATAGGTATAAACATTATATCACAATCAAAATCACATATCAAGAATTAACATGGACAAATAACCACAATTGCTTAAATGTAAACCCCACCTCGAAGTCTTGAAAATTTTCTTGGAAATTGAACAATTGTAATGTTACTGTGCTTCACACTTTGCCCGCGATCTCGTCTAGCAAGAACAAAATTAATTTAATTTAAGATACTAAGTCTAATTAAAACTTTAAAACTTTTAGGGACTTAATTGAAAAGTATTAAAACTGAAATTTAAATGTTTAAATGGTGAATATAAACTTTTGGAATTTTGTGGGCTCATTTAAAAGTTATTAAAACATAGGGACTGAATTTAAACAATTTGTAAAACTTTGGGATTGAATTAATAACTTTTTAAAATACTTTTGGAAACCTTGGGCTAAAAGGATAACTTTCACAAAGTTTGGGCTCAAAGAATAATTTTCTAAAAGTTAAATATACAAATATTCGTATCTATCTCTCCCTCTCTCTCTCGCGACTTGCAACCGGGGCTCGAGAGGAGGGGAGGCGAGGGAACTGGTGGTGGAGGAGGAAAATGGCGACGGCGAAGGTGGAGATGGCGGCCAAAATCAGAGGCGCCGGCGGGAGGAGTCGATTGGGGGTTGATTGGGTGTTGACCGAGGTCAAAACCGAAGCTAGGAGCCGGAATTTATTGGGTTTTTCGGCGAGAAGTCTGGCCAAAACGTGGGTGGAGTTGAGGTAAGTGATTGGGCTTCATTATTCTTGGTTTGGGTGGTTGGATTTTGGGTGAAATTTGTTGAAGTGGAGGGTCGAGTTGGGCGGAACGGGGCTGTCGTTTTGGGTAGCTGCAGGCGGCGGTTTGTGGTGGTTGATGTGGGATGTTGGCTGTGTGATGGTGGCTCGACTGTGGGTGAGGTTAAATGGGTGGGTGAAGGCAGCGGTGGTTGAACCTACTTGCAGTGAAAACGGGGTGAAAGTGGTGATGATTGTGTGACATTTTCAGTTGATTATTGATCAAAATTGAAAGAAGATGGAATGTGGATTCTTACCAGTTGCTGTAGTGTTGGGAGTCCGTGGAGTCGAGAGGTCGAGAAAAGAGTGATAGTGAACAGTGATTTAGGGCACGGAAATCTAGGAAGTATTTGGGCCAAGAATTTGGGCTGGAATCATTTTTTTTGGGCTAATTGGATTTAATAAAATTGGGCTAAAAGAGGAAATTTGGACTAATAAAAATTGGACATTAAATAGAATATCGGACATTGAAATTAGATTTAAATCGATAAGGATTTGATACTTTTAAAATGTTCGAGATTGGATTCGATAAATAAATATTGAATTTTTAAGATTAAAATCGTTTCGAAATTTTATATTAAATGTTTTGCTAGACAATTCGACGGACGTAAAATAAATTCTAAAATTTGACGGGATTGTCGTAGCGACACACTTTAAGTTATAAAATTTGTACTTTAAAAATTCGGGTCGCTACAAAAAGAGTCTTCTAAGCTACCGCTTTGAATATAACCAAACGATCGCTTGGTTATAAAATGTGACCGAGTTTCCTATTTTTGGCGAAATTCCTAGTTTCCTTAAAATTCTATTTCTTTTCATATTTTGACATTAATTGTTGTCTTATGCACGTTTTCACTAGGTTTAGGGCTTCGATAGTAGCACATTTATTACCATTTTCATCCGCTTATATTTGCATTTTTGTGATTAATTAGTGCCTAATTGTTCTAAATACGTTTATATCTTTGTTTAGGTCACAAATGGATGAAAACAATGGAAAATTGGAGAAAAGAGCGAGAAAGGACCAAACCGAAGGAAAGTGAAAGTTCAAGGGCTAAATTGCAAATATCCAAAAGATGACTCGGAAGGAAAAATGAATATATGAAGATTTGAGAGTGTTTGGCATCAATTGGAAAAAGAAATAAGCCAAAAGGGTGAAATATAGTCAAAACATTATCACACATGCTGAAAGGTTTTGCACCGATTGTAAGTCTCATATTGAGACCAATTTTTGATATGGAAAATTATAGAATTCGAAGATGATATCTCAATAACATCTGTATAACTTTGAGTCATCTTTCCAAAGAAACTTGAATCACCTCAATTGGACATCAGGAAAGAAATATATCGTCAAAATACTGAATGCTATCCGGCAGAAAATTGGCAAAACCATGCGATCGCATGGTTATAAAGACATGCAACTGCATGGCTATTACCGAGAGTTTCAGGGTTGAATTACTTTGTTCCATGCGACCACATGGGTTTATACCATGCGGTTGCATAGGTATAAATTGGGCCAAAAATCTTTTATTTCTGGAAATCAACCAAATCAACTATGCAAAGTTTTTAGACGCGTTTTTCTCATCCTAAAGTCGACCAGAAGAAGGGAATTTGACCATTATTAATCTCCTAGACCTCTCAATCATCTCTTGGGCTCAAGGACTCCATGGAAGGCGAATCTCTTTGGTGAAGCAAGGAAAGATCTCGATCGGGTTTGTGGATTTTAACACCTTTCCATTCATGTAACGTGCTCTTTATTGTCAAATAACTCTGGAATTTAGATTTCTTATTCTTATGGATATATTTTGAAGTTGGTTTAGTTTATATTAGATTCTCATGGATTCAATCACGTTTTCTCCATTGAATAATTGAAGTATTTATTAAATTCCAATTTCAAATCCCTTATCGGTGTGATCCTTTACCATGATATGCTTGATGTATATGATTGTTTTTGGGTCTAATTTCAATGGATTAATGTGGAAATATGTTGTGGAAGAAATCTAGATTTGGTATTATTGTGGAATTAAATTGATCTAGGGTTTCCTTTATAAACTGGTCTTGAAAATGGTTTAATATTTATTGGATTTTTCATAGAATTAGTCATGCTCTTTCTATAGTTTGATCGAATATTTATTAAATCATAATTTCAATTAAACTCAAGATTAGCGTGAGAATTTACTATAGGAGCCTAGAGTTTTGGTAAGATGCATGAATGACTAATGTTGATTGATCCAACCTGAGAGAGTGAATTCCAAAGCTTCACTACCTTAATCTATTGAATTTTAGTTCATATTTTTTAGACCAACTTGTTTGATCAACAACCGAACTTTCCTGCAATTTAAAAGGATAGATCACCCCTTTTGGAACCTTTGAATAATTTTCTATCTCCCTGTGGATACGACACCCCAAAGCTACACTACAACACCACGTAACACTTTGGGCGTAATCAAATTTTGGCGCCGTTGCCGGGGAGACGGTACAACAAATTGAAGGATCTTCTAGCAAAAGGGTGACTTCATTCCCTTTTTCATTTTCATTTTTTTTGTTAGTTTATTTTCTCTCCTTATTATCTCTTGTTTTTCACATAGTTCCAATTTTTTTTTCTTTTGCTTGTGTTTATGAGTAGGGATTGAGGCGATATAGGAAGCTCTACCGAAAGACTTTGTCCAGTCTTTGAATCTCTTCCTAACCCTATTTTTGACACTGCATCTATTGCGACGACCACCACATCACGTTACACAATGTCTGATAGTAAGCATGATGCACCTTACAGAACTTTGCATGATTATTTTTACCCCACACGCACATCTACACCATCATGTATTATGTTCCCACCCAATATGCCACGTGTAGATTTTAATCTTGGAATGATTCAACTTCTCCCAAATTTCCATGGACTTGAAAATGAAAACCCGTATGTGCATATTAGGGAATTTGAGGGGGTAGTAGCAACCTTCCACAATCAACATCGTATAGTGGGTGCAATTAGGCTTAAGTTCTTTCCATTCTTCCTTAAGGAAAGGGCAAAAAGCTGGTTGTATTCATTGAGACCACGTTCGATTGGCACCTGGGATGAAATGACTCAAGCCTTCTTTAATAAATACTTTCCCCACCATAAGACTAACGCACTTAAAAAGCAAATTTCTACGTTTAGTCAAAAGGATAGTGAGACCCTATATCAGGCCTCGAAAAGATTTAAAGAACTACAAACCCTTTGCCCCCACCATGGTTATGAGAGTTGGCATATAGTGAGTTTCTTCTACAAGGGATTATCATCTAGGGAGCGCCAATTCGTAGAAATGATGTGCAATGGTGAACTTTTACGGAAGGATCCTGACAAAGCCGTGGAATACCTAGGTGAACTAGCTGAGAAAGCTCATACATGGACCGGAACTAGTGCCACTGAGAGTACTAATAGGTCACGACCCGCAAGTAATCCCACTAGCACAGATATATATCACCTTAGGGAGGAGGATAACCTTAGAGCAAAGGTAGAAGCCCTAACTAAAGAACTTGAGACCTTACGTGCTAGAGACTCGAAATCTGTACATAGTGCATCTTGTGTAGAGTCTAGTGGTAATTATTTTGTGTGAGGAGGAAGTGACCACCCTGTGCAAGAGTGCGCCACTTATGCTGAGATGAGGGGACTTTATGAGGCATACTGTAATACTTTAGGCGTATATCAAAAGTCCCTTACCCCTTACTCCAAGACCTATAACTCAGGGTGGGGAAATCACCCTAATTTCAGCTAGAAATCTGAAAACCTGCAATCTGCCCAATTCAATAGAGCTTACACTGTACGCTCACATTAACACGCGTCATCTAGGAATTCCTTAGAAGACACTCTACATGCATTCATCGAGGCACAAAGTAAAAAAAAACCAAAAGTTTGAGACTATGATTACTCAAATGTTGAGGAAAACAAAGAAATGAAAAGTCATGTCTAAATTGACCAATGCCTTAGCTGTAGTAGAGTATGAAAAATTTCCTGCTCAAGCGCAACCAAATCCTAGGGGGCAACACATGGCACAAACTTCAGGACCACATGAGACCAATCTTAGGGAAGTGAATGCCATAACCACACGTTCGGGGAAAGTCTTAGAGCTAACTTCCAAACCTAGGGAAACAGAAAAAGAGTCTATTGAATCGAATGAGAACAGCCCTAGTGAGGAGGTAGTGGAACATTCAATGAGAGTACCTTTCCCTCAAACTCTAAAGTCTACCTCGAAATTTGCTGGCCATCATAGTGAGATTTTAGAGCACCTAAAGCAAGTGAAAATCAATCTGCCTTTCTTGCATGTGATTTCACAGGTTCTTGCTTATGCTAAAGTCCTTAAAGACTTATGCACTGTTAAAAGGAAATATCATGTCAAGAAAATTGCCTTTTTGACTGAACATGTGAGTGATGTCATTGAACAAAGGACACCACCAAAGTATAAGGACCCTGGTTGTCCTACTGTCTCTTGCATCATCGGGAACCATGAGATTGGACAAGCTCTTCTTGATCTAGTGGCTAGTGTCAATCTCATGCGTTATGCTATTTACTCGCCGCTAGGATTAGGTGAGATGAAGCCTACCTCTGTTGTCCTACAATTAGCTGATAGGTCCACTATTAAACCTAGGGGAGTAATTGAAGATGTCTTAGTTCAAATTGATAAATTTTACTACCCCGTTGATTTCTTGGTTGTAACGACCCGTGAGGATTTTTCGCCGGAATCGTTTAGGGAGGATCTTTCCCCTCACGGCTTTTCTGACGCGTTCCCCAAGATTCGAACCCAAGACCTCCAACTTATATGGGAGACTTAAGGGGAATCCTGGTACGTATAATAATGTTAACGATTTCGGCGAAAAATCCTCACGGGTCGTTACAGTGGAGGAGCAGCATCGACAATGGTGTCCAACAAGATTGAAACGCCGCAAGGAAGATGTGAACATCCCTGGCTAGATGCGGGCTAAAAATGGGAAATATTGGGTCGAGCCAATGACAATAAACAAAGGTACTGCCTGGGAGGCAACCCAAGGGAAGTCATTTCATTTTTTTTTTCCTTTTTATTTTAGTTTGCATTCATATTTTCGTATTTTTATTAGATTTCTTTTCACCATCATCCTTATAAGCACTTTCAGGCTTTCTATCCTTCATATTTGTGTTGGTATACATGTTAATGCATTAAGGACAATGCACAATTTAGTTGGGGGGAGGATCCATGTGGATTCTTATTGAAAATTGCATGTAAATAACATAACCATGGATATTTTATAAATTTTTTATTTTTATTTTTGAGCCCTTAATTTGCTACATGTTGTGCTCTTGAATGACAAACATGCCACTAGGAATTAATTTTGTTTGTGAAAGTCTAGATGTCACGACACTTGCTGAACCTTTCATGCACATAAGTATTGTGGTAAGATGGTTGTTTAACACATGTAGTTAGAGGTGTCTCCTGTTAAAGTCTTCTTGTGAGAAATTAGTGAGGATTGAGAGCCCAAACACATTAAATTAGTAATAAGCGTTTATTGGCTTTGTGAACTGGAAACTTCTTGTGAGATTAACATTACATGGTTTGTGGTAAGATGGTGGATTACTTGGGAGATGATAAAGGTCAATGTAGGATAAATGTTTGAGCATTTCAAGCCCTTTCTTTTCAATAAATATAACCCCTAGTCTCCACTTTGAGCTATATACACATATAAAGCATTTTCCTTCATACACCTACCTTACCCATACTTCTCCATATTGGAATTTATGCTTATTTTTCCACTTCTTTTACTTCCAAGGGTGTAGTAAGTATTGGATGTTATTTGTGAAAGAATATCAGCAAGGAAACAACAAGAATTAATATGTAATCAAATAAGGCACCCCAAATGTCAAAAATTGAAAAAAAAAATGGAGAAATGGATTGATTTTGGGGATTGAAATGTCGACAATTGATAGGTATTGAAAGTTGTGATTGATTAGAAATGCTTGATAAGGTACTTGGTTACATGCTTGGAAGTGCTTAAAATCTTATATCTTTCTGTTCATATAATTCAACCCAAGCCACATTACAAACTTTTATATTGACCGTTTTGATCCCAAGTAGGCTGTGGTAAGAAGTGATGAATTCTCATTTGATAGTATGCCTATCACAGAATCAATGTTTGCTTATTACTTGTGCATAATTGTTTAAGCCCCCACGTTTTGAGCGTACCTCCTTCTCAGCTCCATAGAGAGAAACCCCGCACTAAACACTTTGATACCCTTAAGTTATGGAGCTGAACCTTTAGCTTGAGACATACTTGATGCAACTTGTGTTAGGGTTGACAGTAAGATGGTTATGGCTTGACATACATTCACACATTTGGCATGTGTTTTTGACATCTTGGTAATTATGACACTATTAATTTCTTTGTGGTGTTGAGTTTGAAGGGAACATGCATTGTGGTAAATTAGAACTTGATAATTGACTTGCAATGTTGACTAGTCTTTGATTATTTTATTTTGCACTAAATTGTTAGGGACTAGCAATGAGTAAGTTGGGGGGGGGTGTGATAGTAGCACATTTATTATCATTTTCATCCGCTTATATTTGCATTTTCATGATTAATTAGTGCCTAATTGTTCTAAATACGTTTATATCTTGGTTTAGGTCACAAATGGATGAAAACAATGAAAAATTGGAGAAAAGATCGAGAAAAGACCAAAACGAAGGAAAGTGAAAGTTCAAGGGCTAAATTGCAAATATCCAAAAGATGACTCGGAAGGAAAAATGAAGATATGAAGATTTGAGAGTGTTTGGAATCAATTGGAGGTGAAATATAGTCAAAGCATTATCGCACATGCTGAAAGGTTTTGCACCGATTTTTAGTCTCATATTGAGATCAGTTTTGGACATGGAAAATGATGGAATTCGAAGATCTTATCTGAATAACATCTGTAGAACTTTGAGTTATCTTTCCAAAGAAACTTGAATCACCTCAATTGGACATCAAAAAAGAAAGATATCATCAAAATACTGAAAGCTGTCCGACAAAAAATTGGCAAAATTATGCGGTCGCATGGTTATAAAGATATGCGACCGCATGGCTATTATCGAGAGTTTCAGGGTTAAATTACTTTGTTCCATGCGACCGCATGGGTTTATACCATGTGGTCGCATAGGTATAAATTGGGCCAAAAATATTTTATTTTCGGAAATCAACCAAATCAACTATGGAAAGTTTTTGGACGCGTTTTTCTCACCCTAAAGTCGACCAGAAGAAGGGAATTCGACCATTATTAATCTCCTAGACCTCTCAAACATCTCTTGGGCTCAAGAACTCCATGGAAGGCTAATCTCTTTGGTGAAGCAAGGAAGGATCTCGATCGGGTTTGGGGATTTTAACACCTTTTCATTCATGTAATGTGCTCTTTATTGTCAAATAATTCTGGAATTTAGATTTCTTATTGTTATGGATATATTTTGAAGTTGGTTTAGTTTATATTAGATTCTTATGGATTCAATCACGTTTTCTCCATTGAATAATTGAAGTATTTATTGAATTCCAATTTCAAATCCCTTATCGGTGTGATCCTTTACCATTATATGCTTGATGTATATGATTGGTTTTGGATCTAATTTCAATGGATTAATGTGGAAATATGTTGTGGAAGAAATCTAGATTTGGTATTATTGTGGAATTAAATTGATCTAAGGTTTCCTTTATAATTTGGTCTTGAAAATGGTTTAATTCTTATTGAATTTTTCATAGAATTAGTCATGCTCTTTCTATAGTTTGATCGAATATTTATTAAATCATAATTTCAATTAAACTCAAGATTAGCGTGAGAATTCACTATAGGAGCCTAGAGTTTTGGTAAGATGCATGAATGACTAATGTTGATTGATCCAACCTAAGAGAGTGAATTCCAAAGCTTCACTACCTTAATCTATTGAATTTTAGTTCATAATTTTGAAACCAACTTGTTTGATCAACAACCAAACTTTCCTGCAATTTAAAAGGATAGATAACCCATTTTGGAACCTTTGAATAATTTTTCATCTCCCTGTGGATACGATACCCCAAAGCTACACTACAACACCACGTAACACTTTGGGCGTAATCAGACTCTAGTATAAATACTTAAATACTTGTTATTTTGGAACAACTTTGATGTTGAATTAAATTGAAAGGCTTTGTTTTCTCCTTTGTTCTTCCATAAACAATTTTATCGAACTTATCAAAGATGAATAATCTTTGTGGCGTTCAAACATTGGTATGAGAGTTCTTCATTGTGTAATCAAGGGGTTCAGTGCATCTTGTTATTGTTGGATTTTTTGTTTCACTTCGTTAGGTTTAAGTCCAAAATCGGGTTTATTGGCGTTCTTGGGTTCCGCATCAAACTAGTTGTGGTTTTGTACTCACTGTTGCTACGGGGTTCGCATCACGAGCTGGCTCAACTACTTCGAGCTAAATGGACACCGTTGAGAAATTTGTGGAGTTGGTAGACTATTTTGCTATTTACCATTTGCATTCTGTTATTTTCTTTTACAATTCTGTTTTGCGTAGTTGGGGGGAAGGGCTATATAAGAAGGAGAAATCTGTAAGGGGGAGGTTATGCTTTAAGAAGTTGCTAATTGTAGGAGTTCGGCACTGACTCGAAGAGTGCTATTTCAATACAAATATAATATCATTTGTATCAAATTCTATCTAATTCTGCACTGCTTAATTGCTGTATTTGGTACTTTTAAACTCCTTAAAAAACGTTACTTTATAAAGAAGAAGATAAGTATCAACTACATAGTCATATCTTTTTATTCTTAATGAGATTTGAATTGTTAAATTTGTTATAATTTTATTTAATCATGCAAGAATAAGAATCACATAACAATTAATTAATCGAATTCATACATGCGGAAGACATCGTTGATATGAATAATAGCAGCTAGATCTTCCTCTCCTTTCTCCTCACAAAAGTATTAGCCGTCAATGGGGCAAACTAATTAAAATCAACAACGGAGAGGAGAGGGGACCTAACCTTTATATAGGACGTCCCATTAACGACTTAAATCCTAATTAGGGTTTACATATTTCCGGCTCACATAATTAAATTACCACATTAAATAAATTATAGCCCGTAAAGTGTACAACGACCTGAGTGATCACTTAGGATATTGGGCCCAATCACAGTATCATTCAGAGTCATATGTCTAACCCGTAAAATTCACAATCAAATGGAAAGCCCACATATAGAATTATTCTAACATTCTCCCACTTGAGCAAATATTTGATTGCTAGAACAAAACATTTCACATTTGGGTTAGAAGTCATAGGTGGCCACAAAAGTATAACTCCAATGATAACACCTTACGCAACATGATCTGGCCCAACAAGAATATTAACACTGAACATGGAAGTCATTACACCAATATAACGATGTAAAATCATTCCATAGCTACAAATGCCAACATCCTTATCGGCATGAATCCCCATCCTCCAACCAATGTGGTATGAACTTAGCACCAAATGTGATAAAAAACTGTGTTAATTCATATCGGTCCTCATAATGCTTCTAATCAAAATGAAGCCATATGTCTCTAAAAGAGACCCATCTTATGTCTTTATCTAGTATATCTCGAGATCATAATACTATCATAATGAAAGACGTAAGTCAAATGCATGCTCAAAATAATTTATGGATAGGAGAAATATATTTTATTATTAGAAGGGGCTTTACCTAAAGAACATATGGGTTGCCTACGTACCCGGTAAAGGGATCAAGCCAAAACGTAGTTCTTTTACATAAATAACTCCCACTAACCAAAAATATCAAAAGTTTCCACAATACCCATATAAGCCACATCTGTCTTAAAGACTTTTTAGGTGAGTCATTTAGTCAAAAGATCTGCAATCATCGCCTCTATATTGATATACTCTATATTCGTGTGCCCTTCCTTGACTCTGTCTCTAACCACCAAATATTTGATATCAATGTGTTTTGACGCACCAGAACTTTTGTTATTCCTTGAAAAGAATAATGTTGCGCTGTTATCACAATAAAGAGCGATTGGTCTCAACATGGAATTAACCACTTTCAATCCAAAAATGAAATTTCTTAACCAAACAGCTTGAATTGTAGCCCTATAACATGCTACAAATTCAGTCTGCATAGTAGAGGATGCCACTAGAGTTTGTTTAACACTCTTCCAAGAGATAGCTCCACCAGCTAACATGAAAATATAACCTAAGGTTGATTTAAAATCATCTTGACACCCAGCAAAATCAGAATCTGAGTAGCTTACCACCTCAAGGTGATTTGAAGCAGGAAGGTAAGCATGTAACTTTCAGTTTTCTTTAAGTATCTCATAACTTTCTTAGCTGCTTTCCAATGTTCTTGTCCTAGATTTGATTGAAACTTGCTTAGAACACTGACTGCAAAGGCTATATCCGGTCTAGTGCAAACTTGAGCATACATCAAACTCCCCACAAAACTAGCATATGGTATTGTCTTCATAGATTCTCTTTCAAGCTCATTCTTTGGACATTTGGCTTTGTTAAACTTATCCCCTTTTATGATAGGTACATCACCAGGTGCACAGTTCTATATATTTAACCTTTCTAGAACACGTTGTATATAAGTCTTCTAAGAAAGTCCCAACAAGCCACGATTTCTATCACGATGTATTTCAATGCCAAGCACATATGAAACTTCTCCAAGATATTTTATCTCAAAATTAGCAGATAACATTTTTTTTGTCTCGTGAAGCAATCCTAAGTTACTGCTAGCAAGCAAAATGTCATCAACATATAGTATGAGAAAATTAAAATTTCTCCCACTGATTTTGAGATAAATACATTGATCAACTGTATTTTCAACAAAACCAAGTGAAGTTACAATCTCGTCGAAGTTCAAATACCACGGTTGTGATGTTTGCTTTAGACCATATAAGGATTTGTTCAACTTGCACACCAAGTTTTCTTTTCCATTCACAACAAAAACTTCAGGTTGTCTCATGTAAACCTTTTCAGAAATATCTTCATTCAAAATGATATCTCAAAATTCATTTGATGAAACTCCAAATTACAGTGTACTACAAGTGCCATGGTAATTTGAAAAGAATCTTTCAACGAAGCAGATAAAAATGTTTTATTATAGTCAATGCCCTCTCGCTGAGTGAAACTTGTTGCAACTAATCTCACTTTCTTTCTTTAAACATTCCATTTCGAATCCAATTTTCTTTTGAAGATTCACTTGTTATCTACAACTTTAATACCTGGAGGAAGTTCAACAAGTTTCCAAACTTTATTCTATTCCATAGAATTCATTTCATCTTCCATAGCATTTATCCATTTATCTGACTTAGGACTTGTCAATGCTTGATTATAAGTAACAGAATCAACAACATTGCCAATGTTAAAATCACTTTCCAACAAATATGTAATGTAATCATTGGGCAATGCAGATCTCCTTTCACTTTGCAATCTTCTAACTTGTGGCTCAGAAACTGACTCAATTGTTGTTGGTGGAGGTATTGAAAGTTCATTTTGGTTCCTCGGTTCTTCATTGACAACTCCAACTGGTTGAGAACCAACTCTTTCCTATATAATAGGAACTGGAACAACAACTTGATTTGGTTCAACAAAAAGTTCTCTCAATGCAGAACTTTCACCATCACCAAAATCACTCTCCAGAAATTTAGTAATAATGGACCACATAATTTTAGTGCCACGATTTGGACAGTAGTCCTTATATCTTTTTTTTTATCTCTCTAGGTACCCAATAAAATAACCAAGAATTGATTTCGGGTCTTATTTCTTTTCAAATGGATTATAAATCCTAACCTCAGCTGGACATTCCCAAACTTTGAAATAAGCCAACCTTGGCTTACGTCCTGTCTATAATTCAAAAGGTGTCTTTGCAACAACTTTACTTGGAACTCTGTTCAAGATATACATAACAGTTTTCAAGGCTTCACCCCATAGATATTTGTTCTACTTATCATACTCCTGAACATATCTTTCAGAGTTCTATTACGTCTTTTAGAAACTTCATTCTGCTCAGGTGTACCTGGCATGGTGTATTGAGGCACTATCCCACAACTTTGTAAAAACTTTACAAAATCACCCATGTTTTGACCAGACTCATCATACTTGCCATAGTACTCACCAACACGGTCAGATCTTACAACTTTGATACTTTTTCCACATTGTTTCTCTACTTCCATTTTAAAAATCTTGAATTTCTCAAGTGCATGAGATTTGTTGTCAATGAGGTAAACATATCCATATCGTGAGAAATCATCAATAAAAGCTATGAAATATTTGTTCCCACATATGGTAGAAGGCAAAGGTCCACTAATATCAGTATGTATCAAGTCCAAAATACCACTGCTCCTAGTGAAACCTTTTCTTGTAGACTTAGTAAGCTTTCCTCTTATACAATCCACACAAGTCTCAAAAATAGAGAAGTCTAGAGAGGAAAGTATCTCAACTTTTACACATCTTTCTATTTTATCCCTTAAAATGTGACCCAGTCGCTTATGCCACAAAATAGAGGATGATTAACGAATTAGAGACCTTTTCCTTTTGCATCACTTAAATTGATCATTTTTCTTTATAGTTTCTTTGGGACCACCAAAAGTCTGACCACCAATTTTTTTTTGCTGATTGTGGTGTGACTTAATTCCCTTGCGGAACTTAGACTTATGGTTATGAGAAGACCCATTGTTTTGTGATGGCTGAAAAGCCAATTGCACAGTTTCAACTGTCTCACACCGCATCCTACACTCCTCTTTGGCACACATTGCAATAAGGTCATTTGAATTACATTTATCTCACTGAGCATTGTATGCAACTTTAAATTGATTGAACTGATTAGGAAGGCTATTTAAAGCATGATAGACTAGGAAAAGCTCCGCAATGGAAATGTCAAGAGCCTTTAGCTTAGATGATATATTTATTATCTTCGTGACGTACTCCCTAGCACCACTTGTACCATCATATCTCATATTCATTAATTTGTTCATCAAATCTCTAGTTTCAACTTTATCAGACTCAACAAATCTCTCTCCTATGGCATCTATAATACCTTTACATTCTCATTGTCTGGGAAAGCATTCATAATTGAATCGAATATAGAGCTTTAATAATTTTCAAACAAAGTTTGTTGACCCTTATCCACTTTTCATACTCAGCCACATATTTATCCGTGGGGGTGTCTTTTTTTTTTTTGCAAAATCCAAGCCCAAAAGACCAAGTGTTATTTCTACGTCTCGTTTTCATCTCACATAATTATTTCCAGTCAAGGTTTCAATATCAGACGATTGACTTGAAAGAGATGATACATTTAAAATTTTGGAAACGGATGATATTTTAAAATTTTGGAAACATATGATATCATCCAAACATTAGCATGCAGTCAACGGATGAT
This sequence comes from Osmanthus fragrans, assembly GCA_019395295.1. Lineage (NCBI taxonomy): Eukaryota > Viridiplantae > Streptophyta > Magnoliopsida > Lamiales > Oleaceae > Osmanthus > Osmanthus fragrans. Next base: position 11,112,454 of record CM033348.1, on the reverse strand, counting down.
AAGATATCCTTCTAATTAACATGGGCTATCAATTAGATAATCCGTAATTAAAGTTAGATCCATAAGAATCTTATTACAGTAAGAGCCTAGATGTATCATTATAAAGTCGCCTTTGGGTTGACAATACAACATGCTGTAAGGTACTATTAAAATACATCATGAAGCATATTGACAAAACACATTGGTTTTCGAAACACCAACGCCTTTGGGCAGAAGGATATTTCTATACCAAATAAACTCGTTAACTGCCTTATGTCAATTTCAAAACATTGCATATAATAAACACCTTTGGGCAAGATACTATATGCTATAATTCAAAATGAGACGCTAACACCTTTTTAATTTTTTTTTTTTTTTTTGTGTTTGATAGTAAAAGTCGAATAAATAACAATGAGTGTGTCACTTTGGCAGCTACCACCCATTTTTATTTCAAAATATTTCTCTTAGTGGGAAAATAAGGATCGTCTCAAAGTTCATGAAGAATTCAATCACTAAAATAATAATTAAGCAACGAATCATAATTATCAATCGATAAAACGTAAAATTCATACGCGCTTGAGAGAGATGAAATTGGCAACTGAATTTCAATATATGCAAGTGAAATTTAAATGGGCAAATAATAACGACATTTAAATATTTCAACAAAAATTATAAAGTCGTTAATTTTAATTTTAATTTGAAATTGAAATATACTCATGGGTCCAAGTTGAAAAATATATGGGTCAAATTCATATAGAGTATAGTTTTAGAACCTTTTGAAAATTGCAGATTGACCCAGGTTTAAAATTACAATCTGAACCTCACAATTTTTAAATTTACAAGCAGGCCCTCCTTTGATTATTTACAAACTCACCCCCAGATCATATTGCAAGCAGGGGCCTGCAATTTCTCAAATTGCAACACAGGCCCCCGTCATATACACATATACATACAGATTCATCATTCTATATACACATACACATCATTATTCTATAATTCAAGGTATGAGCCATCATATACATATATACATACAAATTCATTATTCTATAATTCAAGGTATGAGTTGAAAATAAAACCCAATACATATACATATATATGGGCTGCCGGAGAGAAATACACACGCAACTGGAGAAAAAATATACACATACATGCAGAGACGCTATACGTGAGAAGGAAAAATAGTGGCCTGTGTTAGGATTATGGGTGTTTAAACTACCAAAATACACACCATTACGTCAACATCCAATGCATAAACCAAGAACATGAAAACTGAAAATGGAAGCTCCAACAATGGTCGACAATGGCCAGCTCCTTCCTTTTTGTTAATGGTCGATTTGTAGGCTCAGGAACACCCTTCCACGCAATGCAAATCACCTTCCAAGAGAGAGCTTGAAGAACCGGCAAAGAACCCTCCAAAACCGACCATAAACTCTCTTGAAACACCACCTCTACTTAGCCCTATTTCATGTCTAAGATTCCAAGGTATTCTACCACCAAAGCTCACCTCAAACTCACCTTTTTACTCAATGAACCAGGTAGAAAATGAGAGAGAGACATGGAGAAGAAAGAGAGAGTTGTAGAAGAAGGTATGGCCTTTTTTTTCACCTTGCTTGCACCCACGTGAGAGAGAGAGAGATAGTTGGTAGGATTTTATTCAAATTGAGTAGGGTTGAATGCTTCTCCAACAAGCTAGCAAATATCTATCAAACAAATCTCAACCATCTATTTTGATCCAAGGGCACACAATAAACATGAGGTTAAGAGAACCATTTATAATTCTCACATTCTTCACCTTGGTTCTCATAACACACTTTCTTTGTTGCGAATTTGCACATGGAAGAACTATTCATCATCATCGCCCACTACCTGCAAGAAAAATTAACCCGTATCAATATGTAATAAAGATAAGCATAATTTAAATTTACCTGCAGATAGAATTTTAGTTCCCACATCAGAGGGATTCCAATCAGTGTGAATCTTAACAAGTTTAACTTCATTTTGAGACAATTTCTCACGAATAAAATGATACTTTACCTCAATATGTTTAGATCTTTCATGATAAACAGGATTTTTACAAAGCAATAAATCACTTTGACTATCAGTAAACATAACAGGTATATCATGCATGAAGTTCAATTCTTTTAAGATTCCTTTTAACCAAGTACATTCCTTAACCGCCTCGGTTATGGCAACATACTCTGCCTCAGTACTTGACAAAGTAACTAAAGGCTGCAACTGTGACTTCCAAGTTATGCAATTATCACCTAGGGTAAAGAAGTATGCTGTTGTTGATTTCCTACTGTCTTTATCACCAGCAAAGTCAGCATCAACATAACCTTTCAAAGTTAACTTCTCAGATCTTTTCTCATACACTAAGCCCAGATTTAAAGTCCCAACCAAATACCTCAATAGCCATTTCAAACCAGCCTAATGCAGCTTACCAGGATTGGACATAAATCTACTTAGGAGACTGATGGAAAAAGCAAGATCAGGTCTAGTAGTAATCATAGAAAAAATGACAGAACCTATAGCATCAGCATATGGCACATTTTACATCTCTTTTAATTCAGACTCAGATTTAGGCGAATGAGAATGTGATAAATTCATATGACTGGCAAGATGCACATTCACAATTTTACTGTCTTTCATACCAAATTTTGTCACAACTTTGTTCAAGTAAGCTTCCTGTGAAATAGTTAACCTATTCTTAGCCACGTCCCTTGTTATCACCATCCCTAGAATCTTTCTAGCATTCCCTAAATCTTTCATGTCAAATTCAGATTTCAAAAGATCTTTCAGTTTATTAATTTGAGACTTGCTAGGTCTAGCTAAAAGCATATCATCCACATAAAGTAGCAAGTAAACCTCACAACCGCTCTTTATGTCATTAAAATACAAGCAAGCATCAAATTCACTTCTCTTAAACCCTATTTTCAGCACATAAGCATCAAATCTCTTGTACCATTATCTTGGGCTCTGTTTCAGCCCGTACAATGATTTCTCTAACTTGCACACATAATCAAATTTTCCTTTAGCTACAAAACCTTGTGGTTGTCTCATGAAGATATCCTCTTCCAATTCTCCATGTAGAAAAGCAGTTTTTACATCGAGTTGTTCAAGTTCCCAATTGAATTGAACCACAAGAGCTAACATTAATCTGATTGTCTTGTACTTAATTACGGGTGAAAATATTTCATTATGATCCACACTCTCCCTTTGAGTATAACCCTTGGCCACTAACCTCGCCTTAAACCTCACCGGATCAGTAGGGCTCAAACCCTCCTTTAACTTGTAAATCCACTTACAAGGAACTAATTTCTGATCTTTAGGTTTTTTAATGAGTTTCCAGGTTCTGTTATCACTCAAAGATTTCATTTCCTCCTGCATAGCTTTTAACCAACTTTCAGAATATTTTCCATTCACACCTTCTTCAAAACTATCAGGTTCTATCTGTTCAAGAGCTTCACCTGAAACTAAGGCAAAATCAGTCATGTTTAGGGATTCATATCTAGGGATTTGGCCTGATTTGCCTCCTCCCCCTATCCCTAGTAAGCTGATAATCTTGATTAGGTGGCTGATCATTAAAATGTTCAACTTCAACAGGTTCAATGTTTTCTTGAAGTTCAGTCACCCCTTCAGGTTCAAGTTCAGTTTCATTTTCAGCCTCATCTTCATTTTCAGGTTCTTGATGTATAGGGTCATTAATCTCATTCCCAGGTGTAGGTGAATCAAGCTTAGTCAGCTTCACCTCAGTCTGAATACTCTTCTCAGTTTCAGATTTGTTAGTTTCATCAGTTTTCTGTTTTAGGCATGGCATCTCAGATTCATTAAAGACTACATTTCTACTGTTAATAATCTTAATGCGTTGAACCCCTAAAACCCACAACCTATAGCCCTTCACACCCTCGGGATACCCTAACATCACACACTTGACCACCCTCGGCTCAAGTTTTCCTTCAGATTGGTGTGCAAATGCAGCACATCCAAACACCCTCAAGTGTTCCAGATTTGGAGGCTCTCCCGTCCACAACTCCTGTGGGGTCTTAAACCCTATACTACTGGATGGAGACCTATTAATCAAGTAAGCTGCAGTACTTGCAGCTTCAGCCCAAAAGCCTTTCGCAAGGCCAGAGCTAATCAACATACACCTAACTTTGTTCATTATGGTCCTGTTCATTCTCTCAGCGACCCCATTCTGTTCAGGTGTGTATTTAACAGTTCTGTGTCTTGTTATGTCTTTTTGCTTACAGAAGTTATCAAATTCAAAATTGCAGAATTCAAGCCCATTATCAGTTCTCAAAGTTTTATGCTTCTTATCTAGCTTATTTTCCACAAACTTCAACCAAATTCTGAATTTTTCAAAGGTTTCCGACTTAGCCTTCAAAGGGTAAATCCAAACCTTTCTTGAATAATCATCCACTAAGGACAAGAAGTACTTGCTTCCACCAAATGTGGAGTGCTTCTCTGGGCCCCATAGATCAGCATGGACATAGTCCAATGGTCTGCTGGTCCTATGAGAGCTAGCTTCAAAGCTCACCTTATGGGACTTACCCAATACACATGTTTCACAAAATTCCATAGCTTCGATATCATCTTTTCCAAGTAATTTCTGATTACTTAAAGATTTTAACCCTTTGAACCCAATATGACCCATTCTGTTATGCCAAATTTCAGTTTTGTCTTTACTCACAGTAAGAAAGCTAGAATCAAATGGTATTTCAGTTCTACCCTCCAGATAGTGCAACCCATTCCTTTTAGGTCCTTTCATAACTATGAGAGAACCCCTCATAATTTTCAAAATTTTGTTACCAGACTTGAAGGTATATCCCTCATCTTCAAGAGAACCTAAGGAAATGAGGTTCCTCTTTAAATTAGGAATATATCTAACATTTCTGAGCTGCGTGATAGCCCCATCGTACATCCTGATGGCTATGTCACCAACTCTAACCACATTTTGAGAATTATTGTCCCCCATGTAGACCTTCCTAGATTCAGTCTCTTTATAGTTATAGAACAAAGACCTCTCAGGGCACATATGAAAAGTGCACCCTGTGTCTAGGATCCAATTTTTATCAAATTCTTTCTTAGACACATTAAGGACATGCAAACTGTCAAATTCAGACACAATGGCAGCATTATCTTGATCAGTATTGTTTGGGTCTCTTTGTTTCCTTTTCCACTCAAAGCAGTCTTTCTTGAAATGTCCCAACTTTCCACAGTGATAACATTTCTTACCGCTCTTATCTTTAGATTTGGATTTAATTTTGGATTTCCCTCTCCCCTTCTTGTTATGGAAGTTAAATTCTTTCTTTTCAGATCTTCCCCTAACAAATAAGCTTTCTTCACGAGAATAAGTTCTATTGTCTCTTTTTAATTCAAGTTCTCTTGATTTTAAAGCATCCGTAACAATAGCTTGAGTGAGAGTGTCCCTACCATATCTTATAGCATTTTTCATTTCTCTATAAGATTCGGGCAAAGAGTTTAGCAATATGACAGCTAAATCCTCATCGGCAAATTTTTTATCATTATGAGCCAGACTCTTAACAATTATGCTAAAGTCACTCAAATTTCCCTCGACATCCTTTTCGGGATCCATCTTAAAACTAAACAGCTTTTCCAACATAAATATCTTGTTAGGTAAAGTTTTAGTCAAGAATAAGGCCTCTAGTTCAGTCCACAAAGTTCTTGCAGTTTTGGCATTATCAACTTGTCTTACAATGTTATCAGATAAATGCAAAATTATAGAACTGTAAGCAATTTCATTCATGTCTTCAATTTCATGTGGTTTAGCCTTTAACTCATCAGAAAATGTAGCAAGATCATCAAGAACTTTAGCAACTCTTTGTCGGACCAAAATAGCCCTCATTTTCTGTTTCCAAATCGAGTAATCCCCCTTTCCATCGAATTGCGATAATTCGACCCTCGAACCCATTACAGATTCTGTAAAAGAGTGGCATGTACTCTTGGACATAACAGAAAAGGTTTTGAAAAAATCTTTTCCAGATGATCAAATAAAATACAAATGCAAAGTTAAAAAGCCAACGTTCAAGAATGAAGCACAACGATGAAACAGGTATAATGCAATTAAACATGCTTTCAGGTCACGAATTAATCACAAGAATTCAATCAACGAAATTCATAAATAAGCAACCAAGCAATCATGCATAAACCGATAAAAAATACCAAACCTATCCTAACGGAGAGTTTAGAATAATCTTACCAAACTACTGTTGAAAAACAGTAAATACACCAAAGTTTCACAACCGAACCGCCGAAGACATCAAGCCAGGGGCAAAATCGTCCAACTTTTTCTGTAAAACCTGAAACACAAAACTAAACACATCAATACATTCAGGACATCAAAATAAGTATTCTGCCTAAAGGGACCTTTGCTGGAAAACCTCCCACGCGCCATCGCCGGAAAACGGGTCCGTCGCCGGATTTTCACGCGCCACCTAGAAATGTTCTCCTCAGCCTACAGAGCACGCCAGTGGTCTCAGAATTTCCACCAGGTTTGTAGTTTGGCCGGAAAACGCGTTTGAAGTTTCGATTTTTCAACAGATTTCTGGACTGCTTTACCTCCGGTTTTCTTATTCGTTTTCAAGCGATTTCTGCTCGTTCTCTGGTCTGTTTTTGGCCTCACAAACACCCCAACCAAGCTCTGATACCATTTTGTTAGGATTATGGGTGTTTAAACTACCAAAATACACACCATTACGTCAACATCCAATGCATAAACCAAGAACATGAAAACTGAAAATGGAAGCTCCAACAATGGCCGAAAATGGCCAGCTCATTCCTCTTTGTTAATGGTCGATTTGTAGGCTCAGGAACACCCTTCCACGCAATGCAAATCACCTTCCAAGAGAGAGCTTGAAGAACCGGCAAAGAACCCTCCAAAACCGACCATAAACTCTCTTGAAACACCACCTCTACTTAGCCCTATTTCATGCCTAAGATTCCAAGGTATTCTACCACCAAAGCTCACCTCAAACTCACCTTTTCACTCAATGAACCAGGTAGAAAATGAGAGAGAGACATGGGGAAGAAAGAGAGAGTTGTAGAAGAAGGTATGGCCTTTTTTTTCACCTTGCTTGCACCCACGTGAGAGAGAGATAGTTGGTAGGATTTCATTCAAATTGAGTAGGTGATCGCCACCAAAGGGGTGTCAAAAATAATATTTCCTTACTCCACTAAAAATGTCGTTCAAGTAGTACAATGCAAGTAAGGGTCATTACCCACAGAGGATTGGTTCAACTATGTTAATTGTACAAAATAAAATCAAAGGCGAAAGCATATAAATGGGGGGGGGGTTTGATTTGTTAAACAAAGAATACAACAAATTATAAATGGAAATGGCGAAATACTTGAAATGCAATAAAAATTTAATAACGAAGGCGAAAGGTCAATAAAAGAGACAGTGTGATTGGGGGATATTTCTTCACCGCAAGAATGACTTTCCAATACATTTTCACAAAAGATTTTCATTCAAATGATTAACAACAATTCGAGAATAATCACAAGCTCGATTACCTCAAACTCTCCTTAGATTATAGTTGAATAAAATAAGCTCTTTACCCAACCCTAATCATCAAACAACCTAGGATAAGATCGCTAGATTAAATTAACGAAAGCATTGAAACGAGAGAGTCGAATTGAATTAAGTACAAACACACAAGCTCGGTTTGTTAACTTAAGCGAAAATCCACCTACATATAATAGAAAATTCCACATAATCCATCAAAATATAGTTGCTACTAGGGTTTGGTCAAATTAGCAATTACGGAGTAAAAATCCCAAATTAGCAAATATAGAAACAACCCAATCATCTAGTAGCTCTCCTAAACAATCGAGAAGAACAATATAAACAATAAACTCAATGGATTCAACGCATTAGTCATAAGAACAATGAAGCACAAAACTATTGGAATCACATTCAAGAGTTAGAAAATACCCCCAATCACATCTAAGTTAGTTATTCATAGTATAACTACAAACAACCATTGAAATCTTACAAAATATGGAAAACATGTAAATTAAAGAAGGTAGAAAGCTTATTGAGGGGAAGAACAAAAGATTGAATCTCCAATATCAAAGGGCCTTCCACTTCTTCTTCTCCAAAGCTCCAAATTCGCAAGTCTTCAAACCAGATTTTTATACTCCTTCTTTGGTCGACTTTTCCCCAAAAACTTGCCCTAGAAATGGTCTCCAAGGTGTGGTTTATAGTGTAGAGAGGTAATGAGACGTGTCGATAGATTTTAAATTAGGAATTCGCGAGATTTTCCCGGGTTCTGCTCCAGAAATACGCATAGGGTTTTATGTGCGTACGCATAATGGAACCAAAATGTCTTCAGTCACTGGCTTTAGCGGGTGTGCGTACGCACGACCTGCATGCCTGTGCGTACGCACAGGCAAATTCTGGGCTGTCTTCAATTTTTTTTTCTGGTTTTTCACTCGACTTCAACCCGCAATCTACATTTCTTCATATGAACACTCCTGGATTCGCTCGCCGAACTTAGGCGTTTTTGCATCCCAATTGTTTTGCCTCTTTTCTCGCTCAAATGCTTCACATTAATACTCGACTCGGGTTTTCGCCTAAAAATAAAAATTAACAAAATTAAGCGACGAAATAAATTAGGAAACCGAACAAATATTGAAAGTTAAAAGGTAAAATAAGTGCGAAACCCGCACTTATCAGTAGGGTTGAATATTTCTCCAATAAGCTAGCAAATATCTATCAAACAAATCTCAACCATCTATTTTGATCCAAGGGTACACAATAAACATGAGGTTAAGAGAACCATTTATAATTCTCACAGCCTGGGTTTGGATTATTATGTGGTATAATACATGGGTAATTCATACAAATATTCATGGCCGATTTTGTTGAAGTTTAAATCTATGCATACATATATACATACAGACAGTGAGTGAGTGGATATGGAGATAACCAAAACTATACACCCTTCAACAATACTCACATGACAGATTTATTTATTTCTTTAGTCTTCGGTGGTAAATTGGCTGGCTCATGAAGTATGATTCATATTTACAAGAAAGAATAAAGGAAACGGCAGCCACCATTATATTAAAGCGTATAGGAAACAAATTGAATACATACGCTATTATATGAAGGATTCTTTTCTTAACATGTAGCTCAGATACCAATTGTTATAATTTTATTTAATCATGTTAAGAATAAGAATCACATAACAATTAATTAATCGAATTCATAACTGTGGAAGACATCGTTGATATGAATAATAGCAGCTAGATCTTCCCCTCCTCGTTCCTCACAAAAGTATTAGCCGTCAATGGGGCAAGCCAATTAAAATCAACAATGGAGAGAAGAGGGGACCTAGCCTTTACGTAGGAATCAAATAGAGTCGTCCCATTAACGATTTAAACCTTAATTAGGGTTTACATATTTTCGGCCCACATAATTAAATTACCACATTAAATAAAATATAGCCCGTAAGGTGTACAACAACCTGAGTGATCACTTAATATATTGGCCCCAATTACAGTATCATTCAGAGCCATACATCTAACCCGTAAAATTCACAATCAAATGGAAAGCCCACATATAGAATTATTCTAACAAAATCAAGTAGACACTATGCATATACCATGCGAAGAAAGATTGCTACAAATTAAGTTAAATACCATAACGGCATTGCCTCTTTGTGAGTATCTTCATTTCGTGAATTAAAATTTGAATTTCTAGTTGCACTTTAATCATTATTGTTCAAAAATGTTGATATTCTTTCCTAGCCAAGCTTTTCGCAAAAATAATATTCTCTGTCTTAGTTTTTATTTCTGTAGTCAATTTCAATTTTTTTTAATAGCTTTTAAAAACAACTCAAAACCCTTTTTTTTCTAACTCAACGTGATATTTAGATAAATTAATTGACTATTCTATGTGAGATTGACCCTTGTTTACCCAACTCATAACACGATTTGTGCAGTTACGAGGTTTATGTAATGACGCGAGCTTTTGTGTCCAAATCGTAGTATCTTACTTTGAGAAAAAATATGCTCATTTTATCCTTCATGAATTTCTATCAAATTTCTCAAAATTCAAACCCAAAACTTATGTCTTATGAAAGACTTAAATTGAGTATTGGCTAAAGATAGATTGCCTTATGAGAGATTTTATCCTATAGTGATGTGCCCAAGAATGAGTTGAGACGTGTGTTAATGCAAAATGGTAAAGTAGTTGTATATACATCTAGGTAACTTAAGAAGTATGAAAATAATTTCCTACATATGACTTGGAGCTTCCCTTAATCGTGTTTGCATTTAAAATATGAAAATATCATCTACATGGAAAATGGTGTGAGATTTAGACTAATCACAAAATATTTATTTACATTGAAAGTATTGAATATCAAACAACGAACATAACTAGAGTTGGTAAAACATTATGATTGTGTTATCAACTATCGTCATGGTAAGGCTATAACATCTTGATTAAGAGGGAATTATTCTCTCCAGACAGTAAAAGTCACTCATCAGTTGTTTGCGAAATGTGGACGACTACCTTCGAACCAAATGAGCCTGGAGCAAGATACATTCTAAGGAGTTTCCTTAGAAGGAAAAGGAGTTTTCTTTCGATAATAGATCAAAATAGAGGCAACAAATCCACTTGATGTGATCCAAGGAATGAAGACAAGTTCGGCCAAAGATTCGTTGATCGTTACACAAGATCCTATGACTCGATCGCGAGCAAAGCAGGTCAAAGAAGAGATGAGCTTGCTCATTCAAACTACAATGGATGAAACCTCGATCTTGGCAAGTAAATGAACAAGTTTCATGTTGGGCTTGGGAGCCGAAGCATGATGGATCAACATGGTTCAAATATCAAACAAAAAAGCTAGACGAGAAAGCTCTGCAGTCGCATAGCTTCCCGTTGCATGCCTATTTACAAAGACTTCAATTGGGCAGAATATCCTTCTATGCGACTGCATTAACACTATGCGGTTGCATAGTACAAGTTCGACACGTGATTTTTCATTTTTCGTGACTTTTCCTAATTACTTTAGAATTCTAATTTTTTGGTATCTTTTGTAATCTTTTAGACTTCATTCCATTTTAACTAGATTTTATTGAGTTACCTGTAAATAAGACATTATTAATTGTAAACAACTTTTATCATATATTCAATTGAGAGGAAAATTGTCTTCATCTTGTTCTTCATTGAACTAGTTTACCGAATTTATCAAGATTTTAATTCTCGTGGCATTCAAACTTTCCGGGTGAGATTTCCAAGTTTTACGATCAAGAGGTCAACATATTGTCGACGATTGTTGGTTACTTGGTTCAATATTTGTGGTCAAAATCAAAACTTTAGTTTCTTGACTTTCTTGAGTTTGAATCAATCTCTTATGAGTTTCGTAACTTCAATTGTTACGTGGGTTCACATCAGTTGATATTAGAGTTTAGACTCCAAAAATTAAGGTTATATCATTTTCTTTTGTTTGGGTCTTTGTTTTTTCCTTTCTTCATGTCTTTCATTCTTATTGAGTCTTCAATCTATAAAAAATATCCAAAAAAATTCAAAAGTTATTTTTGGGCTAATTTTGCACACAAATCAATTCTATTTTCTTTGCTGGTTTTGTAGTAGAATTTTCAAGCAAAAAAATTGAAAAAAAAATCCGAAAATTACCAGCAGTTTTTAAGACTAAATGATCACTTTCTTAAATTAATATAGTTTCTATTCAAAAGTGTCAAAATTCTTTTCTTTCTTTCTTGAGTTTCTAAATTACAACTTTTCACTCATATCCTAGTTTGAATTCTTTGGGAATAAGACTTGGTTGAGTCCGAATTAGTTATTTGAAGCACTTGAACGAAAGCATTGAGTGGAAAAAAGTAAGAGTGGTGAGAGTAATAGAGGAAAAAAAAGTCAAATTGAGTAATACACGAGTGAAAACACATGTGGCATATATAACAATAAAATTAGGATGCCTGAACGAGACGATTCAACATCAATCAGGAACAACAATCAAGTCAACATATCAGAAGAGTTGAAAGATGATTTGAAAGATTGTTTGAAGATGTGAGGGATATGTTGGATATGCAGGAGGCGTGAATGGAAAGGTAAGACTCATTGCTTGCTAATTTATGTAGGGGAGTGTCAAATGCAAAGAGACAAGGTCGATGAGAGCCTAGGATAGAGAATTGTAGTAATTATGACCCATGTAATGGAATAGATGAGGATGCGATATTGGATGCTGAGTTCGGAAGAGTAAGGGAGAGAAGAAATAGGCATGAAAGAAGGGATAGAGAACCTATTGAAAATGGAGTTGATAGGAATATTAGTAATATCAAAATGACAATTCATTCATTCAAATGGATGAGTGATCCAGAAGCTTACTTGGAGTGGGAGAAGAAGATATAATTGATCTTTAATTGCCATAACTACAAGGAGGAAAAGAATGTAAAGATTATGGTACTTGAATTCACCGATTATGCTATTACTTGGTGGGCTCAAGTAATGACATTTAGGATGAGAATTGTGAGAGGTCAATTAATACATGAGAAGAATTGAAGGCTATCATGAAGAAGAGATTCATGCCTTGTCATTCTACATAGAGCTTCATAAAAAATTGCAAAGCATTTTGCCAAGGTTCTAGGAGTGTGAAGGACTATCATAAGAAGATGGAGATGATGATGATTAGAACAAATGTAGAAGAAGATAGAGAGGCCACTATGACTCAATTTTTGAATGGTTTGAATAGGAAAATAGCTAATGTAGTAGAGTTGCAACATTATGTGGAATATGAGGACATGATATATGTAGCTATGAAAGTGGAGAGACAATTGAAGAGGAAGGAGACAACTAGGTATCCATAAGGTTCTTCAAGTTCTAATCCTTCTTGAAAATCGAAGTTGGATAACAACAATGGAGATGTGGTTGTTTCTATGGGCATAATGGAATTACTGAAAGGAAAGGAGGAAAGTGCTAGCAAGTTCACGTCCAAAGTGGAATCCCAACCTTCTAAGAGTCGAGACATCAAATGCTTTAGGTATTTGGGGTCGGAACACATTACTTCTCAATGTCCCAACAAAAGGGTAATGATTTTGTAAGATAATGGAGAAGTGGTGAGCGGTAGTGAGGAGGACTATGGTGATATGCCAGAATTGGAAGAGGCTAGTATGGTGAGAAGGTGGAGTATGCAGTAGGCAAGTTATTGGTTACGAGGCGAACTCTTAGTGCACAAATCAAGGCGGATAACTTGGAGTAGTAAATAAAGAACATATTCCATACAAGGTGTCATATCAACAATAAGGTATGTAGCATGATTATTGGTGCGGGTGGTTGTACTAATGTGGCTAGCTAGTATACTAGTTGAAAAATTGGGGTTAACCTTGTTAAAATATCATAAACCTTATAGGCTTCAATGGTTGAATGAACGTAGAGAGATTAAGATGAATAAGAGGGTGTTGGTGAGCTTTTCAATTGGTAGCTATCATAATGAAGTGATGCGTGACGTAGTTCCTATGCATGAGCACATTTTGTTGGATAGACCATTGTAATATGATAGGAAGGTGATTCATGATGGGTACAAAAATAGGTATAGCTTTATCAAGGATGAGAAATCTATCACCCTTGCGCCATTAACATCGTTACAAATGTATGAAGATCAAATTAAATTGAGAAATGAAGAAGATAGAAGATTGAGAGAGGTAGAGAGCAAGAGAGAAAATAGTGAGGTGGCTAATAGTGAAAAAAAATAGTAGAGCCACAATAGCAAAAAGAAAAAGAGTCTTACGAGATGATAGAAAAGTCGAAAGTGAATTTCTTTACAAAAGAGAGTGTGTTGAAGATGGCAATAGTTGAGAGTCGACCAATGATTTTGTTGGTCTATAAAGAATCACTCCTCAATCTTGAAGAATATAACACATCCTTCCCTAGTTTGGCTACTTCTTTGTTGGAGGAATTTGAAGATGTGTTCCCCGAGGACATGCCTAGTGGGTTACCATCCATTCGAGGCATTGATCATCAAATTAACTTCGTACTTTGAGCCATCATTCCAAACCAATTGGCTTACTGAAGTAATCCCAAGGAGACAAGTTGATGAATTGATGAGCAAGATACGTAAGGGAGAGTATGAGTCCATGTGATGTGCCAGTGCTACTTGTGCCAAAGAAATATGGAACTTGAAGGATGTGTGTGGATTTTCGGGTCATCAACAATATAACGGTAAAGTATCATCATCATATTCCTATGTTAGATGATATGATGGATTAATTACATGACGCATACATCTTTTGTAAAATTGACCTTAAAAGTGGTTATCATCAAATTAGAATGGGAGAATGAGATGAATGGAAACTTCTTTTAAAACTAAATATGGATTGTATAAATGGTTAGTTATGCCATTTGGACTAACTAATGCACCTATCACATTTATCCGATTGATGAATAATGTTTTACATGCATTTATAGGAAAATTCGTCGTAGTTTTCTTCGATGACATCTTGATATATAGTAAGGATCTAAGTTAGCATATATAATATTTAAGGTGTGTACTCGTGGTCTTAAGACAAGAAAAACTTTATGCCAATTTTAAAGTGTACATTTTGCATGAAAAATGTTGTCTTTCTTGGGTATGTGGATAGTACAAAGGGGATAGAAGTAGATGAAGAAAAAATCAAATTATCAAGAAATGGCCAACATTCAAAAACATAACTGAGGTAAGAAGTTTTCATGGTTTGGCTAGTTCCTATAAGCATTTTTTTAAGGACTTTAGCACAATTTCTAAAACACTCATGGAATTTGTCAAGAAATGTGTGGGATTTAAATGGGACGTCGAACAAGAACATGCATTTAACACTATTAAAGATAGGTTGTGTAAGACACCGATTATAGCACTTCCTAGTTTTGACAAAACTTTCGAGATTGAATATGATGCCTCAGGGATAGGTATTGGACCTGTTTTAATGCAGGATAGAAAACCGATCGTGTACTTCAGTGAAAAGCTAAGTGGAGCATCTCTCAATTTTCCTACATATGACAAGGAGTCGTATACACTTGTTAGGGCATTGAAAACATGGCAGCACTAGTTATAGCCAAAGGAGTCTATGATTCAAACCGATCATGAGTCCTTAAAGCATTTAAGAGGTCAATGTAAGCTAAACAAGAGACATGCAAGATAGATAGAGTTCATTGAGACATTCTTATATGTCATTCGGTACAAATAAGGTAAAGAAAACGTGGTAGTAGATGCGTTTTGAAGAGTATGTACTTTTAACTTAAGTGATAAACTACTTGAATTTGAATATGTCAAGGACATGTATGCTAATGATCCAAATTTTTTCAATATATATAAATCATGTGAAAAAGGGGCTGTGGATAGGTTCTTTAGGCATGATGGGTATTTATTTTAGGAAAATAAATTGTGTGTTCCTAATTGTTCAATGAGAGAGTTGTTAGTAAGAGAAACACACGGTGGGAGGGGGGTTTAATGGGTCACTTTGGGATTAAGAAGACCTTAGAAATGTTAGGAGACCATTTTTATTGGCCTAGGATGAAAATTGATGTTGATCGGGTTTGTAATAGATGCATCACTTATAAAAAGGCTAAGTTTAAGGTTTTACCACAAGGCTTGTATATACCTCTACCTGTTTCTAGTGAACCTTGGGTTGACAGTTCTATGGATTTTGTATTGGGTTTGCCTAGGACTAAGAAATGACGAGATTCGATATTTGTAGTGGTAGATAGATTTAGTAAAATGGTACATTTCATTCCATATCATAAAACTGACGATGTTACCAATATAGTAGATCTATTCTTTAAGGAAATAGCGCGATTACATGGGATTCCTAGGAGCATAGTATTGGACAGGGATGTGAAATTTTTTAGTCACTTTTTGAGGGTTTTGTGGAATAAGTTAGGCAAAAAAATTATTGTTTTCTACAACTTGTCACCCACAAACCGATGGACAAATTGAGATAGTTAATAGGACCATGACACAATTGCAACACATTGTAGTTAATAAAAATTTGAAGAGATGGAAAAAATACTTACTATTCATTGAATTTACGTGTAATAGGATCATACATTCTACTACTTCATGTTCACCATTTAAAATTTTGTATGATTTTAATCCACTAACACCATTGGATTTAATTCATTACCTGTTAATGAATGTGGTAGTTTAGATGGAAATAAGAAGGCCAAATGTGTGAAATCACTCCATGAGAAGGTAAAAATGCAAATTGAAAAGAAAAAGCAAACACTATGCGTCGCAAAAAAAAAAGGTCAAAGGAGCTTACATTTGAACCCTGTGATTGTGTTTAGGTATACTTGAGAAATGAACGCTTTCCAGAACAAAGAAAATCAAAGTTACAGCCATGGGGAGATGGTCCATCTCAAGTCCTTGAAATGATCAATGATAATGCTTAATGATTAGATTTTTTGGTGAGTATAATGTTTCAACTATTTTTAATGTGTTTGCTCTTTCTCTCTTTGATACAGGAACAGATTCGAGGTCGAATCCTTTCGTAAAGGGAGGGGATGATGTGATCCAAGCAACGAAGACAAGTCCGGCCAAATATCCATTGATCGTTAAAGAAGGTCCTATGACTCGATTGCGAGCAAAACGGGTCAAAGAAGCAATGAGATCGCTCGTTCAAGCTACAATGGATGAAACGTTGATCTTGGCAAGTAAATGAACAAGTTTCATGTTGGGTTTGGGAGCCTAAGCACGATGGATCAACATGGTTCAAATATCAAACGAAGAAGCTGGACAAGAAAGCTATTAGCTTCCCATTGCATGCAACCGCGTGCCTATTTATAGAGACTTCAACTGGGCAGAATATCCTTTTATGCGACTACATTGGATAACACTATGCGGCCACATAGTACAAGTTCGATATATGATTTTTCTTTTTTCGTGACTTTTCCTAATTACGTTAGAATTCTAATTTTCTGGTATCTTTTGTAATGTTTTAGACTTCACTCCGTTTTTAACTAGGTTTTATTAAGTTTCCTATAAATATGATCTATTATTTAACTGTAAACAACTTTTATCATATATTCAATTGAGAGGCAAATTGCTTTCATCTTGTTCTTCATTGAACTAATTTACCGAACTTATCAAGATTTTAATTCTTGTGGTGTTCAAGCTTTCCAGGTGAGATTTTTAAGTCTTGTGAACAAGAAATCAACATAATGTCGGTGAATGTTGGTTGCTTGTTTTAATATTTGTTGGTCAAACTCAAAACTTTGGTTTCTTGGCTTTCTTAAGTTTGAATCAATCTTTTGTTGGTTTCATAGCTTCAATTGCTATGTGAGTTCACTTCACCACTAATACATAGTCTCGTAAACATAGCATCAAATACAAATAGACATCAAAGATCAACGGGAAATGTTAACTGTTACCTATTCCAAAGTGGAAATGGAAAAAAAGTACTGAGGACTTTGGGAAAATGGCTAAATCCACTCAAAATTTGGGTAATTGTGGATATATTGACTATATCTGCTCATTTCATTCCAGTTTATTCCACTTATTCCATGGATCAATATGCACAACTTTATGTACCTAAAGCAGTTAGACTTAGTAGGGTATCACTATCTATTATATCCGAAGGAGATTCAAATTTTTATCTGTCTCTTGGAAGAGCTCACATAAGGCTTTGGACATATAGTTAAGCACAATTTATTGTCCCCAAAATGATGAACAATCAAACAAAATAATACAAATATTAGAATATATGTTCAGGACATGTGTATTGAATTTTCAAGGTCAATAGAATAATTTTTACCTTTAGTACACTACAACAAAAAAAAAGTCCTTTTGCAAGATACAAAGGCAACATTCAATCAATGAATGTTACTAAAAGAGTCTATGATAACATTCTAATAAATGAATGTTGCAATAGGTTAACTTTATTGAGATTTAGCAACACTCTTTAAAAGAATGTTGTCAATGTTACTTTTTACAACGCTCATTAAACGTTGCGAAAAGTTGCTCTTTTGCAACGTGCAATTAAACGTTACGAATTCTACTTTTCACAACGTTCACTGAATGTTGCAAAAAGTGGAACTTTTCACAACATGCAATGTACGTTGCAAAAAGTCGACTCAAGAATGTATGCTTGTTTTACAACCTGACCACTTTTTTAGTTTTTTTTTTTTTTTTTTTGAAATTAAAAAAGAACTGTTAAATTAAAAAAAATTGTTAAAGAGGCCATTATCTAATAGAAATTTTTTAAATTTATATATCTAATTATTGTTACAAAATTACCAACGGAAGACTTTCGTTGGTACGATTTTGTTGCTAAAACAATGGCACATAAATTTTTTAAAGTATTATATAGTTACCAACGAAAAAAATTTGTTGGAAAAGTCAACTTTTTTTATTCCCACCTAAAATTTGATTTTTGTCAAAATATCTTCAAAAATCAAAAGCCCTAATTTCTCATTCTTCTCTCGTCTCCGCCTCACTCTTCTCTCGTTACTTCCTCTCACTCACACTGTCACACATACAAACTCATTCATTTCCTTCGTCTCTACTTGACGCCACGACTGCTCCGCCTCCAACTCCAACCGGACCGACGTCCAGGCGACGACCTCATTTCCTTAGGCGGCCTCTTCTCTTCTCTTCCTTACCAACTTCACTCTTTCACAAATCGCAACAGGCCGACCCTTGTTTCAATCCTAACCGTGCGAGTCACGACACCCCGAGGAGTCATCAGTCCTCCGCCAGTTGTCACCTCCAGGTTAACTCCCAGTAATTTCTATTGGCTCTGGTGGTGGGGGTAAAAGTGTTACTCCTGCTGAGGCCGGTTCACGGCGGAGGAGGTCCCTCTCTATGGGTCAGTATCATATTAGTGACCTTGAGGTAACTTTGATTAATCCATTTGGTCATTCTTAGCGAATTTTGAATTTTTACCAAATAATTACTTGTACTGCTGCGTGGATTTGAATAGACTCTGTATTGTTGAATGAAAAAAAATGTTGACGTGCAAGATAATGCTGAGATTGTTAATCGAAGAGCTGTTACGAGTGTGAATTTATGGAAATTGTCCAGAAATTTTGAGGTTGGAATTTAAATATTGAGCAGTATTGTTCAAGACCCACCAATTTCTTGGTGAAATTTGTGTTTATATATTGATCGTAACTTTGACGAGGACACTGTGTGTCAGTTAGTCACCTATATTTTTTTGTCAAGTTCTTTGAAGTGGAAGATTGTTTACGAGTGTGGTCAAAATCTTTTACTAGGGTATATATGATTTGTAATTTAGGGGTTATACATATATTTTGATTTCATCTTATTCATTCTTGATTGGCCGTCTTATTTACTTTGTCATTTCCGAGTAACATGAAATTAAAATGTCTCTTATATTAGAGTTGGATGGCCAATCTACTTGGTTTCTTAGTTATCCTTTTTATCTCTGTGCTACAAAATGGAAATTTCTGCTTAAACATTTCACAGGGTGCAGTTAATGGAAATCTTATTCTTCTAATAGGCTTGAAGAAAAGCTCACCAACTTGGAATCAGAAAATAAAGTTCTCCGCCAGCAGGCTCTAGCCATGGCTTAGAACAATAAATTGCAATCCAGAAGTTCATGGTCAATTTTCCAAGTATTGTATAGCTAATAGTTTCAATAGATACACTTGTGAACATGTTATTGGGTTACTTACATCTTCTTTGTTACCATGACATGTGCAGAGGGTTGAAAGATCAAAGACAAATGTTGTAAGTAGAATACATTTTAGATAAAATTAAGTTGATATAGACGTAGTCCTAGAATGCTGATACCGTGTTATTGTAATAGGACTTCCGTAGTACTTCAATGAATGCTAGAGATCAATCAGAGATGGACGATAGACCTCAAAAATCACTCAATGAGAAGTAGCAAGAGTATCAAGATTTGCTCATAAAATGTGTTGCACAACATTTAGGCTTCTCTAAAGGTAGACTTGTTGCTGCTTGCATTATTTACAAATGCCTTCGGTAGTGGCATTCATTTGAGGCTAAGAGAACAAGCATTTTTGACAGGATAATACAAACCATTGGTGTTGCTATACGGTATGAATCATAGCATCTAAATTGCTTGTTCTATGAATTTGCATACTGTTTTATTTAGCAGATAAACCCTTATAACTTTCCCTTACCTCTTGAATGCAGTCACTAATCTGAATGCTAAGCGAATGTAGGTTGTTACTGGGAGACCTGTACAAAATAACTCTTTCGATTTGTTCTCTTTAATGGCATTCTTGAAGTTTGAGCCATTCTCAATTAAAGGCCTCTGGAGTAGTTTGATACAACGCCCACTTGCTCAAGGAGATGAAAAGGGTATCTCTAGGTTGCAGGTCAGGACACCTTACACTATCTCTAGTACTTGAACTGAATATTTGGTCTGCATGTTTTGCTTGTTTGATTTGCCTCTGCCTCTCATCTCTTACTAAATAAGATTGAAATAAATCATTTATTTAATGATTACAATCTAAATTAATGTAGATGTTCATTTTTATGGAGAAATATTATGTTTCACTAGCCTATAAAGTTTGCTATCTAAGCATGCATGTATGCATTTGACTTGAGCATAAAATGGAAAGAATAATGTATTGTTGATTGAGAAGTATTCATTAGACGGTACATGAAATTGGGAATTAGGATGTTGAAAACTTTCAGTTGTTTGTAATAGTTATAAAAATTGAAGGCAGACCATGTTTGAGTGTATCCTCTGCTCAAAATTCATTTAGACAAATGTCTTGTTTCTCTTGTAATAATAAAGTTTCTGCATGTTCCTCATGCTAAAGTGGATGAATAGTTGCTATATAAGTGAATTCAGTTCATTAAATAATTTTGTTGTCTGGATTATGAAATTATAAACATAAATTAATACTTCTAAGGCTCTAGTACCTTGCTGGATTCAATATATTGAAGAATTTCGTTGTGTGGATTATAAATGACAAGAATGAATTAGGTGTCTATGGATGTAGTACCTTACTGGATACGTGAGAAACCTGAATCCTGAAGCTCTAATTTACTGCTCACACCGGAAGTATATTATTTTTTCTTTGATTTCTGGAGAGTTTATTTTTGCATCTGGAGAATGAAAAAGAATGAGCAAAAATTATGATAAATTTCCTCTATGTTAAATTAGCTTCTGATGAATTTTTTTGGAGTGACAAGTTTGGAGTGTGATGCTTGTGTGCTTTGTCTGTCTTTTATTTGTTTTCCAAGCTGTAATTGTCACTCAACTATTAAGAAGTACATCCAACGTTATAATGCATCTTCCTATTTTCTTTCAGGTTCTAATGGGAACAATGTCTTTGAGGAGGAGAACAAAAGAGAAATGTTTAGTTTGTTTGCCATCTAAAAGCATAGAGACCTTCTTCGTGAACCTCTCTGAAGAAGAGCATGAGGTTTATGATCAGATGGAAGGGGAGGCCAAGAATATTGTTCAGGAATACATTTTGGATGACTGTGTAATGAGAAACTATTATACTGTACTCAGCATACTTTTACGACTTCGTCAAATTTGCACAGATATGGCCTGATTTGTCAAAATAGCAGGTTATACTATGTAGAAGGAAGATTAATTATTCAAATAGAGAAAATGTGTTGAATATACTTTGAATTTTTTGCCAATTGGAATATTAGCTTCATTTTACTTTTGCAATTGGATTATATGTTGTACTAGAAATACATTTGGACAATTGTTTTTCAGGAAATAATTAATGAAACAAAAATATAATTGAACTAAAAAACCAAACATTGCTAAAAAACCTGTGAAAAAGGCCTACGACAACGTTTGATGAACGTTACAAAAAAGGGCTATCGCAACGTTCATCGCACGTTTCTAAAAAGGGTTATCTCAACGTTCAATGAACGTTGAAAAAGCCTACGGCAACGTTCGTTGAACGTTGCAAAAAACCTTTTGGTAACGTTCACTAAACGTTGCCGTAACATTGTCGTAGTCCTTTGTCGCAGGGCTATCGCAAGTTCACCAAACGTTGTGAAAAATACCAATGTGCAATGAACGTTGCCAACTCTATGGCAACATCACAATTTGCAACATGCTCCTGAACACTGCAAAAACTCTTTGGCAACGTTTTTTGTACGTTGCAAAAACTATTTCTAGTGTAGTGGTGGAACTTTTATACAACAATAATTATTGGGCTACGATTACAATAGCTTGCTATGAGGCATTATATGGTAGAAAATGTAGTTCTCCGATTCAATGAGATGAGGTTGGGAAAACGAAACTACTAGGTCCAGTCATGGTCCGTGAAATAACTTTAGTTATGACACAAATATGCAAGTGTGCGAACTGTCCAAAACTAACAAAAAATCTATGCATCCTAAAGATTAAGAATGTTGGAATTCATGGTAAGAGACTTGTATTTCCAAATGTAGCTCCAATGAAAGGTGTAATGTGATTTGGAAAGATAGAAAATCTCAGTCTTGAATAGATTGGTCCATCATATTGTTGACAGAATTGGGAATGTTACCTACAAACTTGACCTTCCCTCATCAATGTCTCAAGTTTACAATGCATTTCATATATCCATGTTTAGGAGATGATAATCTAATAACCAAGCCTTACACAACTCACTTGGCCATTATAATTTATGCATTACATGCTATTCAGATGTTATTTGCATTTGCATTTGCATCTACATTTCATAATTTATTACTTCTTATAGTGTTGTCTTTGATCATTGGAGTTCTAATATTCTTATATAGTGTAAGTGGTCAATCTCCCCAGTCTAAGTGGTGAAATTTTTATTGATGGATGGATGAAAATTAGGTTGATCAATGTGTTGGATGTTGATTGGTTAAGTATTCGTGAATATGAATGTGTCCCAAATATTATAGATAAGCTTACACACCTTGACCTGATTCAATCAAGTTTTCTTGAAACCATAGATGGTAATTAATTCGTTTGAGGAATGTTATACATGATATAATAAAATTGAGATTTTATATTATAAGGATTGTAGGAGTTTATAACTATCGAAGTTCAATTATGGTGATCGCGCGAGAATTGGATATTAAACTGGTAAGAAATTAAATAAAAGACTAATGATTTATTATTAGGAATTCTTATAGGATCTTGTGGAAATAAAGATAGAATGTAAAATAAGTTTAGAACACCGGATTTAGACTTGCAAAGATGAGTGCAAATTTACATTTTAATCAAAAGTAGCCACCTCAAGCTTAATCCACCTCACATTTGTATTGACTTTTCTTAACAACTAAGCTAATTTTCTGTTAGCTCTAATCAAAGATGATAATGAGCTTTAAACCAACACTTGCAATATCCTTTGCAAGAATAACAATGGATCAAAATGACCCTTTTGATTTTTATGAAGAATTTAAGTTTCGAATTGAAAGAAGAGGGAAAGAAGAGAACTGAGAGAGGAAACTTGATTTACGGAACAGAAATCCTGTTCACTAAAATATTATGCCGCAAGCGCAAGGGTCGCGTACAAGTAGTAAAGTGGACTTTTTAAGTCCAAGTCGATCCCACGAAGAATGTTAATCTAAATTACAAGTATATGGATTCAAATTAACGGAATTGAAACACACATTTATAAACTTGAAAAGTAATAAAGAAATTATTTGATTAAAAACTTAAAATAACAATTTAAAAAGTAGTCGAATGTTTGATTTAAAAGAGGCTGGAATTTATGATTTTGCTTAACCGTCATTTCATTAATATCAAATCAACAACGCACAGATGCAAACTACCAAAATACAAGGTTAGGCCCGATTCTCCAAATTTAGTCGATAACTTCTCTCGAG
Source organism: Osmanthus fragrans (assembly GCA_019395295.1). Taxonomy (NCBI): domain Eukaryota; kingdom Viridiplantae; phylum Streptophyta; class Magnoliopsida; order Lamiales; family Oleaceae; genus Osmanthus; species Osmanthus fragrans. The sequence goes on along the minus strand of CM033348.1, from coordinate 11,088,704 downwards.
TGAAATTAACCCTAATTGATTAAGCCTATCTACGATATCTCTATGCCGATTAACACTTAACCGAATGCATTAAATTATTGTGAGAATATTCAAGGGTCACCTAAGGCAGATGTATATCTCTATAGACCTAAACAAACATAGTATACTACACAACTTAGGGCATTAATTATTTTGGTCTAGTTAGTGCAACAATTTCTCAATAATTATCCCCAACCACTTAAACACATCATCTAGTGATCAAGTAAATGATAGTCAATCAAAAACAATAATTAATACACCATGAACTTGATAAAATGAAACTTGGTTAAGCTATTTCATAAATTCCAACACAAAATACTTAGCTCATCATATTAAGATAATAACAAAGGAGAGGTTGTATACAATACATTGCAAAGCTTGGAAAATAATGAAAAGAATTCAAAAGTATAGATACAACCCTTTTTAGTGTAGATTTGAATTCCTCCAATGGTTTCTCCAAGCTTTCCTTGATGAACTCTCCTTGTTATACTCACTTTTGCTCCCAAAATAAGTTAAGTATACTAAGAAAATAAAACTACAAGAAAGAGAAAAGAAAAATACAATAAAACTAGAGAAGAGGGAGAGATATGGATTCTTTTGTGTTCAATCCCCCTATATTAGATATTCTAGTATATCTTTAGACACACCACAAATATCCTAAAATATCTACTAATAAAATAACCACAAAATAATGCAAGTTGGGCCAAAATAAAATCTAGACGAAATTTAAACCGCCTAACAAATTTAACTCTATGCGGCCGCATGGTTATATCTCATGCGGTCGCATAGTTCAAATCTATGCGGCCGCATGGTTCAAGTCAAAAATAGATATTGCAGCCCAGTACCTCCATATTTGCATGCCAGGTCCCTCAACTTAATCACGTACAATTTGGTCCTCAAATTTTGATCTTCATTACATTTAAGCACTCTAAAAATTGCACTTCAAGTCCTTCAACTTTCTGGCTTGTGCACCTTAGTCCCTAGCTTCACAAATTTGTACGTTTTAAGTCCTTTTTGACTCCTTTTAGCTTTGTTTTCCTTCTTGTCGGGGTGTTAGCCTACAAAAGCAGTAATTACACAATTATGTATAGAAATCTACTCAATTTTATCAATAAAAAAGTCCCAAAAAGTGCCAAATAAGTGTGTAAAAACACACTTATCAATACCCCCATACAATTGACCATGCACTCAATTATATGAAAGTGCAAGTAAGCTTACAAGTAAACATAAAAGTACAAAATGTCAGTAAAATAGTAAATAAGGTAAGGCAAACATTACACAACTTGCAACAACAATTATTAAAAATAAAAAATGAAATTTTGGAGGTTGAATGAAGTCTTCACATTAGCCTTCAATCTTCTCCTTGGAACTTCCATTTAACACTCCAATCTAATGCTTCAATTATTTAAAACGAGCCTTTGCAAGAGGCTTAGTGAACATGTCTGCTAACTAGACTTGAGATGGACAATATTGCAAATGAATTTCACCTTCCTTCTCAGCTTGCATGATTGCATGAAATCTGACCTTAATGTGCTTTGTTATTCCATGATTAACTGAATTCTTGGCCATGACAATAGTAGACTGATTATCAACTAAAATTGAAGTAGGATTGACAAGTTCTTGATGCAAATCACTTAGAATTTTTCTCAGCCAAACTGTCTGATTAACAGCTGATGGTGCAGCCACATACTCTGCTTCTGCATTTGATTGAGCCACAACATCTTGCTTCTTTGAATTCCAACAAAATGCACCAGACCCCAGAGAAAATAGGTACCTAGAAGTGCTCTTCATATCATCCACTGAACCTGCCCAATCATTGTCTGAATATCCTAACAAATCCAATCCAACTCCTCCTTCAAAGTAAATTCCATGATTGAGAATACCTTTGATGTATCTGAGTACTCTTTTGGCAATAGCAAAGTGAGTTTGTGAAGGATTGGACCTGAATCTGGATAGTAGACTTGCATCATACATTAAATCTGGTCTTGTTGAAGTTAAACACAACAAACTACCCACAAGACTTCTATAATTCTTCTCATTTGCTGGCTGATCACCATCATCCTTTGATAACTTGGTGTTTGCTGCAATAGGAGTGTCAACTGGCTTACAATCCATCATCTTAAATTTTCTCAAAATATCAGTAGCATACTTGTGTTGTGACACAAAAATTCCATTAGATTTCTGCTCAATTTCGATCCCGAGGAAATACTTCATTTCTCCTAAGTTTGTCATCTCAAACTCCTCCTCAAGTTCACTTGTGAATGATTGAATCAGTTCAACATCATTTCCGGTGATCAACAAATCATCTACATACAATGAGATAATCAAAATATTTCCAAGAGAATCTGATTTCACAGAATGTGTGCTCACTCTCACTTCTTTGAAATTCATTTCCACACAAGTACCCATCTATTCGACTGTACCAAGCTCTTGGTACACATAATTAGGTACTGATTTTGAAATGAAGCCATCAGGTCGTTCTACAAACACATCCTCTTCAAGTTCACCATTGGGAAAGGCTGACTTGATTTCTAGCTGATGAATTTTTCACTTTCTTTAAGCTGCTAAAGCAATAGGCAATCTGTTTGTATCATGCATTGCCACTGGTATAAAGGTTTCAAAATAATCCACTCAACATTCTTAAGCAAATCCTTTGGCTACAAGTCTTGCTTTGTACTTGTAAATCGAACCATCAGGATTTACTTTTGCTTTGTAAATCCATTTCACTCCAATCATCTTCTTATCAGTTGGCCTTGGCACCAGCACCCAAGTTTCATTCTTTTGAATCATTTTCATTTCTTCCTCCATTGCATCTATCCCTTCAGGATGTTTTGCTGCTTCATCATAGCAATTTGGCTCAACAATAGCCATGTAACATCTTTCATAAACTTCATTTAAGGGTCTAGTACCTCTAGGAGGACTAGAGCTTGATGTAGACCCAGATGGTCCATCATTTGATGCACTAGACTCCATTACAGGTTGCTGATCTTCTGGTTCAGCCACTAGAAAATCATGTTGCACTATAGGCATTAAGATTTGAGTTGTTGTGATTCAGCTTCTTCCCTTAGCTTTTTTATCAACTATTCTTGAAACTGCAATACTTTCAGTTTCCAGGTTATACACTTTATGGCCTTTTGATTGTGAGCTATAGCCAAGAAAAATTCATTTCACAGCTTTGTTATCCAATTTACCCCACTTGTGATCTAGAACATGTATGTAGCATAGTGACCCAAACACTTTGAGGTATTTTGCTGTAGGTTTCACACCAGTCCAAGCTTCAACAGGAGTCTTGCCTTTCACATCTTTAGTTCCAAGTCTATTTGCAATAGACAGTCTCTACCCAAAATTTCTTTGGCAATCCTTCTCAGCCGTCATGTTTCTTGCCATCTCCATCACATACCTATTTTTCCTTTCAGCCATTCCATTTTGCTGTGGAGTATAGGGCACTGAAAGTTGATGATGAACACCATTCTCTTCACAAAATTGATCAAATATCTTCAAGGTATATTCCTTGCCATTATCAGATCTTAACATCTGAATTTTGCAGCCTAACCGACCTTCTTGAAGATATGAAAAACATCTGACTTGTTCTACATGAAGTACACCCAGCACATTCTTGTGCAATTATCAATAAAGAGTACAAAATATAGATTTTGACTCAATGAGGGTGTTCTCATAGGTCCACAAATATCAGTATGTACCAGTTGCAATTTCTGAGTTGCTCTCCAAACTCCATCAGATGGAAATGCCTCTCTATGTATCTTTCCATAATTACAGCTCTCACAAATTCCTTCTGGCTCATTAATTTCAGGAAAGTCCCTTACCAGACCTTGAGAATGAAGGTATGCTAAGGATTTAAAGTTATAATGACCATATCTCTTATGCCACAAATTCGATTCATCAAAATTTACTTAAGCAACATTTGCAATCACATTTTGACAATAGATACTAAAACTTTTATTCTTCATAGGCACACAAGCAATTTCAACATTATGTGAATCAAGTATCTTGCACAAATTTTCTTTAAAAAACAGTGAGTATCCATTTTGAACCATCTGTCCAACATTTAACAGATTTGAACTCAAACCAGACAGGAGTAAAACATTGTCAATATACCTCATACCTTTCTTGGTTTGAACTACTATGGTTCCAACTCCCTTGGCATATACAACTTCATCATTTCCCATCTTGATTGTTACCTTGTACAATCTGGATTCAAGTTGCAAAAATCTCCTCTTTGCTTGTATGTGATTTGTGCAAGCACTGTCTATAAACCATGAATCTATTTCCATCGTGTTTGTCATATGAAATGCCAAGAATAAATTATCCTCGGCCTTCTTTTCAGTTACCAATGAAGCTTGCTGATGCTGATTTCTAGGTTGATGTTGTACTATGGTTTGAATTGGGCGTTTACTAGGACAATGCTTCTCAGGATGTCCAACTATGTTGCATACTTTACATTTGTGTGCTTTCCAACAAAATTTATCTGAATGACCTGACTTACCACAAATACCACATGGAAGATATGAGTCTCGTGTTTCTCTACTCATCCTTTGTTTGTTGCTACTCCCTTCTTTTCTCATGCTATTATCAAACTGCCTTTTTTCCAAAGTTACTTCTGGAATGCTGATATTTATGTTTGGTAACAAAGGCACTTTTATTCGATTTCTCATTCCTTGATGCTATCCTTTGTTCATATGCCAATAAGGCACCCGTTAGCTCAGTTAAGGTGAGACTCGACAGGTCCTTAGTATGCTCAATGGCTGCTGTAACAGTATCATATTTCTTAGGCAAAGTGATCAACACCTTTTGAGCCACTCTTTTATCCGTAATTTTCTCACCATTCAACTTGATTTAATTTACAATATCAACCACTCTTGAGGTATAGTCCCTTCACAGTCTCTTTCATCCTAAGATTTTCAAACTCTCTAGTGAAGGCTTGTAACCTCACTGCAATACTCCGAAATTTTATGCTCGTTTAATTTGCTCATTTAATTTTTTAGGATAGCAATTTAACTTTTCAAATTTTAGTATGGCCAAAATTATTAGTGGTTGCCAATTTTGCATTGGTCGATTTATTAAATGTTTACCAAGATTAGTTAATTAGTTTTTTTTTTGGGATTAATGTCAAATTACTATAGATAAACATTTTTTTTATTCTTTTTGGCCGAGAGTAGGATATATCTTTGGAGTAATGGCATGCAAGAGGTGGTGTTTATTATTTAACAAAGCATGAGGTGTCTTGTGTAAGCAAGAGGTGTTCAGTTATGGTATGATATGATTTTAGGTGTTGAATGGCAAGCATTTAACTTAAGCATGAGGTGGCTAAATCATGAATGAAGTGTTTAGCTAAAATTATGAAATGCATCCATGAAAACCCACGTGTGATATGAATGATAAAGGTGGCCACTTATTATCCTTATTATATATACTACACACACACAAATCAAATTCATTTTCATTTCACATAAACACACAACACACACAGGAAATCGGGGGTAGAAAGGAAAACGAAAAGAAGAAAAAGGAAGCAAAGTCTAGCACTCTCAATTCATCTCTCAACGAAATTTCTTCAAGTTTTATTGTAAGATAATTTCTTTGCTTAAGTGGTAGAATTTCATGGTAATATTTATGCTTAAGCTATGCATGAAAAACCATAATATGAAAGATGTGGACAAGCCCACAAAGTTAGATATCTATGCCTTAGGACAAGTCCGAAGGGCACCGGCAAGCCGGAATATGCAAGTATGTGTTTGAATACTTTCTTTTTGCGTAGTATTAACATGCTAAATTCAAGCATGGTATCTTACTGAGTATTCTTTATACTCATAGTATCCTACACTAAATTTTTAGATCCATAGATGTGAAGTTGGACGAAGTTAGTCGGCATAATCGATGATGGGTTAAGGACAAAGATATTTTTGCATCGAAGTTTTGTTTTTGCATGTTTGTTCGACTGCTTTCCACATATTTTTCTTATGGTAATGTATAAAAAACTTGTATAAGACATGATGTAATATGGTATTGGAAGTAAATTATGTAATTATATCTTCCATGTTATGTTCAGAGACATATTTATAGACCTTTTTTTTCTCAAATGATAAAAAGAGGCAGAATCTGGTCAGTTTCTGGGTCTTCTTTAGAATGTTATTTCTAACTCTATAAATATCCATTTGACACTCTAAAAATATTGTTACGTTCCTCTTTGAGTTGTCTAAATATGGGCGAGGGAATCACTCAATTTGGATATCCATGGCTTGAGATATAAATTTTTAAACGTCAAGGGGTCAAATCTGGATTTTCTGTGCAAAACTACACTGTTTTCAGTAAAACGTCCATACTATATGATCTTGGAAAATTTTCATATTTTAACCTAGAAAACTACTTGAAATTATCTTTCTAACGCCATAAACTTCATATAAAACGGAGTTAGGATGAATTTTATAAAAATAGCTGAACTTGCTATCCCAACTAACCGTGGCAGCACCGAGTCCGTTTTTGCAAAAGTATAATTTCATGTTGACATGCGCTACTGCTGGCCATTGTATTTTATGAGAGATATTTTATCAAATTGAAAATAAGTTTCTAACATGTAATACTTCTGTTTTAGAGTATTTACACGTACCAAAGGTAGAAGCTATTATGATTAGTACGTGACCCTCGAAGTTTAAGTTCGGAGTATCATAGCGTGGTATCAGAGCAGTTATGCTTTTCTGTAGACTTTTTTAAAAGAAATGTTACTGTCCTTCATCATCGAGCAAGCAAGCAACTGACTTTCAACCGATGATCAAGGTAAAAAAAAATCTTTTTCAAAGTTTATGAGTTTTCTTATGTAATGAACTGCTATATCTATTGTTGGATATAGGAATATTTTGGATCACGTCATGTTTGAGATTATGAATCATTAACACTTATATGTAATTATTTATATGAGCCTTGTAGAGTAACATAATCAATTTTTGTCCTAGTTATGCCACGAATGGTAAGAACCCCCACAAGGACAGAAGCTTGTGGTTTTGCGAAGAAGCGGGACATATTGTTGGCATTTTATTATAATTATTGTATGCATCCGATCCATAACCTCGAACAACATCTTGATCTACTAGACTGCATTATTGAGATGTTATGGGAGATACAATTAAGTGATAAGGTGAAGATACGGAGGTTATATGAAACTATTCCAGAACCTTGGACTTCAGTCATAAATGAGATTGCGTTGTGGTCTGACGATGACCTTTCATATGAAGACCTTACATATTTACTTCGAGAAAGTTATGAAACTAGTCGCGATTTACAGCGAAACTTTAAGAAGACTATAACCTTATCCATGAGTACTAGCTTATGAGCTACCAATTCTAGGCTAGACAAGGGACCGTTGGCTAAGTGATTTTTGAGAGTTCTAGATGAAAGTTTTCCCATACCATTACCAGATAGTTCGGAGCAAAGCATGTTAGAGGAAGAGCCAGAGGAAGAACCAGAGGAAGACCCAGATGAAGACCTTGAGGAGGATTCAAAAGAAATAGAAGATTAGATACCATCTTATCTAGCTATCTTTGTTTTTTAATAGAATATGATGTAATACGTACATCTACTTTCGAATGTATGTACCGTACCTTAATATGACTTTTGTTTGTGAAAAATAATAATGTATATATATGAAGGAAAGTTGCCTTGGCCTTTGGATTTTTCTAAAGTTAGTATTACGTTCTAAAGTAATTCTAACTGGATGAATATTTTTTTTCATTCAAAGGAAATGCCTCCAAAGCGCAACCACGACAGTGCACCGAATTTCAATATGAACTTAGACAGCGGCAATGCTAATGCCAGTTCTAGTGGTGGCGAAGTTAATGTAGCAAACTTTGCACGAGAACTGCTTGCCGCAATGTGGGAGTTGGGACAGCAACAACAGGTGTAACGCCCCGAGTTCCGCGGACCCGGAACGCTACGTCATCGTCTTTCTGCCCTAATTTAACTGAAAAATTTGGCGGAATAACTAACTTTTAAAAACATCACATTTAAAATTTTTGAACGTTAACGGCAATAAATCTCATTCGAATGAACTTAAGGAAAATTTTGATTAAACTTTAATCTCAAGTTTAAAATAGCGGAAACGACAAGGTAAATTTCATAATGTTCAGATGAGTGAAATTTCAAAAGTAATTTAAAACAATTAACTACATTTATTCCACCACTGCCCATCAGACTCGGCCGTCTCCAAAATCTGCAATATTGTTAAAATAATAGAATGAGCATTTCGAAGAAATACTCAGTAGACTCATCGCCAGTAATTAATTTACAGAGTAATTTAACACATAACTATGCAATCTATACAGTGATATTCTCATGGGCTAATTTTCTTTGAAAAATCATAGGCTCTTTAAAATCATAGGGTGTGGGTAGTCTGTCTCATGCATTTAAGCACGTAAGTTATGCATAACATCATCTTATCTCATAAGAGATTCTCTTTCTTCTCATGCAATTAAGCATATAAGTTATGGCAAGCATAACAACATAATCTATCTCATAAGAGATTCTCATCTTATGCATTAAAGCATATAAATCACATAAAATCACATAATACATGCAATTACAATTTAAACTAATTAATGGGGGCGAGTCTACCTCAATTTATCGCGAGTCGTAAAAAGTTGAGCGGAAAGAAATCTCAAGCTCTATCGTCCTTACGTTTCGTCTAGCCAAAAATAGAAAATAAACTTTGAATTAGTGTTTCGAAATTTTTTAAAGATTAAAAACGATAAGAATAAAGTTTAGGGACTTAATTGGAATTTGATAAAATTGAAAATAAAAGTTTAAGGGCTGAAATTGAACTTTTCTAAAATAGGGACTAAATTGAAAATTGTTAAAACTGAAAATGAGAGTTCAGTGACTGAAATTGACTTTTTTCGAAATCTGTGGGCTGATTGGTTTTAAAACATAAAGTTTGGGGCCGTTCTTTAAAAAAAATCGAACTTGGGACTGAAACAAATAAATTTTAAAACATGGGGGACCAAAATGAACTAACGCCTAAACCTTGGGCTAAAATCATAATTTTTCCAAAAATTAAAAATAAAAAATCCTCACTCTCTCTCTCACTTCGAACCGGCGAGAGAGAGAGGGAAGGCGACGACGGGAAGGGGCGAAGCCCCTTCCTCCGACTCGGCCGACTTGAAGTGGCAGCGCCACCGTCGCGTGGTGGCGCCAGCAGTGTGGAGGCGGTGGTGGGGTGATTTTGGGCGTACAGGTCGAAGGGCAATCGAGACTTGGAGGTTCGGTTCTCTTGAATTTTTCCGGCGGTGAACCGGCTATAAAGTGGGTCGGAAAAGAGGTAAGTTTCTGGATTTTCTTATTCCTTGGTTTTGGATTTTGATTTGGGGTTGATTTGGGGTTCGATTTTTGGGTTGCCTGGAAGGTGGGCTGGGCGTCCTTGTGGTGGCGAGAGGTGGAGTTGGTGCGGTGGCTCATGTGGGTGGCTGCAGTGGTGTTGGAGGTGGTTCTGTGGGTTGAACGGTGGCCTGTGCAGTGGTGTTGGGCTAGGGAGATGGTTCTGGATTGCGGGGTGGATGGCTGCAATTCGTGGGTTTACAGTCAGTGTTGGGGGTGGTGGTTCTGGGTTATGGGATGGTGGCTGCGGTTTGGTGGTGTTTGCAGTCGGTGTTGGTGAAAATTGGGAGCAGATGTCTTACCCTGTGTTGTTTGCTGCGTGAGTGAGGTTGAGGGGGAGAGATGGGGTATATATACAGTAGGAATAGTCTAGGGCACAAATCCCTAGGCTGTAATCGGGCCTGAAATTGGGCCGGAAGAATTTGTCTAATTGGACTTAAGTAATTGGGCTAGAATAAGCCTAATTGGACTAATGGATTATTGGACCCGAAATAATAATCTATCGTATTAATTCCGGATTTAAACGATAAGGAATTTAAAATATTCGAAATTGAGTTCGTTTCTAATAAATTTAAAATAGTTTAACAACGGCTAGACGAACGCGTTTTTACTTTTAAAACTCGGGTTTAAGGTTTAGCGACACGTTTTTCAAGAAATCATAAATTAAAATTCCCGGTCGCTACAACCTTATCCCCTTAAATTAATTTCGTCCTCGAAATTTAAACTTACTTTATCTATGATATCTGGATACTTAGCTAGAATCTCATCCTCTTTTTCCCAGGTAGCTTCATCGCTATCCTGTCTACCCCATTGGACTTTGACTAAATGAACTTCTTTGTTTCTTAAGACATGGACTTTTCTCTCCACAATGTACATAGGCGTCTCCTCATAAGACAGATTCCTCTGAACCGAGATAGTCTGAAAATTTACCACATGGCTCGGGTCGTGGATATATTTTCTCAATAAAGAAACGTGAAAAAACATTGTGTACGGCCGAGAGCTCGGGTGGTAACGCTAAACGATAAGCCACGTTACCTACTTTTTCTAAGATTTCAAATGGTCCGATAAAACGAGGTCTTAGCTTCCCTCTCTTGCCGAAACGGATAGTACCTTTCATAGGAGCTACTTTCAAGAATACTTTCTCTCCAATCTCAAATTCCAAGTCCTTTCTCCTTCGATCGGCATAGCTTTTCTGTCTATCTTGGGCGGCTTTGATCCGTAGTCTGATCTTCTCAATAGCTTCAACTGTCCTCTCAATCAATTCTGGACCTAAAATTCTTCTCTCGCCTACTTCATCCCAATAAACTGGTGATCGACAACGTCGCCCATATAGTGCCTCATATGGTGCCATACCAATAGTAGCCTGAAAACTGTTATTGTAGGCAAACTCCACTAATGGAAGGTGAGTCTCCCAATTACCACTCAAGTCTAGCACACAAGTTTTAAGTATATCTTCCAATATCTGAATAGTGCGTTCAGACTGTCCATCTGTCTGGAGATGGTATGCAGTACTAAAATTTAATTTAGTACCCATTGCAACATATAATTTTCCTTTAAAACACAACAATATTCTAATTACCATAATCAACATTCCAATCAGTATAATGTCCCAAAAAATGACCATCGTTTCTCTGTCCTCTATCTGTATAATCTAGAGCACATAAGAATGACATCTTCCCAAAATCAACTTTTCAGTCCTAGTGGATAATCAATCCTCTTATCATTGTTGACTTCCATTTTATCTTTTGATTAAGCTTATCTAACACAGTCGCATAAAATAACTTTACCCCAAAATAATCGAAAATGGCATAAGTAATCACTAATAATTGTACATGCTAATACCAGAATTTATTGACTAAAAATGAGGACAAACTATATTACTGCAACCCACATACTATTACAGTCAGGGCATATATAACTTATTATCTCCCCACGGTAGTAATCAATTTTGCAATCATAGTCTTTTATTGATTCTAACTCATCACCAATTTCATTTCACCTACCAAATTGGTTTTCTTTCTTGCTTGCTTCGTCCACTTTCTATAACTCATCTTATTGTCATCTACTTACTAAATTTACCCACTACATAAAAGAGGATATATAATCCATTTGTTATATATTTCTTCAACTGAATCCTAAACTCCTCGATCCTTTTGTTTGTAACAATAATTACATAGTAAAATCGAATAAATTTCTTTTGCCAATTTCATCGCAATAAATACGTCCTTGAAATATTTCAATGTCCTACATAACCTCAATTATCGACACTTGTGGTTAGTTCTTATATGTCCACTTCATGAAAATAAATAATTATCCGAGTTCCCTTTTTAACAAATCATAATTGATAACATCTATTCTGAATTTGTCCTCATAGCGTCTAACATTCTACTAAATGAAGCTGCACACAGTAATTCAGTTATATAACTCCCTATACTTAAGCCAAAGATAGATAGTCAAGCTCTACCACAATGATAACAATCTTATCTATATATTCATAAATCTATCTCTTGAACCAATTATATCGTTTGAAAAGAATCTTGTAACCTTTATCGATCTGTCCAATGATCAAATACTATGTTGTCTCCATTCTGTGTAGTGTACCTGGACCTCAGGTAACTACTACCATTCTAAATTGACAAAACCTGCAAAACTTCAATTATTCATGATTCTCGAAAATTCCAGTTATCCTCAATAACAATTGAGATTGCTTAACATGGTGTTCTTTTCCTTTAATTCCAAACTACTCAATGATAATATACACACAACTTCCATTTCAACCTTTTGAAATAAAAATATATATATACCTTAAACTACGGTGATCAATAAATATCAATTTCTCACAATGTGATAACACCACATTTCCTAACTTCAATCCCAAAATAATCAACTCCAAATCATGTTTCAATCATGCCTTTCCAACACTTTATAGTAGAATCCATAATTGGTTGTTTCACTTCGAAACACATTCTAAACCTACGCAATTTTGGTGCTCTTTCTTTCTATAAAGATACGATAATAACATTTAATCCATGATAATTCTATACCTTTATTCCATAAAGAGGCCACGGACTTATTACCGATACATAAGCTTTCTTGTATATAACATAAGGACCTTTAATTCAGATAATGTAACCAAAGATATCATTTCACCGTTGGGTAAAGTTTACATTTGATAGTCACCTTATACTTAAACTATCCAATAGATCATCCGTATATTCCATAGTGTATAAACCTCAATAAAGATGGAATACTTTATTCGTGAGATCCACAAATACAATCGAAAATAACCCAAGGTTTACATTACTAAAAAAAATTTCACCTTAACTTCCAAATTTGACTCAAAGCTTCTAAATTGTATGTAATATAACACATTAATCCACAAATGGCCTTGACAAAATTAATTAACTTAATAAACCAAATATCTCATCACATTATTTAGCTGTAGGACGACCACAACATTCCTTTACTTGCTATTCACCATATCATGTAATCGTGTCATTTATGATCACATTATATAACTTCAAGCATTTGATTATACCTATTTCCTTAGAATCACAAAGATAGTGCTCCTTATAACTATCAAGTGACATTTCACATATTACTGTACATCAAGAGTCTGTTTGTTAAAATGTCATAGCTTCATTCCATTCTTCAAACCATACATGCATATGTATGAAATATGCTAATCACTCTCTTTTCTTTCCTTTACCACAATATATGATTCCTTTACTATAGCTCAAGAATGACAATGTGCATTTATTCGACATCACTTCTTTCGCACCTTTTACCTAATTAACATAAATACACTTATCCAATATTTCCTTTCTTAAACAACGATTTACCTCACAATAAGCAATCCTTGTGAAGTCTATCCATATATTGCTCACATTCTTTATAATCAGATGAATAATGAAATATCTGGAATCACTTAGATGATAATTTCTCCACGCCGATAAACAATACCCCATTATTATCTATCAATCACCAAATCATCATTTATCTTCCACAATTACTCATCGTATAGTCCAAGTATACACCGTCATGATTTACATCATCGTCTCATATAAGTGATCACAATCACCACAAAATTTTAATAACACTAATGACCATTTAGCTTCTCAAGATAATTAAAATTCATCTCTGATTATCACAATTACACATTATATTATTTTCCTCAAGTCTCTGCTCTTTATAATTTCCTCAGTTCCTAACTCTCACACTGACATGTGCCGAACAGTTTGGAATGAAATAAAATTGCAAACCTACTCTAAATTCTATTTCCCTCTACTCTCCTTCGGCCACACATAATTTGGCGTCCGAGAACTCTCCTAGCGTTGGATCAACTTCTTCCCCTGGTTCATCTTCTACTTCAGGGTCTCCTTCGAGTTCTCCCTCGGGATTGCCCTCGGGTACTAACCCATCTTCTTGTCCAAGTTTGGGCTCGGATATTGGCTCGTGTTCTGGCTCTCCTCTAGGTACCAATCTTAAAACGGTACTCAAAGTACATGGGTCAATACGTTACAAATCTCACGCAGAAGGCGTCATACTCTACTTCCACATTAGGGGACACTAGGGCATCTATGTATATGCTATGAGCTACCTCCGCATAGTCGCTTCGAAAAGTCGAGAGTAAGTGATGGATCGACTAGCGATTACTGGTCACGTAGCCATGCTGTGGACCCTATCACGTACGATGTTCAGCTGCTCCACGTGTCGGACAATTGCCCAATCAAGTCTAAGTCTGAAGCGATCATGATCTCTAATGGCTTGTTCTACGTTACTGAGTACATTTCTACTAATGAGTGCCATGTCCTAAACCAATTATGCGAAGTTCAAGTAGGCGGGTTATTCATCTCTCTTAGTTAAAATTGCGAGGACGTAAAAAAATTTTAAAATTTTAAAAACTCTTTCATTTCCTGCTCCGACACGTCTTTCTTTCTTTCTAATTCAGATACACTTTCTTTCTTTCTTTCTAATTCGGATACACTTTCTTTCTCTTTCTTTCTAATTCGGATACACTTTCTTTCTCTTTCTTTCTTTCTTCTAAGTCTCGTAAATCATCAAAATAGGTATCCGAATTAAAATAAAATTAAACTTCATAAACTTCTTTACCTTCGGAGTAGGCTGATCGAATGATGGCAGTGGCAACTTTCATTAATAAAAATTAAATAATGTAGAATGTTTCTTTCAAAATTTCTCTTTTTTGAAAATTTGTCAGTCTATCTCTTTTTTTTTTTTTTTTTTTTGAAAATTTGCCAGTCTACAGAAACGCAGACTGGCTCTGATACCAAGCTGTAACGCCCCGAGTTCCGTGGACCCGGAACGCTACGTCATCGTCTTTCTGCCCTAATTTAACTGAAAAATTTGGCGGAATAACTAACTTTTAAAAACATCACATTTAAAATTTTTGAACGTTAACGGCAATAAATCTCATTCGAATGAACTTAAGGAAAATTTTGATTAAACTTTAATCTCAAGTTTAAAATAGCGGAAACGACAAGGTAAATTTCATAATGTTCAGATGAGTGAAATTTCAAAAGTAATTTAAAACAATTAACTACATTTATTCCACCACTGCCCATCAGACTCGGCCGTCTCCAAAATCTGCAATATTGTTAAAATAATAGAATGAGCATTTCGAAGAAATACTCAGTAGACTCATCGCCAGTAATTAATTTACAGAGTAATTTAACACATAACTATGCAATCTATACAGTGATATTCTCATGGGCTAATTTTCTTTGAAAAATCATAGGCTCTTTAAAATCATAGGGTGTGGGTAGTCTGTCTCATGCATTTAAGCACGTAAGTTATGCATAACATCATCTTATCTCATAAGAGATTCTCTTTCTTCTCATGCAATTAAGCATATAAGTTATGGCAAGCATAACAACATAATCTATCTCATAAGAGATTCTCATCTTATGCATTAAAGCATATAAATCACATAAAATCACATAATACATGCAATTACAATTTAAACTAATTAATGGGGGCGAGTCTACCTCAATTTATCGCGAGTCGTAAAAAGTTGAGCGGAAAGAAATCTCAAGCTCTATCGTCCTTACGTTTCGTCTAGCCAAAAATAGAAAATAAACTTTGAATTAGTGTTTCGAAATTTTTTAAAGATTAAAAACGATAAGAATAAAGTTTAGGGACTTAATTGGAATTTGATAAAATTGAAAATAAAAGTTTAAGGGCTGAAATTGAACTTTTCTAAAATAGGGACTAAATTGAAAATTGTTAAAACTGAAAATGAGAGTTCAGTGACTGAAATTGACTTTTTTCGAAATCTGTGGGCTGATTGGTTTTAAAACATAAAGTTTGGGCCGTTCTTTAAAAAAAATCGAACTTGGGACTGAAACAAATAAATTTTAAAACATGGGGGACCAAAATGAACTAACGCCTAAACCTTGGGCTAAAATCATAATTTTCCAAAAATTAAAAATAAAATCCCTCACTCTCTCTCTCACTTCGAACCGGCGAGAGAGAGAGGGAAGGCGACGACGGGAAGGGGCGAAGCCCCTTCCTCCGACTCGGCCGACTTGAAGTGGCAGCGCCACCGTCGCGTGGTGGCGCCAGCAGTGTGGAGGCGGTGGTGGGGTGATTTTGGGCGTACAGGTCGAAGGGCAATCGAGACTTGGAGGTTCGGTTCTCTTGAATTTTTCCGGCGGTGAACCGGCTATAAAGTGGGTCGGAAAAGAGGTAAGTTTCTGGATTTTCTTATTCCTTGGTTTTGGATTTTGATTTGGGGTTGATTTGGGGTTCGATTTTTGGGTTGCCTGGAAGGTGGGCTGGGCGTCCTTGTGGTGGCGAGAGGTGGAGTTGGTGCGGTGGCTCATGTGGGTGGCTGCAGTGGTGTGTGGAGGTGGTTCTGTGGGTTGAACGGTGGCCTGTGCAGTGGTGTTGGGCTAGGGAGATGGTTCTGGATTGCGGGGTGGATGGCTGCAATTCGTGGGTTTACAGTCAGTGTTGGGGGTGGTGGTTCTGGGTTATGGGATGGTGGCTGCGGTTTGGTGGTGTTTGCAGTCGGTGTTGGTGAAAATTGGGAGCAGATGTCTTACCCTGTGTTGTTTGCTGCGTGAGTGAGGTTGAGGGGGAGAGATGGGGTATATATACAGTAGGAATAGTCTAGGGCACAAATCCCTAGGCTGTAATCGGGCCTGAAATTGGGCCGGAAGAATTTGTCTAATTGGACTTAAGTAATTGGGCTAGAATAACCCTAATTGGACTAATGGATTATTGGACCCGAAATAATAATCTATCGTATTAATTCCGGATTTAAACGATAAGGAATTTAAAATATTCGAAATTGAGTTCGTTTCTAATAAATTTAAAATAGTTTAACAACGGCTAGACGAACGCGTTTTTACTTTTAAAACTCGGGTTTAAGGTTTAGCGACACGTTTTTCAAGAAATCATAAATTAAAATTCCCGGTCGCTACAACAGGCACCACCCTTGCCTGGGTAACGAACACTAAATCAACAAGTACCAGCTGACCATTAGGAACCCAACCAACCAGCTATTCAACCTCAAATAGTACCAAACCCGAGGGATCGAACTGCAATGATAGAGCAATTTCGTAAAATGAACCCTCCATCATTCAAGGGAAGTATGGACCCCTTAGCAGTTGAAGACTGGTTACGAGAACTAGAATGTATCTTTAAATTTATAAGATGTGAAGATGTCGAAAAGGTAACATTTTCAGTGTTTATGTTAAAGAAGGGGACCAGCCATTGGTAGGATATGACTACCAGGTCATTAAACACCTGCTGAAGAACAGACTATAACTTGGGTGAGATTTAAGGAACTCGTAGAAGAAAAATTCTTCCCGGCAGCTGTGAAGATCAAAAGAAGATGGAGCTCATCAGACTCCAGCAGAGGAACCATGACCCTCGTGGAATATGAACTCAAATTTGAGGAATTATCAAGGTTTGCTCCACATCTAGTGGATACGGAGGAAAAGCGGGCTAGAAGGTTCGAACGCGGGCTTCAACCTTATATTCGTGACATAGTGTTAGTTCTCGAGTTGAGCACTTATCGAGAAGTCTTGAAGCGAGCCCAGACTATTTCTTATCAAAGAACTCAAAATGTTGGAAGTTCCTACCAGGTTCAAAACTTCTCCGGTAAGAGGAAGTGGAACTTTGATAGACAGAATAACGGTAAAGGAAAAGGGAATAATGCACCAAAGAAAGGAAAGACGGAGATAGTAGGAGTTGGTGGTGATAAACGTTGTCCTAAGTGCGATAGACCTCACAAAGGGGAATTTCTATAGGGAAAGAATGTTTGTTTCAAGTGTGGGAAATCAGGACATTTCGCTAAAGAATGTCCCCAGAATCAGACACAGAAGGCTGGAGATGACACGAAAGGTAAGGCAAGAGTTTTCTCCTTATCCAGGCAAGAAGCAGAGCGAGACCCTATATCCTCACAGGTATCATCTTTGTTTCCAATATCCCTGCATTTGTACTTACGGATTCTGGAGCTATACATTCGTTCATTTCTTCTTTGTTTGTTGCAAAGTCTAAAGTAGAGTGTGAATTCCTTCCGTATACCTTAGAAATCTCTCTTCCATCTGGAAAGATACTTGTGGCTGACCATATAGCTAGAAATCTTAAGATGGAAATTGATGGTAGAGGTATGGTGGTAGATCTAATTCTATTAACGATAAAAAAGCTTTGATGTTATCCTTGGTATGGACTGGTTGTCTAAAAACTATGCAACTATTCATTGTACCGAACGAATGGTGATTTTTCGAAGACCGGGCGAGGAAGAGTTTCGTTTTGTGGAAACTAAGGCAAATACCTCGTCTCGTATAGTGTCAACAACTCAGGTTGAAAGGACGCAGAGAAAGGAATTAGGTCAAAGATTTCTAGTATCGATGACCAACATTAAACAAGATAAGTTGTCAGCTGAGGATGTTCGAATAGTTCAGCACTATAAAGATGTTTTTCCAGAAGACCTTCTAGGTTTACCGCCAGAAAAACAAGTAGAGTTTACCATCGATTTGGTACCAGGAGCAACACCTATTTCAAAGGCTCCATATCGTATGGCACCATTGGAACTGCAAGAGTTGAAGGTACAGTTGAAGGAGCTTCTTGATAAGGGTTTCATTAGACCAAGTGTATCACCTTGGGGTGCACCTATGTTTTTTGTGAAAAAGAAGGATGAAACAATGAGGCTGTGCATTGACTATCGAGAATTGAATCGCCTCACTATCAAAAACAAATATCCACTTCCAAGAATAGAAGATTTGTTTGACCAACTCAAGGGGGCTACAGTATTTTCAAAGATCGATCTAAGATCAGGATATCATCAATTGAAAATTAAGCCAGATGATATCCCTAAGACGACTTTTAGGACGCGTTATGGGCATTATGAATTTTTTGGTGATGCCTTTTGGATTAACTAATGCCCTGGCAATATTTATGGATCTAATGAACAGAGTATTCCATGAATACTTAGACCAATTTGTCATAGTTTTTATTGATGACATCTTAATCTATTCGAAAAGTAATGAGGAACACGAGAAACATCTCACGATTGTCTTGGAAACTCTAAGAAAAGAGAAGCTTTATGCCAAATTCAAGAAATGTGAATTCTGGTTGGATAAAATAGGTTTTCTGGGGCACGTAATCACAACACAAGGAATTGAAGTAGACCCAATTAAAGTAGAAGCAGTAAATAATTGGGTAAGACCAACTAATGTTAGAAAAATACGCAGCTTCTTGGGATTGGCTGGTTACTATAGAAGATTTATCGAGGGATTTTCTAAAATAGCAGGACCATTGTCCCAGTTGACTCGAAAAGGGATAAAATTTCAATGGACAGAGAAATGTGAACAGAGCTTCCAAGAGCTGAAACAAAGATTAGTCACAGCTCCAGTGTTAACAATACCTAACGGACCAGAAGGATTCGTTATATACAGTGATGCTTCGAAACAGGGCATAGGGTGTGTTTTGATGCAGAGAGGAAATGTGATAGCCTACGCTTCCAGACAATTGAAACAATATGAACAAAACTACCCAACACATGATCTAGAATTGGCTGCAGTAGTTCATGCTCTTAAGATATGGCGTCATTACTTGTATGGAAGTAAGTGTGACATTTATACTGATCATAAGAGTTTGAGGTACTTTTTCACCCAAAAAGAACTAAATATAAGAGAAAAGAGATGGCTAGAGCCAGTAAAGGATTATGATTGCACTATCATTTACCATCCTGATAAAGCTAATGTGGTAGCAGATGCTCTTAGCAAAAAGGCGGTTGGGCAGTTAGCAGTACTAATTACTATTCAGGACCAGTTATTAAAGGATTTCGAAAACTTACATCTGGAAGTGATTGCTCCACCAACCCAAACTATCACCAGGATGACAGCTCTAATGATTCGACCAACACTTAGAGATCGGATAAGAATAGCACAAGATGGTGACTCTTTCCTGCTAAAGATTAAATCCGAAATTGGTACTAGCAAGTGAAAGAATTTTGAACTAGGTAGTGATAAAGCCTTACTCTTTAAGGAAAGGTTGTGTGTGCTGAAAGATGAGGGATTAAGGAAAGAAATTCTTGAGAAAGCACACTTAACTCCATATACTACTCATCCAGGAGGTACAAAAATATATCGTGATCTAAGGAGTATGTTTTGGTGGAGAAATATGAAATGGTGCCTAGGTCTTTTTGTCAAGAGGTGCATGACTTGTCAACAAGTGAAAGTTGAACATCAAAGGCCATCTGGATTGTTGGAACCATTAACAATTCCACAATGGAAATGGGAGCATATAACTATGGATTTTGTTATGGGTTTTCCAAAATCAGTTAGGGGAAATGATGCTATGTGGGTTATAGTGGATCAGTTAACAAAGTCAGCTCATTTTCTACCTATAAGAATGAATTTTAGTATGGATCATACGAGCGCTTGTACATCAAAGAGGTCATCTGTTTGCATGGTATCCCAGCCTCAATTGTATCGGATAGAGATCCAAGATTTACCTCAAAATTTTGGAAAAGTTTGCAAGGAGCCATGGGAACCAAGTTAAACTTGGGCACAACTTTTCATCCTCAAACTGATGGACAATCGGAAAGGACTATACAAACTTTGGAGGATATGTTGCGTGCATGCGTCCTTGATTTAGGAGGCAGTTGGGAAAGTTATGTGCCATTGGTAGAGTTTGCCTATAATAATAGCTATCAGGCTACGATAAAGATGGCACCTTATGAAGCTCTCTATGGCAGAAGATGTAGAGCTCATCTTTATTGGGATGAAGTAGGAAAACGAAGAGTTTTAGGACCCGAAATAATTGAGGAAACTAGTCGACTGGTTGATAAAATAAGAGCTAGGATCAATGCAGCACAGGATCGACAAAAAGTTATGTTGATAAGAGGAGAAAAGATTTGGCATTTAATGTAGGTGATAAAGTTTTCTTAAAAGTCGCACCGATGAAGGGAGTTCTTTGCTTTGGAAAGAAGTGAAAACTTTGACCAAGATTCGTAGGTCCTTTTGAAATTTTGCAGAAAGTTGGAAATGCAGCCTATCGAATTGCTCTACCACCAGATTTGTTAGCAATTCATGATGTGTTCCACGTGTCAATGCTTCGACAATATGTGCCAGATCAAAGTCATGTGGTTAGTTATCAACCATTGGATATCAAACAAAACATGACTTATGAGGAAAAATCAGTAGCAATATTGGATCGCAGAATCCAACAACTGAGAACGAAAGCAATTCCATTACTGAGAGTTCAATGGAGAAATCATGGTGTA
The DNA here is from genome assembly GCA_019395295.1 of Osmanthus fragrans. Lineage (NCBI taxonomy): Eukaryota > Viridiplantae > Streptophyta > Magnoliopsida > Lamiales > Oleaceae > Osmanthus > Osmanthus fragrans. Next base: position 11,067,547 of record CM033348.1, on the reverse strand, counting down.
GAAGAATCAACTTGGGAAAGAGAAGAGGAAATCAAGATCAAGTATCCAGAACTTTTCAACTAAGTTCGAGGACGAATTTTTTTTAAGGAAGGAGGGATGTAATACTCCGAAATTTTATGCTCGTTTAATTTGCTCATTTAATTTTTTAGGATAGCAATTTAACTTTTCAAATTTTAGTATGGCCAAAATTATTAGTGGTTGCCAATTTTGCATTGGTCGATTTATTAAATGTTTACCAAGATTAGTTAATTAGCTTTTTTTTTGGGATTAATGTCAAGTTACTATAGATAAACATTTTTTTTATTCTTTTTGGCCGAGAGTAGGATATATCTTTGGAGTAATAGCATGCAAGAGGTGGTGTTTATTATTTAACAAAGCATGAGGTGTCTTGTGTAAGCAAGAGGTGTTCAATTATGGCATAATATGATTTTAGGTGTTGAATGGCAAGCATTTAACTTAAGCATGAGGTGGCTAAAGCATGAATGAAGTGTTTAGCTAAAATTATGAAATGCATCCACACGTGTGATATGAATGATAAATGTGGCCACTTATTATCCTTATTATATATACTGCACACACACAAATCAAATTCATTTTCATTTCACATAAACACAACACACACAGGAAACCGGGGGTAGAAAGGAAAAGGAAAAGAAGAAAAAGGAAGCAAAGTCTAGCACTCTCAATTCATCTCTCAACCGAAATTTCTTCAAGTTTTATTGTAAAATAATTTCTTTGCTTAAGTGGTAGAATTTCATGGTAATATTTATGCTTAAGCTATGCATGAAAAACCATAATATGAAAGATGTGGACAAGCCCACAAAGTTAGATATCTATGCCTTAGGACAAGTCCGAAGGGCACCGGCAAGCCGGAATGTGCAAGTATGTGTTTGAATGCTTTCTTTTGCGTAGTATTAACATGCTAAATTCAAGCATGGTATCTTACTGAGTATTCTTTATACTCATAGTATCCTACACTAAATTTTCAGATCCATAGATGTGAAGTTGGTGGAAGTTAGTCGGCATAATCGATGATGGGTTAAGGACAAAGATATTTTTGCATCGAAGTTTTGTTTTTGCATGTTTGTTCGACTGCTCTCCACATATTTTTCTTATGGTAATGTATAAAAAATTTGTATAAGACATTATGTAATATGGTATTGGAAGTAAATTATGTAATTATATCTTCCATGTTATGTTCAGAGACATATTTATAGACCTTTTTGTTTTCTCAAATGATAAAAAGACGCAGAATCCGGTCAGTTTCTGGGTCATCTCCAGAATGTTATTTCTAACTCTATAAATATCCATTTGACACTCTAAAATATTGTTACGTTCCTCTTTGAGTTTTCTAAATATGGGCGAGGGAATCACTCAATTTGGATATCCATGGCCTGAGATATAAATTTTTAAACGTCAAGGGGTCAAATCTGGATTTTCTGTACAAAACTACACTGTTTTCAGTAAAACGTCCATACTATATGATCTTGGAAAATTTTCATATTTTAACCTAGGAAACTACTTGAAATTACCTTTCTAACGCCATAAACTTCATATAAAACGGAGTTGGGATGAATTTTATAAAAATAGCTGAACTTGCTGTCCCAACTAACCGTGGCAGCACCGAGTCCCTTTTTGCAAAAGTATAATTTCATGTTGACATGCGCTCCTGCTGGCCATTGTATTTTATGAGAGATATTTTACCAAATTGAAAATAAGTTTCTAACATGTAATACTTCTATTTAAGAGTATTTACACGTACCAAAGGCAGAAGCTATTATGATTAGTACGTGACCCTCGAAGCTTAAGTTCGGGGCGTCACACTCACGGCCTTGACCTTCTCTGACCCTTTAAACTCTTCCTCAAGTTTTTTCCGAGCCTCATTTGCTGTAGTTGTAGCCACTATTATGGGAAAAAATTTCTGAAATGGCAGTGAACAAGAAAGACAAGGCTTTCATGTTCTTCATTGATTGATCCTTTTGTTGTTTCACTTGAGCAGTAGTTTAATTTCCCTCAGCATCAGGTTGTTCACATCCTTGTTCAATCACATCCCAAAGGTCGTGTGCCATCAAGAAAGCCTTCATTTTAATTGACCAGAAATCATAACTTTCAACATTGAAAATAGCAGGCAAAGGTAGTGAGGATGAGCTTGAACCAGACATTTTTCACCTGAGATACCATATCTGGTAATGCAGGATTCAATGGAATTTATCGGATTTAACAAAGGATTATCGGATTTGATGAAATGAAACTTATCGAAATTTGAAGGCAAATACCGGATATAGAAATACGGTATGAGGTTACCAGATTTGGAGATAGTGGATTTGGTAATATCGTATTTTGAAATACCTGATTTTGGAGGATTATCGTATTTTACAAAGAAATACTGGATTTTGGCTTATCGTATATTGAGATACCGGATATAGAAAGGAATCTTTTCACTTACCGGATTTTGGCTTACTGCATTCCTCCTCTTATCGTATATCAGGTTCTTTCTCCTTCTTTCTGGTTTCAATTTCTTCTTCTTCCTCATTCTTCCCGGTCCCTTTTCCAAAGATCAAGGGCTCTGATACCACTTGTTAGCTCTAATCAAAGATGATAATGAACTTTAAACCAACACTTGCAATATGCTTTGCAAGAATAACAATGGATCAAAACGATCCTTTTGATTTTTATGAAGAATTTGAGTTTCGAACTGAAAGAAGAGAGCTGAGAGAGAAAACTTGATTTACTGAATGGAAATCTTTTCTTGATTGATACCCCATACCACTAACCATGCACTCAATTATATCAAAGTGCAAGTAATCTTACAAGTAAACATAAAAGTACAAAATGCCAGTAAAATAGTAAATAAGGTAAGGCAAACATTACACAACTTGCAACAACAATTATTAAAAATAAAAAATGAAATTTTGGAGGTTGAATGAAGTCTTCACATTAGCCTTCATTTTCACGACCCAAAACATTTTAGACCTTATTTCACCTTCCTAACTCACATCATAAATGCTCCAAGTTAACCCTAGTGATTCCAAGTGAAAGAGAAACCAATTGAACCAAAGGGAAGTAGAAATCAAGAACCTGAAATTAAAAAATTATGGACACATTAGTTTAGCTCACGGTTTCAGTCCAGATTTTAATTAACTTTTAGGGTTTTACGATTTCTTAAACCTTTGATCTTGTTTGTAATTATGTTGGGGTATTGTAGATCACGTTATTATCACTAATATGGGATATTTGGTTGCAAGAACTTGAAGAAATGAAAAATTGGATAATTGCTGAATGTTGGATATTAAATCCTAGATTTTGGGTAATATCTTGAGTGAAACTTGAATTTATCTCTATGATGTTCTTATATAATGAAAAAACGTGTTTCTCAAATGACACCTTTAGTAAGGATAATCTGGTCCATTTTTGTTTCTCGCCTAGTTGGATGTGGATGGCCAAATGGCAACCCCGAATTGGCTCCTGAAAGCTCATTTTGAACAACGCTGAGACTTATTGGCTGCATTATTTTCATACTTGGGGTTAGACGATTTAATTCATTCACTTGGTTTTTCATTTTCTTCAGTAGTTCAGACGTCTCTCATTTTTTGAGTCTTCTTCTTCTTTTCTATTTTCTGAGTATGTGATCTTAATCATTTGTAAGGATTCTGTATAATTAGTCTTGCTACAGTAGTTTGGCCTAGTTTTTTTTTTTTTTTGCATATAATCCTTCTACTTTGTTAGGTTGAAGTGCTCTTGGTTTTGTTGTTGGTTAAGGTCATGATTTGGGAGATTCATTTGGATCTATAATTGAATTTGGTGTCTGATTGTGGTTTCATTTTATTGTATTGTCTCTTGGAAGGTTATTTTGCACATAGTAATGGGCTAGCGTCTGAGTTCCCAGATTAGGCAATTCACTAAACTGGGTTAATATTTTTAGTGTTCTTTATTAGCTTTCTTGTATGATCGTTGACTTGGTTTAACTTTAGCATATATTTGGGTAAAATACCCAACTAATCTGGTATCAGAGCGTTTTAGGGTTTCTGGGTCAATTTTTTAAGTCACTGATTGCTGTCCATTTTTAAAAAGGTTGATTGATCTATTTGAATATTGAAAAGTTTTAATAGAAATGCTTTTTCTAAATGCTTTGTGAGTCTTCTATGGAAAGATCGGCAACTGGAAGCTATGATCGGTGACTTGGCTGCTTGGGCTTGAATTGATTTCTAGAATAGGATTCTGAATTCTTAAATACTGTTAGTTAACAATATATTGAGTGAGATTGTTCTAATTTTGTCTACTCCTACAATAGCTAGATAGCACGCTTTATTTGTCCTTAAAATTGGTTTATACTGGTTGATAAATTCTAAGTGCTTTCTTTTCATTCTTGCATAAGATATCTATATGGAATGATATTGAAGCATGTCTTTAAGGTTAAGATCTTAGCATACTGAATTATGTGATCTTTAGATTAATAACTCTGTAATTAATTGTTGTTACAACGGTGATAATCTAGATACTATGGTTGATACTGCGTCGTCATGCTTTAATCAGGTTAACTTTTATCACTGTAAAAAAAACTTCAAAACTTTTTCAGCACTTAAGTGATCATTCATTAAAGAATCACTTATGTCCATAAGTAATAGCCTCCATTTTATGGAACCTGCAATAGATTAGAAGGTCGAGTATAATTGTTTAATTATACTCGCAACTCTTGTCATAGTCAACAAGGTTGAAACTTCCAGGAAAAAACTTCGAATTGGGAGGGTGATCCTCCCGGTGAGCTGATCCCACTCGGATAGAGGGGGCACCACAAACAAGGAAGGGGTTTAATGCTTTAAGGAGAGTGGTTTGACCCCCACGAAAGAGATTCTATTACCCTTCCTACGACTTTTTATTTTAGTAGAGGGATGACCCCAAGGAGGGACACTAGTCCCTTCAACACATAGAGGAATCTAAAGAAAGGAGCCTCAAGGCGTTGGAATCTATCAATCGGAGGAGCGCAACCAAGTTTAAAACCTCAAAGCCCTGAAAGGGATGTGAAGCACTTCTCAATGTCTTCCACTCGCCCAGTGAATCCAGGAGGCAAGGGGAATCCGTTGATTGAATCTATTCCAGATGATGTGCTGCTAACAAGGCCTACCTATTCTCCCAATGCAATCTGTCTTTTTAGGGGCATGGCATTCAATCCTATCTCAATATATGTTCCTCTGTTAGAGGCTAAGTCCTTAGAGACTTCTCTTTTCCCAGCCATAAACAGATCAAGAGAATAAGGTAAAGGTATTCCCGGTGAGCCATTAGTATAGTTTGTTGAACGCTCGCACTGAGACTGTTACACTTAGTCCACTCAAGGTTCATATTAGGGAAATGAGAGTGAGCATAAAATTTTCCAATTGAACCTTTGGTGCTCATAAAATTTTCCAATTACAATGCATCAACTAGATACTTGAAGTGTGTTATCCCCTGAATTAAGTCTTTATGGCACAGATCATCGAATTCCTGCATCAAAGAATTATACAAACTGGGGAAAAATTTGTTAGTTTTCACCACATCACTCTCAAGCTCACTTTTCTCTACATAAAAGCTCAACTTGCATTTTTCTCTCCTCTCAAAATGCTCAATTTCTTTTCTCTCTTATGGCTCTACTCAATTTTTCTCACTCTTAGTGTAAAGGCCCGAATCTTTTCTATAAAGTTATGCCCATAATTGTGTGATTAACTTCACATTCGGCCCAATAAAGGAAATATAAGTCAAAAAGATTGTCCAATACATGTTTAAAGGTAAAATGATGTTTATAAAGTATTTTCTTAAAAACGATTTGATGAAGATTGGACGGAATGCAAAGTATTTCATTTTATGGCTAAAGTATACTTTAAATATTTTTAGTCTCCTTTGATACCCATTTTTGACATAGAAAACATTCGAATTTGTACATCATATTTGAACAAAAATTGTAGCTCTATGCGCTATCTTTCCAATACACTTTTAATCACCTCAATCGGATATCGAGAGAAAACGTTATGATAGAAATACTGTAGGTAGTGCAGTGTCAACTGGACTACCGGATGACCGGAAAAGCCGAAACCCACGATTTTTTGAGAATTAATGGCCACTACTTGCACAACTTAATTACCCTATTTAATATAACCTTTCACCCACCCCAAACCTCACCTATAAATACCCTCTTCACTCATTTGATTTTTCACACCAAAAGCACTTTCAATTTGCTTGCAAAGTTGAGAGAAAAATAGAGAGTTTGGGAGAGAAAAGGAAGGTGGTTTTCAAAGTGTTTTTCAGAAGTTTTAATTGTGGGCAAGAAATATTCTGCAAGAAGGTTTTTGGTGATTTCAAAAGGTGTTTTCAAACAACAAAGGAAGGTCCAAACGACCAAGTTTCGTCAAAGTTTTTGAAGTTCATCAAAGTTTTTCAAAGTTCTTTTCAAAGTTTATCCAGCATCAAATCGAGGTAGGTAGAGGTGCATAAAGTTGTTATACGTGTTTAAGTTATAATTTCTAGCAAGTAATGTTCTACATTTAAAGGTTAATGTTGTGTGTCAAATGGTATCTTCGGTTCGGCAAGCACCTTTCATGTCAAATGGTTTCGTTCGTACGGCATACATTTTCATGGCAAATGGTACCTCCGGGTACGACATGTTTTATGGAAATTCTAATGTTAATTGTTATGAAATGCTTAGCTTAATCACGATTGCACCTATGACGCCTATTGAGTTTTCAACTCACGAGTTTCTATCCTATATCTACAGATTAAATGTTGATGCACCGGGTTGGATGATGGAAGAGATGGAAGGAAATGCAATAAGCCTACGGGAACCCGGTGAACAAGTGTAACGCCCCAATTTTTCATATATATTTTGAGGTGTTACCAGGAATAATTTCACTTACTTAAATACGAAATGATAACATTTTAATCTCCAAATAAACAGAACATTCATAAAATCATGTTTTTAAATAAAAACAACTTAAACATTCTCAATAAGATAATAAATTCAAAATGCGATAAAACCTAGAAATTTATTTGTCGAAAATCCCTTTTCTTCGAATCCCTTGGCAATCCGCTGCACCGTCCTTCCATTGTTCCAATCGACCCAAACTAGCCTGTAAAATTTGTAAGAGTGAGTATTTTAAAAACACCCAGTAAGACACGTGCAGTTTCTACACACAATTATATGCAATAAAATAACATTTCATATCACTCTTCTCTTTACAAAGTACATCGGTGACCAAGCGACACAGCTATTTTAGGTCCTCTTATAATCTCGTAGGATTTCATTTCTCTTTTAAAAAAAAACTCGAAAGTCCATCGGCAAATCATGTATATTTAATTGAACATAAAAGCGTAAAGAAACATATCACTTTGCACATAAGTATCTTACCTTGTTATTAGAATATTTAAACTATCTACCTGCACGTTAAAAATATTTATTTTCCTGCTTTGGGTGAAGAATTGTTTGACAATGATGTGTGTACTTGATTTTTCACAACCTTTCTCTTTCTCTCACTACAGGTAGTACCCTCTCTCTTTCTCTTTCTCTTTCTCTCTTTCTACCGTATAAAAAAATATGTGTGTATAGAAAAATGTGATACATGCATGGTATTTATAGTGGTTAATAGATAATGATGACTTAATAGACTCCAAATAAAACTCTTGATTCAAATTTAAATTGGACTCTTAACAAGTAAATCATCTTATCAAGAAATTCGAATTTAAAGATATCTAATTACATGAGGATAAAATTCTAGTGTGGATATATGTAACTTTCAAATTTCATTTTTAATTTAAAGATAAACATAATAATATATACCCAATCAAAATTAACAGTTAACAATTATTCTACTTAAAATAGAATTACAATTAACTAATAATCTTTTTATCAAAATCAATATGAAATACAATTAGTACTCTATGTGTGGTGGTAAAATCAATTGGATAGTGAATATTTTGGTAAAACAAATCATGATATATCCCAATCAATCACCACATGGGACACTTGGCATGCTAGGAAAAATTTACACTAGAATAAAATAAATCACCCTATTTATCATCCAACCCTACACGTGAAAACCACAATTTACACTAAAAATCAAAACCAACTTATAAATTACTTTTGCGATAAAATCTTAAAATGTCAATAACTTCGGTTTAACATATCCGAATCGACTTTTTCTTGGACCTAAAATATATGATTAAAAACGAGCTATCCAATGAGTATAATATTGATATACTTATATTTGCCCTATCAGAATCTAATTATTTGGCCAAAAATATAAAGATTTAAAATATGTTTCACTTCAATCCATAAACTTTTCAAAATAATAAAAATAACATATAGAATACATAAATTTTTATTCTAAAAATTTCGGGGCATTACAGGCCAATGTTGAAAGTAGTTGTGGCAATAAAAGATCAACTTCACCTTCTTTTCCCACTCTAAGTAAACCTCTGAATCACTCATTTCCTTAAATGGTGGAATGGCCATTTTTATGTAGCCTACGCCCGCATCCAACTCCTCTCCAAGATTATTCTTACCCCGTCTTTCAAACATATCTCCTCTATTCCTCATTCTCCCCATTCCAACCTCATAATCAATTTCACTACCATATTCATTCTCTCCTCGCATTTCCACCTAGGCTCCCATCTACCCTGCCTCCTTACATTGGGTACCTTCGCACGTTGTCCCTTGTAAAGGTTTGTCACCGTTGTGTCAAGTCTATCAAGCCTATCCCGCATATCTTCAAACAATTGCTCGAACCATCAAACCATATCACCTGACATGTGTGTTTTATTGCTGCCTCTGACAGATGATGAACTTTCCCTGTCAGACATCCTAAGTTCTAAAATATTTTTCTGCCTTACCAAAGTTCGTTCATGTATCACTCTCGGATTTTACTCTCTATTGATCTCACCACTAAGCCTTTTTCCACTCAATGCTTTCGTCCAAATACTTCAAGGAACAAGGTGAACTCAACCATGATGTGTTCTCATGGATCCCAAATCCGGATATGATTAAGAATTTAATCGAGAAAAAAGAAAAGAAAAGAAGAGGACTCGATGATAAGAAAGAAAAATGAAAAGTTGTGTAAGTTGGAACTAATGGAAATTCAAGAAAATGGAACATTTTTTTTTACTCAAAATTGAAAACTAGAAAACTGCTGGTGATTTTTGAAATTTATAATAAATTTTTTTAATTTAGATTTTTTTTTTTTTTTTTTACTCAGAAATTTGACTACAATACTAGCGGAACAAACGAAAGTTGATTTGGATACTAAATTAGCCTAAAACAACTTTTGACTCTTTTTTGAAATTTTTTGGATCAAAGACTCATAACTTATGAATGGACTCGAAAAATGCAAAGAACAATTTAAAAGAATAAAAACAAAGAATCAACAATTAAAATTTAAAGGGATATAACCTTGATTATTTTGGAACATGTGCTCTCATACCAATTGATGTGAACCCGCGTAGAAACATTGGCTATGAAATCCACAAATAGATTGAGATCCGACCCAAGATAACCAAGTGTAAACTCGTGATATTACTTTTTCTGGTTATTAAAAATGTATGACAATGGAGAATCAACATCTAAGGAGAAGAACAAGTAGTCATTTTATGTTGAGAGCCACGTAAAAACAATTTGAGAGCAAGAATGTGATGTTTAGAGAAATTAGGATAGAATGGATTTGTAAAAGACATTGATTTCAAATTTACAAAGGGGACAATCAATCACAGAGTCCCTAATTATAGGAGGCAAGATAGACTTGATCCTGACCTAAGGGCTGAATATAATTATGAGCATGAAATAGGAAATGAGAATGAGGATAACCAAATCTGAGGTAGGTAGGATGAGGCATATAGGATATAGGTGTGAAAGGGGATTTAGAGAATACCCTGAAGATGGAGATGGGATAGATAGAAATCTTGGAAATATTAAAATGAAAAAAAAAAAAAAAAAAAATTCCTTCCAAAATAGAAACGACCCTATAGTCTATTTTGAGTGAGACTAAAGGTTGGAGTTGATATTTGATTGTCATAACTACCCAGAGGAAAAGAAGGTAAAGGTAACTATGATTGAATTCACTGATTATACAATAATATGATAGGACCAATTGGTGGCAAATAAGAGAAGAAGTCATGAGAAACCTATAGAAACCTGAGGTGAATTAAAGCTATCATGATAAGGAGGTTTGCATCTAGTCATTACTATAGAGACCTGTATTAGAAATTACAAAACCTTACTCAAGGTTCAAGAAGTGTGGAGGATTACCATAAGGACGTAGAGGCAGCGTAGGGCTAATGTTGAGGAGGATATGAAGACAATAATGGCCATGTTCTTGAATAGATTAGACAGGGATATAGCCAATGTAGTCGAGTTCTAGCACTATGTGTGGTTGGAGGACATAGTGCACATGACTATGAAAATGGAGAGGCAAAAGAAAAGGAGAAGGACAACAAGGTATTTGTCATCGATTTTATATCTGGCTGGATTGTAACAAGTAATAAAGTTGATCTAAGAGTCCGAATATCATTTCCATAAGGACTACTATCTAACTGTTGGTTTTATTATTGCTAACTTCGATTTGATTAAAAATAAGAAGAATGAGATATTCATTTTTGTGATTTTTTTTAAACATACTAATATGATAGAAGATGATATTTTTTTTTAATATGATGGTTTAAGAGTTAGGAATTACGAGTTCACCAAAACTATTCCATTATTCTAAAAAACCAAATTTTATAACAGTGTATTATGTTTACCAATCAAATTCTTCTAAAGTATACAATTTACGTCTCTCGAGTTCAAATTATAACTAATTAACTAAGCCAATTCCACATTTCTGTGTGAATTCGGATACACCTTAATTAATGCATTAAAGTTCTAAAAATCCATGTAATGATTGCATTAACTAAAATAGGTATTTCTACACTTTTATACTAGTTATCAACTTGTACTACGTGGTCTAAAAAAATAATCCATCTCTCGACATAATTATCTAAAAAAAGATGAAGATCTTACAGGAGATTTCGTTTTCTTCTAGTACAATCTTAAAAACATAAATTCTTGATTGATTTCTTGATTTTCCTCTCCTTTTGGACTTGTATAATATGTGTACAATGATTCCCAAGCCTCAACTTGGATATATGTGTCCAATGAAGTCCTATAAGCCTACGTTCAAATTGATTTACATCAAAGAGTCTGAGAAGAAAAGGGAAACAAATTACTTTTTCAATTGAACTCCTTTTTTTCTTGTGATTTTAGTCCTCCATCTTCTAATATTTACAAATAAGTCCTCTTCATTCTAAAATTATTATAATTGACCCGAAGTAAGTTTCGAAAGTTTGTAATTTGATCCCTAAACTTTTCAATTATCGAATTTAACTCTCGAAACTTATGAATTTTTACTGAATGCTCCATTAATACTTCCAAAAGATCTCTTGCAATACAATTTAACCTTCAATTATTTTAAATCAACTCCAATTAAGCTCCAAACAGCCTCTTTTCATATAAATTGTATCCAAGTTTGAATTTTCTTACAATTAACATAATTTATACAAATTAAGTAAATATTCACTCATTTTACATATAAATAAATAACAATAGAAGCTTCAATAAGATCATAAAAGCACCTTTCAAATATTCTCAAACTCAAACTCTTGTAATCTATCTACTAAAATATACAACAATACAAGTACTTTTTTCCTACGTGCCACTTGTTTAATGCCTATTATCTTTTGGATATATAATTGGAATCAAACTTCTAGTAGATGGTTAGTACCTAACTTTTACATGTTGACAAAAACCATTCCACACGAATATTCAACATGCACAGAATCAACACATATCTAAATAGTTTCTAACAAACAAATCAACCACTTCCAAACTATTCATTTGATTAAATTGTTGTGCTTTTAATTATGCTATCGCTTCATCAACCTAAATTCAAAATTAATTTAACATATTCTATCAATATAATCAGTCAAAAAAATTATAATAATTATTTTGACTATTGTGCTCAATATAATATGATCTAACATGGAAAAAAATCGAACTAGAAAAAAATGCATCACCTATCACATTTATGCATCATAAATAATTTCTAATAATCATAATTATACTCGACAAGGTTATCCATCTCACGCAAGCATAAAATAAGAAAATATTTTTAAAATGTTCAATTTTTTTTAAACATATCACACAAACATGCAATAAAACTATCTAACCCTACACCTCCAAACCTAAAATATACATTATCCTTAATGTGTGCACAAAATGGGTTTAAAGAAGGGTTAGTAATACTCGTTGTGTATATGATGTTTCTCATTTAGCACTTAATCTTTTATCTTCCTTCAATGTTATTTCCTTGCTCACTCTATAAAAGGTTGTCATTATAGATGAAAACGGAAAAAAAAAAAAAAAAAAAAAAAAAAAAAAAAGGTGCCAATATACTGACATGTAAATTTATGCTAATTTATTTTGGAATGACGATTGCAAACTAGTTATAACCTAAAAAGGATTTTTATTTTATTTTTTTTATAAAATAGAATTTTATTTTTCAGTGTTATAAAAAGAAATATTATATATATATATATATGTACATATTTTTTTGAATTCTATTTATATAAAATAATTTTTTAAAAAAAAAAAAAACTTTTTTATAAAGGAAATATAAGAATTTTCTTTCCTTGCTCGCTCTGTAAAATACTATCAATATACTTGAAAACGAAAAGAAAAATAACTACCATTATTCTCTCACACACGAATTTATGATAATTTAATTTGGAGTGATAACTGTAAACTAGTTATAACCTAAAAAAGAATTTTATTTTTTATTTTTTTTAGAAAATAGAATTTTATTTTTTCATTGTCATGAAAAAAATAAAAAAAATACATTTTTTTAAAAAACAAAACTCTTTTTTATAAAGGAAATAAAAGAAAAAAGAAAAGATTTGCAACCCCACCTCGGGTTTGCAACCCCACAATTGATTGTCGTCAATGCATAATTTTATTTTCTAGGAAACATGACCGCATATGTGTCACGGTTGATCGTGGTCATTGCAAAATTATTATTATTATTTTGAAGAAGTGGGAAACAGGCCTATGTTTAATATGCAATCCTAAATTCTATATCCAATGCATAACAAAAAATTTCAAAAGTTTAAGGTTAGAAAGTTAAATTGTCTCTCAGTAGTTCTTGATTTATAATCTCAAACTCGACTGTGGACGTTGATTTTTCATGGCACTTTGAATAATACTTTGGAGGTTTTGTTTCGATTGTCTTTTCACCACATTTCACACATCTCCAAGATCTTACCGTGACCTTTTGAATATGGTATGACTTGCCTAAATTACCCAAATTTGAATTCAACTAAGAATACTTCAATATCTTCATTAGCTTAAATTACAAAATCAATGAAGTTGGAATTTTGCATGATAATCCCATCTTCTTTAAATATCACTAATTCATTTGGCTCTTTATGATCAATTCTTCAATTTCTATATATTTTTCCTTTTAGTTATTAACTCCTTAGGCTGAATGATGAAAATATCCTCCATAAGCATGTTATTTGATTCCTTCATAATTATTTGATCTTCAATCATTTTATGTTTTTAGATGACAAACAGTTGTGGAACCGAATATTTTCTATTGTGGGATAAAAAAATAAAATACAAAATATTTTGAATAACAAAAGCTCTCATTCTTGCATAACCAATAATATCCATACCACAATTCTCGCCCTTCCTTCCCATCCCACTCCCCACATTGCTCAATCCCTTTCTGTATTTTTTTAAACTGCAAAAAACCTGAAAATTTCTGCATTTTAATATTGTTTAGTTGATTCTGTATCAAGAATTCATAATTTTACAGAGATCCTCAAAAACCACAAAATCCCTAACATATAAGGCCATCTTCATCTTATTTAACCATAGTTGAATTGAAGCATAAAATAATAAACTCTATCTAAACTTTCAAAAAAAAAAAATTAAAAACTAAGCCTATGTTTGATCCCCATTAAATTAAATTTCATTACATTCCATTCCATTTTTTTCTCTCCTATTTTTAACCACACAATCTTTCATAAAATAATATTACACATAAATCGAAAAAATTTCCTTCATTTTCAACCACTCATTTAAAAAAAAACATTATTCCTCCCATTTTCATTCCAAAAAATGGGGACGGGGGCTAAATTCTATAAAATTGTAACATTGTATAAAGCATCATTATTTAGTTGATTCTCTATCAAAATTTCAAAATGAGTTCTAAGAGATCCTAAAAATCCACAAAACTCCCTATCTGATCAATTCCTTCAAGCTCATCTTCTATTTCATCTTTCTCTTCTCTATAATCCCATATAGCCATCGTTGAGTTGAAGCAAAAATCATAAACTCTCTGTTTGAATTTCAAAAATAAAAAATTCTTTGTAATTGTAACATTGTATAGTTGATTATGTATCAAGATTTCAAAATGAGTGTACACATATCTTAAAAACTCACAAACCTCTAACCAATGAAACCCTTCAACGTCATCTTCTGTTTTAGCTTCACCTTCTCTATCATTCCATTTGGTTGATAAGTATGTTTTTCCACTTATTTAATACCTAAATAAGCTTAAATATTGATGGAATGGGCGAATTTCTACTCACAATTATGTAATCATAGCTTTTGTAGGTCAAAACCCCAAAATAAAAGAAAAAAAGGTAAATGGAGGAAAAAGGGACCAAAAGCGTACAAAATTGTGAAGTTGGGGACCAAAATGTACAAGGACAGAAAGTGGAAGATTTGGGATGCAATCTATGGAGGACAAAATTGATATAAGAGTCAAAATCTAAGGACCAAAATGTACAATATCAAAGTTAAGGAACCTGATGGGCAATTATCTAAGGGACTAAGCTGTAAATAATACCAAAATCAATTTTTGGATAGTTGGACAGAGGCTCAGCGTTGCAGCGCCACTGTTCCGGCGCTGCAGTGCCCTTTTTTTTATTTATGAAAAACAGGTTTGTGACCCTTTTTGTCAACTTTTCATAGCCTAGGGGCTTGGCTGCAACTTTTGGAATAGGTTTTATTATAAATTCTAGGTTTTCATTTTCTGCTGGGGGTTATCTTCTGCTACCGTTTCTGCTTCTTTATCTTTTTCTCTTCCATTTTTCTTTCTTTCTCTTTTCTTTCTTCTTTATTTTTCTCTTCTTCTTTTGTTTTACTTGGTAATTTTTGGAACAAATATAGAGCACACAAAGGAGAATCAATCTAGGAGTGGAGACATTTTGGATAAATCAAGAGTTAGCCATTATCTTCACAAATCTAACAAAAAAAATGGTTGTATCTTGAATCTTGTATTTTCTTCATTATTATCTCATATATTTCCAATATGTTGTATAAAATATTCTCATTTTCATCATATATTTAACATGGGCTAATTTATTGTGTTGGGATTTATGGTATTAACTTAACCTCGCTTTTAATTAATTTTAATATTTTCTCTTAAATGTTAAGTTATTTATTTTTTATGTGTTTTTAATATTGTGATTATTGCATTTTCATTTATGTGGCCAATGAATTAATGTGTTTAGTAATTTGTACATCATTCGAGAGAAGATTGTGCATTTTAGACTAAATAGTAGAAACCCTAGGTTTGTGTAGTGAATAGAGATATACACTTAGCCATTGGTGATCCATTTAGCTATTTTCACAAAATTTGAATGTGGTTGTTTAGTTTTAATCGACATAGAGATGTAGTACGTTAACCCAATCAATTAGGGTTAATTTCGTTCGAAACATGTAATTAACTAAAATTGGAAGATCGGGTCTAACACGGTAAATGGATAATTTGTTAATTGACTTGCAGATAAATTAATTAGGCTACGGTCAAGCGAAACCACGAATCTCAACCACGTTTTCCTTCCAAATCCCCAAGTGTTTATATTTTCTTATTTTGTAGATTTTTTATTATTTTTTCTTATTTCAAATTGTAATTTTAATTGTGTGTTTGTTTCTTTTTATTATTAGAATTAAATTCATTTAACTTGTGTAATCAAAAGTATACATTCCTCGAGGGATCGACAATTCAGACTTAAAAGGTCCACTTTATTACTTGAACGTGACTGACTCGTGCACTTACGATTTATAATTTTAGCGAACAAATTTTTGGCGTCGTTGCCAGAGAATATTTTTACTTTGATTACCACTTTTGTTAATTTGAGTTTTAACAATTTCTTTTTATTTATTTTTAATTGTTTTTATATTTGTATATTTTGACTAACGCCTAATTTTAATTTATTTTGTATATTTGTATTCTCTCACTGTATGTTTCAGATATTTTGCATGATTCTAATTTGGTAAAGTAATGAAACTTGTGCAATGAATAATCTCTACATGAACTATAAGGATATGCTTGGAGGACATCCAAGTTGTGATATTTACTACGCGAGGCATTGTACTGAGCAATGCTTGTTTTCGTACACATTTAGCACACGTTAAAACTATATGCATATAATTGTTTTCGTACGCAAATTAGCAATACTTGTGTTGACGTGTTAGATACCCTTGCTGGCGTAGCATGATTTGATGTTTGAAATTGTTACCGATTCATGAGTTAATAACCAAATATGCTATTTGTGCCTAAAAATTTTCAAAAATTGTTTGTTCATGTGAGATCTTGAGTTACTTTGAGCACAATAGTCATGGTTAATTGTTATCTAGATGTGGAACGTTTTTGGATGGATGGAGAAAGTTTTGAATTTGTAGAACTAGGTTGTGAGTTGTGCATAAATTTTTGTCACTCATATATTCTCTTCTCTTTCACATTACCACGTTGCGAGAAAAGTTTGGGGGTGGTCGAGCCGGTGAATGATATTATCTAGAAGTATGTTGATTCCATGCGTGTTGAAAAAAAATTTGTGTGGAGTGCCTTTCGCCAAGTATAAGCTAGGTAATGACCGTATACTAGGGATCTAAGCCCCATGTGTTAGTTGTGCTTAAGAATGATATTGCACTTGTTGAATCTTGGGCCTCTCTTCGTAGCCTTTTTGCTCGAGTTATTAAATACGTCGGGGTATCTCAAAACTCAGTACCCTTTGGTCTAAACAATCGGGGAGCTATCGACCTAAAGGTCGCTACAAGGGTTAAGAAGAAAGCTTAAGAGAGTGAGGTAAAATATGAGATTTAATAGGGAAAAAAATTGTTATTGTGCAAGTGTGTGTGAAATGTGGTCTTAGATAACTAGTGTGTTTGAACTACTTAGTATAAGCTTGAATGTGGAAGCACTCATCTAGTTGAGAATCATCACATGACTAGATGTTGTTATTGTTGGTTAGACCCAACCGAACTAGAGTGGGAAAAGAAATGAGTGAATTGAGAGCAACCTTTAGATTTACACATCGGGAAATAAAAGAAACATCTATGAATCTCATGAGCGAGAAATGACACATTTGCCACAAAGAGTCGGGTTGGATTCAATTTAATTTTTTTGTCTTGACAACTTTTTACTAATTTAGATGATGATTGAAAGTGACTATACATCCACACACTGATCGAACATTGGATAAGCTTAAATTATTTTTTGTTAGCATTATTTGGAGCATATTTGTGAATTGATTATACAAATTTTACATTTATGGATATTTTTGGCAAGCTATCTAATATGTTGGTCATTATCACATATTGTTTAATTGTGTTGTAGATAATCTTGCTCGGGACAAGCAGGAACTTAAGTTTGGGGGGTATTTGATAAGTGTGTTTTTGCACACTTATTTAATATCTAAATAAGCTTAAATATTGATTAAAGGAGCGAATTTCTACTCACAATCATATAATTATAGTTTGTGTAGATCAAAACTCCAAAATAAAATAGAACAAGGCAATAGGACAAAAAAAGGACAAAAAGCGTACAAAATTGTGAAGTTGGGGACCAAAATGTACGATGGCAGAAAATGAAGGATTTGGAATGCAATTAATGAAGGGAAAAATTGATATAAAAGTCAAAATCTATGGACCGAAATGTACAATATCAAAGTAGAGGGACATGACATGCAATTATCTAAGGGACTAGGATGTAAATAACACCAAAATCAATTTTTGGATAGTTGGGCAGAGGCTCGGTGTTGTAGCGTCACTATTCCAGCCCTGCAGCATCGTTTTTAATGAAAAAAATAGGTTTGAGACCCTTTTTGTCAACTTTTCATAGCTCAGGGGCTTGGCAGCAATTTTTGGAATATGTTTTGTTATAAATTCTAGGTTTTCATTTTCTACTAGGAGTCTTCTTCTGCTATCGTTTCTGCTTCTTTATCTTTTTCTCTTCCATTTTTCTTTATTTTTCTTTTATTTCTTCTTTATTTTTCTCTTCTTTTTCTTTTGTTTTACTTGGTAATTTTTGGAGCAAATATAGAGCACACAAAGGAGAATCAATCGAGGAGTCGAGACATTTTGGAGAAATCAACAGTTATCCATTATCTTTACAAATTAAACCAAAAAAAATGGTAGTATCTTAAATCTTGTATTTTCATCATTATTATCTCATATTTGCAATGTATTGTATAAAATATTCTCTTTTGTTATCATATATTTAACATGGGCTAATTTATTGTGTTTGAATTTATGGTATTAACTTAACCTAGCTTTTAATAAATTTTAATATTTGCTTTCTAACGTTAAGTTATTTATTTTCATGTGTTTTTACTATTATGATTATTGTATTTTCATTTATGTAGCCAATGAATGAATGTGTTTATTGATTTGTACATCGTTCGAGAAAAGATTGTGCATTTTAGACTAAATAGTAGAAACACTAGGTTTGTGTAGTGGATAGAGATACACTCCTGGCCCTATGTGATCCATTGAGTTATTTTCCAAAAATTTGAATGTGGTTGTTTTTTTTTTTAAATCGACATAGAGATATAGTAAGTTAAACCAATCAATTAGGGTTAATTTCGCTCGAGAGAAGTAATTAACTAAAATTGGAAGATCGGGTCTAACATGGTAAATGGGTAATTTGTTAATTGGCTTGTGGAGAAACTAATTAGGCGACGGTTAAGTAAAATCATGAATCTCAACCACGTTTTTCTCCAAAATCTCCAAGTGTTTATATTTTCTTATTTTGTAGATTTTTAATTAATTTTTCTTATTTCAAATCTTAATTTTAATTGTGTGTTTGTTTCTTTTTATTTTTAGAATTAAATTGATTAAATTTCTATAATCGAAAGTATACATTCCTCGAAGGATCGACAATCCAGACTCAAAATGTCTACTTTATTACTTGAACGTGACTCGTGCACTTGCAGTTTATTATTTTAGCGAACATTGGCCATGGTTGAAATGAAGTTGAAAATCAACTTTCTGTGAACTTTCGAAAAAGGAAAAAAAAATCTGTGAAATTCTATGGTAAAAGACATCTCCCACAAGCATGTCACCGTCATCATCTTCTTCTTCATATGATCATCAAAGATAGCTTTCCTCACTTCCTCTAAAGTGATCAATAACAATCAATTATTTGTATAATGCAACATCCTACAATATTCATAAGTCAATCTCCTCTCATCATAAACAATAGATTGATATTCAATACATCTGACAAGCAATCCTTATCAAGTACGATAGGTAGATTGTTTCTAAACATTTTAAGTTGTTGTACGAAGAGGAAATCTTTAAAAAGAATATCATCTTCATCTTATTCAGATCAATCATTATGTATTTTTCCTGCTCTTCTGCTTTTTTTTATTCTCTGACCAAACAAAGAAATAAAATAGATTGGCTTGAAAAAGAAAAAGGAAAAAAATCAAACAAAAGTAAGAAATAATTTAAACCAATATTGAATAAAAACGGTTGAGAATAGGTACAACCTTGTCAATGATGAAAAACAGTTACACTTATTCCTTTAACCCCAATACAAGTCTATAAAGTCCAAATAAAGTAAAAATGTGAAACATAAAAAAAAAAATGAAAGAGAGGAAAAATGAAAGTAGGGTTGAATACAAAAAAGGAGAAAGGGTGAGATAAAAAATGAGAGTGAGACCGAAACTTCAAAAAAATGATAGAGAACCTGCAGTGTAAAGTCCTGAATTTTATATTCTTAAATTGGTTGGGGTAACCCATTTCAGAAAGGAGCTACAGAGGCTCGACCCATTTAAGGTAATGAAAGCTCAAGCCATAGGTTATTTAAAAGTCCAAATATTTAAGACAGTACAAATAAATAAAATTGAATACAGATTTAATGAATAATTCAGTTGCCACAATGGTTATCTGCATGGTATTTCATGTAAGCAATCCATGTTCGAATCATCATGCAGATGTTTTTGTAGAATATTTTTATAAAAAACATTTTGGAGTTATAAAACTCCTCGTTTTTGCACATGAAGAAAAATTATATCAAGTAAATTGGATGGAATAATTGTTTTATTAGTCCATTCATGGAAATAGGTTATAAGTTAAATAAATAATTTGTGTTCCTTCATATTTCGTCATACTAGAAGTTAGCATTCCTTTAATTATGGTGTTAAACACTGATCAGATAGCTAAGCCAGTTCAAATGGAACTTGAAGAAAAAGCGTTTGAGGCAAATCTATTCAAAATAAACTTGAAAGACTCTGACATAACTTTAGGCATGGATTTGTTGGGTAATAATATGCCATCATCTGATGTCAAGAGAATAAGTGTTTTTCAAAACTCCAGGAAAAGAATTCTTCTTTGGATTAAAAACCAAACTTAAAACACAAATAATCTCAGCATTAAAGGTTAAAAAATCATTGGAGAAAGAAACGTGTCAAGAATTTCTAGTAAATATTTTGGGAACGCAGCATCAAGAATATAAAATGAATGAAGTATTATAGCGCAAGAATTTGAAGATGTAATTCCAAAAAGAAAAAATCTTTCAAATATACCACCAGATAGGCAAAGCGAGTTTGCGATAGACTTGGTTCCTAGAGCAGCACCGTATTGAATGGCACCAATAGAGTTAGAAGAATTAGAAGTCCAAATTCAAGAATTGTTACATAATGAATTTATTCGACCCAGTTTCTCCGTGGGGAACATCAACATTGTTTTTTGAGAAAAATGATGGTACCATGAAAATGTGCATAGACTACCGTAAACTAAATAAACTCACTATTAAGAACAAGTATCATCTGTCGAGAATAGAAGATTTGTTTAACCAGTGAGAGAAGTAAAAGTGTTCTCTAAGATTGATTTACGATTAGGGTATCATTAATTAAAGATTAAGTCAAGTGATCTACCAAACTCCGCTTTTAATGTAAGCAACATTTAAAGTTTTCTAGGTTTAACTGGCCATTATCGCAGAATCATTGAAGGCTTCTCTAAGATAGCAAGAACAATAATTCAGTTAACACGAAAGGGGGTAAAATTTCATTGGTCGAATAAGTGCGAACAGATCTTCCCAGAGTTGAAACGACGATTGGTCACTACACTAGTGTTAACAATTTCAAAAGGATCGAACGTTTTGTGATCTACAGCGATGCATCTAAGCAAGGCTTAGGGTGTGCCCAAATGCAGTATGGAAATGTGGTTGCCTCTATTTTAAGGTAATTAAAACAACATGAACAAAAATACATGATGCATGATGTAACGACCCGGACCTCTAGTTACCGGCTTGGGTGAGAGGTTCGGGTCGCTACAAAAAATGCGCATTTTTTGTAACGACCCGGACCTTGCGCCCAAGCCATTAGAATATATGTATTGTCTGCTTTGGGTGGGCAGAGCCCACTTACCCCTCACGACTTTCTATCGCGTTCTCCAGGATTCGAACTCAAGACCTCCATCATATGGGAGACTTAAGAGGAATCATGGTACCAATTTGTCAAGTTTGGTACCAGGATTCCTCTTAAGTCTCTCATATGATGGAGGTCTTGAGTTTGAATTCTGGGGAACACGACAGAAAGTCATGAGGGGTAAGTGGGCTCTGCCCACCCAAAGCGGACAATACGTATGTTCTAACGGCTTGGCGCAAGGTCCGGGTCGTTACACATGATCTTGAACTTAGGCAATGGTTCACGCATCAAAGTTATTGTGGCACTATCTGTATGGAAACAAGTGTGAGATTTATACAGATCATATGAGTCTCAAATATGTCTTCACCTAAAAGAAATTGAATACGAGACAAAGGAGATGGTTGGAGCCAGTAAAGGACTATGATTGCACTATACTTTACTATCTTAGTAAAATCAATGTGGTTGGAGATGCCTTAAGTAGGAAATCGGGAGGTCAGATGGCATTTTTGCTATCAGATCAAGATCAGTTGGTTAAAGAGTTCAAGAAGATGGAAATTGAGGTAGTTGTTTCTGCTAATCAAATTATAGTTGTGATGGCGACTTTGATGATTCAACCAAATCATAAAGATCGAATTGTTGAAGTGTAAGATAAGGATTCATTTCTCCAGAAAATTAGAAGTGAGGTTGGATCAGATAAGATGAATGGTTTATTAAGAAAGAAAATTCTAGAAGAAGATCATTACATCTCGTACGCCGCTCATTCCAAGGGTACAAATATGTATTGAGACATTCGAAATATATTTTGTTGGAGGAACATGAAAAGAAGTATTTGAGTTTTTGTCAGTAAATACATGATTTTTCAACAAGTAAAAGCAGAACATCAAAGACCTTTAGGATTATTAAATCCTATGAAAATATCATAAAGGAAATGGAAACATATTTTGATAAATTTTATCGTCGATTTTCTGAAGTCAGTGAAAGGAAATAATATCTTTTGGGTAATTGTTGATCGATTGACAAAGACATCTCACTTTCTGCGTATGAAAATGACGTTTAGTATAGATCAATTGGTATAGCGATACATTAGAGAGATATTCAGATTACACGGTGTCCCAGTATCCATTATTTCGGATAGATACTCGAGGATTAACTCTAAGTTCTAGAAAAGCTTACATGAAGCATTGAGAATGAAATTGAATTTTAGTACAACTTACCACCCCCAATCAGTTGATCAATTCGAAATACCTATTCAGATATAGGAAGATATGTTACGTGCTTGTGTATTGGACCTAGGAGGAAGTTGGGATTCATAAGTGCCTTTGGTAGAATTTTCCTATAACAGTTTCAAGTCTACCATTGGTATGG
Organism: Osmanthus fragrans; assembly: GCA_019395295.1. Classification (NCBI taxonomy): domain Eukaryota; kingdom Viridiplantae; phylum Streptophyta; class Magnoliopsida; order Lamiales; family Oleaceae; genus Osmanthus; species Osmanthus fragrans. The sequence continues at coordinate 11,044,471 of CM033348.1, read as the reverse complement.
CTCCATACGAGACTCTATAGCAGAAAATACAGATCATTGGTTCATTGGGATAAAGTAGGCAAAAAGAGAATTTTAGGTCCAGAAATCATCGAGTGAATAGTTCTAACAATCGATAAAATCAGAAATGTCTCTACATATTTTGTTCCTTTATATTTTAAGAAAATCAAGGTAAGTGGTGTTAAGTATTTACCCTTTTTGTTCATGATCTATATACAAGTATGCTTGTGATGTGTGTTAGAATTTTGATGTTATGAACAAAGAGATTTATGTATGGCTATAATCGATTTCTTAGTTCCCAAGGGATTCTTCGGAATCATGAACTCATCGGATTAAATGATGGTTGATCAAGTGGAATTTACGTGGATTGCTGAGGAACCAAAAGGAGAAAAGTGCTTCATTTGTGCAATTAGTCACGTTTGAAGAGTTTTTGAGTTCTTATTTGTTATGCAACTTATGTTTAATTTCTAAAAGATGTTAGTTTATCTTTCTTTAGAACTTTCTAGTTCTTTTTCTTGATGTGAACATTTAAAATTTTAATTGGTTTCAGTATGCATATGATTTAAGTTACTAAAGAAGTTAAGATTAAACTTTAGACTTGTAAAAAATAATATCTAGCTTACTGCCTAAATTTTGTTGCATCATTTCAAACAGAATTATTTGAATTTTTAGACTAAACTAGTGAAGTTTGAAAGCCAAATGAGATCCACAGGCTTAGGAATCAAGTCAACTGAAGGCCAATAAGATAAGTTATGTCCTTTCTTTTTCCGTGTGCTATGTTCAATGTACTTGAGAACAAAATTTTTCACATGTTTGAGTATCTATTTGAGTGCCTAAATTATATAATAAAATACTGAAATTTTACTATGTTGTACTTGAATGAGTTTAGAAAATACCATAAAATTTTCATAAAATTATGAATCCGATAAATGGTCCAACTAAACTTGATCGTTGGGTAGTGCGTTGCTGAATTTAACTCCATTAATACACGCTAAAATTCATTTTAATCCTCCATTTTAGTTTCGTTATTTAACAAATCAAAGTTATCTACCTTAAATCATTTGTTTTCAATAATTTTTTAAATTTATAATAGAATGTGAGGGTAAACTACAAAATAAAAAGGAAATTAAGAAATAAAAAATTAATCTCACTGGAATTTTTTGAAGTAGAAAAAAAGGCATGTTGTTTTTGTAACAATTTTAAATTTCAAGACTTGGGTTGTTACATACAGAGAGAATGAAAGAATAAAAATTGTTTTTATATAAAAAAGAGTGAGATTGGGCTTTCGTTGCAAAAGTTTTGCTAATTTACCAAAGTCTGAATCAAGCAAATGTCTGAAAAGTACGGAGAGAAAATACAAACACAAGATAGATTAGCAATATAGGGGTTAGCCAAAATAGACAAAAAGAAAGACAATTAAAATAAAATAAATTGTTAAAATAAAATTAACTAAAGTGGTAATCAAAGTAAAAATATTCCCCGACAACGGCGTTAAAAACTTGTTCGCTAAAAGTGCAAGCTGCAAGTGCACGGGTCGCGCTCAAGTAATAAAGTGGATCTTTTAAATCTGGGTTGTCGAATCCTTGAAAAATGTATACTTTCAATTACATAACTTTAATAAATTTTAATTCTAACGACGAAAATAAAGACATAGGCTTAGGAAAAAAAAAAAGGAAAACAACTAAACATCTACAAAATAAGAAAGACACAAACGCTTGGGAATTTTGGAGGAAAACGTGGTTGGGATTCATGGTTTCGTTTAACCGTCGCCTAATTAATTTCACAACAAGTCAATTAACTAATTACTCATTTTCAATGTTAGACCCGATCTTCCAATTTTGGTTAATAAGCTCTCTCGAGCGAAATTAACCCTAATTGATTTGTTAAAGCTACTATATCTATATGTTGATTTGAAACCAAACAATCGCATTTAATAATTGTGAAAATTGCTCATTGGGTCACATAGGGCTAGTGGTATATCTCTATCCACTACACAAGCGAGGTCACTACACAAACCTAAGATTTCTACCATTTGGTCTAAATTATACAATCCTCTCTCGAGCGATGTACAAATCACGAAACACAATCATTCATTGGCCACATAAATGAAAAGGCAATCATAACAATAATAGAAACACATGGAAATAAGCATTTTAATACCAAGAAGCAAATATAGAAATTAATCAAGGCTAGGTTAAATTACTACCATAAATCCCAACACAATAAATTAGCCAATCATATATATATGTAAACAAATAAGAAAATTAATCCAATACATTCCACATATGGCAAAATAATTGAGAAAAAAACAAGATTTAAAGATAAAACCCTTGTTGAGCTCGTTCTTAAATTTTCCAAATACTTCTCCAACCCTTTGATAGATCTCCTTTGTGTGCTCTAGATTCCTTCTCCAAAATACACAAGCAAAAACAAAAATAAAAGGAGAAGAAAGAAAGAAAAAGCAAAAAAAAAAAAAGGAGAAGAAAGAAGATGCAATAATGTCCCAGCAGGAAGAAGCCCTCTTTCCCCCCAAAATCAGTTTTTTATGTTTAAACCTAAAAGAAATTGCAATTCAAGCCCCTTGAGTTTTGGAAAGTGTACAAAATAGTCCCTCGCCTATTTTTTTTATCAGAAACGGCGCTACAGTGCCATTGCCTCAGTAACCTGCATGGGAAATGGTCTAAATTTGCCATTTCGAGCCAAGTCCTCCAATATTTGCGCACTAGATCCCTCAACTATGATTTTGTATATTTTGGTCCTTGAATTTTGACTTTTATTTCAATCTTGCCCTCCATAAATTTCACTCCAAATCCTCCAACTTTTTGGCTTGTTTATTTTGGTCCCCAAATTCACAATTTTGTGCGATTTTAGTCATTTTTCCTCATTTCTTCTTGTTCTCTTTCTTTCGGGCGATTTTGACCTACAAAAGCCATAATGGCATAATTGTGAATAGAAATTCACTCATTTTTATCAATAATAAGTTTGTTTAGATATTAAATAAGTGTGCAAAAATACACTTATCATATACAAAGAATCCTACCTTAATTTTGATTAAACTAAGCAATCCCTCCCTTGAACAGCTATTTCTTTGTTGCAAGAATTTGAGCACAAGTTTCTTGAGGAAATGCCTAGTAACCCATTAGGGGCATTGTATACCAGATTGACTTGGTACCTGAAACTATTATTCCAAACCGACCCGCCTATAGAAGTAATCTAAAAAAGAGACAAAAGAGCTTCAGAGCAAGTTTAGGAGTTGATTGGCAAATGATACATGAAGAAAATCACGAGTCCATGTGATTGTCATGCTAATTGTACATAAAAATGATAGGACGTGGAGAATGTGCATTTATTGCATGACAATCAACAATATAATGATAAAGTATCTTCATCTCATACCTAGATTAGATAATATGTTTGATGAACTGCCTTGGTCACGCATTTTCGGTAAAATAGATCTTAAAATTTGCTATCACTGAATTAGAATGAAAGAACTCAATAAGTGAAAAACTACCTTCAAGATTAAATGATATGATCCGGCATAGAGTTATTTTTGGAAGATTATTTTCTATTTGAGAAAGTTTCCATATTTCACTATAATTTTTAATTTTGGTAACTTTTGTTAATTTAGGACTATTTAAATTCCGTTTTTAATTATTTCCTAGGGTCAGCATAAATAGTTTATTATTTCATTGTATTGGACAATCTTTTAAGGAATAAAAATTGAGAATTTTCTCTCCAATAGTTCTTGATTAACTTTTCGAACTTATCAAATATATTGATATATTTGTGACGTTCAACCCTTAGAACTTATCAAAAGACTAATAGGCATCCTTTGTGGCGTTCGCAGATCGAGGTTCGTTGATTTTGTAATCAAGAGGTCATTCAAACTCCATTTTTGTTTGGTTGCTTGGTTCAATAATTTGCGGGTCGAGATCCTATCGTCTACAACCTAAATTTGGGCTTTCCCGGCATTTTCAAATCAATTTTGCGAGTTCCATGAGATTCTTCCAACCAGGATCTCATCAAGTGGTATCAGAGCTTGGGCTCCAAATTCTATCTTTTTATTTTGTTTTGAGTCTTTTGTTAATTATTCTTCGCATTTTTTAAGTCAGTAATTATTTTTAGTCTTCAATCAAAAAATTTCCAAAAAAAATTTGAAAAGTTGTTTTTGGACTGATCTAGCATCCAAATCAACTTTCGTCTGTTTCGTTTTTATCGTAGCTAATTTTTGAGTCAAAATTTTTTTTTTTTTACTGTACACGTCGGGTACTGTTCGCCCAAAAAATATGGTTAATTTTGGAAATTGCCAATATCATATTATCTTGTCTAAATCCAAAAATCTGTTGTGTTCATTCCAATCCAAAAATTCAAGAACTACTTTCTTGAATTAAAATAATTTCCATTCGAAATTTTATCAAATCATTTTTCTTCTTTATTGAGTCTTCTTGATTACATAACTCAATCACAAGCAATTTGAATACCACAAGAAATTGAGTGATACACGAGAGGATAAAAGTGAGGCAGAAATATTTTAGAAGTTAGG